>OY992887.1:106756866-106834366 GCA_963921405.1 Cepaea hortensis
GTCCCGGATCACGCGTGTGAAGCGGGTGTGTAACCACGCGGCACACACTGGACACACCAAATTATCACAACAGAATACCACAACGCTACCCATCGTAGGCTATGCTCAAGATTGCCCAATCGCCGCGACCGACGTCCGTCAATCGATGGGACCCGAACGATCAGGACTTCTCACTGGCAAGGAACACCAGGCCTCCTAAATCCAGTGAGCAATAATCAATTGATTATGTGGTTGTTTCGGGATTTGAAATTTAAATATTGAGCACAACCCACTACTGGCAACGCCGATTGCACTCTGATATGAACCTAAGGCCTATCCACGTCAATATGGAAGCACTATACTCGAGTTTCGCCCTCATTTGAGCTCATCAGTAGTGCATATCCCTGACCGGATCCGGAAACAGTCCCGGATCACGCGTGTGAAGCGGGTGTGTAACCACGCGGCACACACTGGACACACCAAATTATCACAACAGAATACCACAACGCTACCCATCGTAGGCTATGCTCAAGATTGCCCAATCGCCGCGACCGACGTCCGTCAATCGATGGGACCCGAACGATCAGGACTTCTCACTGGCAAGGAACACCAGGCCTCCTAAATCCAGTGAGCAATAATCAATTGATTATGTGGTTGTTTCGGGATTTGAAATTTAAATATTGAGCACAACCCACTACTGGCAACGCCGATTGCACTCTGATATGAACCTAAGGCCTATCCACGTCAATATGGAAGCACTATACTCGAGTTTCGCCCTCATTTGAGCTCATCAGTAGTGCATATCCCTGACCGGATCCGGAAACAGTCCCGGATCACGCGTGTGAAGCGGGTGTGTAACCACGCGGCACACACTGGACACACCAAATTATCACAACAGAATACCACAACGCTACCCATCGTAGGCTATGCTCAAGATTGCCCAATCGCCGCGACCGACGTCCGTCAATCGATGGGACCCGAACGATCAGGACTTCTCACTGGCAAGGAACACCAGGCCTCCTAAATCCAGTGAGCAATAATCAATTGATTATGTGGTTGTTTCGAGGTTTATCGAGATTATCGAGGTTTATCGATAATTAATAAACTAAAATATACAACTAAAAAACTTACAGAGGGTTCCAGGAAATGTAAAACTAACTTTGGCAATGTTTTAATCAAATCAAAAATGAATGAAAAATCCAGTGCCAGATAATAGGAACAATGCCAGAAATATATAAGCATTGTAGACGAACAATTACAAATTCTAAAGGCGTGAATACAACATTCATCAAAGGAAAACAAAGAACAAATGAATGACAGAGCACATTTTGCTATTAATGAACAAAAGAAAAAGTAAAGACAATCAAGACAAATATAAAAGAGCAGCTAGAGAAATGGTACAAACATGTAATATAACAAACCAAGTATGGATTATTAATCAGTGCAAGGAGATTGGGGTTTAACAAGTAGAGACACCTATGTACAAAATATTATCAATTGAAAACAAGTGTAAATAAGATATCAATAAACATTTAATTGAAAGAATGGTGAATATTTGAAAGAGTTATATGATGATGAAGGCAGATCGGAAACCGACAATTACGATCAATGTAAAGGACAGAAAAAGTGAAAGCAAAAGTTGAAGATGAGTTACAACACATGAAGAAAGTTACATCTTCGGGTTCAGTTCAGTGTAGTGTAGATTAAAGCGTTTGTGAAACAAATGAAGGGCGAATGAGGGCGAAACTCGAGTATAGTGCTTCCATATTGACGTGGATAGGCCTTAGGTTCATATCAGAGTGCAATCGGCGTTGCCAGTAGTGGGTTGTGCTCAATATTTAGATTTGTAGTTGTTCATGTATATTTTAGTGGACATTATCAAAGAGATTGCCAGCGGTACAACTCTATAGTCCTACAGGACTGAAAGAGGCCTACTATATATATATAGACCAAGAAGGCGGTGGAGAGATAATACATGTACAGACCTACAAGCACTTGGAATCAACGACTGGCAAGAGAAGGTCCACCAGAGAGACGAATGGAGACGGATTGTATTTGCAGCAAAGAACCTCAATGGCTCGGAACGCTGAAGAAGAAGAAGAAGATATATATATATATATATATATATATATATATATATATATATATATATATATATATATATATATATATATAAGACAATGTTTGTTTGTTTGTTTGTCCTTTATGCGTTCCCGAACGGTCCATCCAATTGAGATGAAATTTTGTACAGATGTTGTTCTCACTCCCGTGGAGCCAACTGACATAGTTTGTGAGCTTAAAATCAACAATGTTTCCTCAAGCACGAAAGAAAAAGGCATTACGAACTTCAGACACAAGCCCGCCTGTGGCCCGCCATCTTGCTCCAGGGTAACTCACTCTCTGATTAAACCAGAAATTAGTTATGAACAGTAATGTTTCTTTGTGTGTGTGTCCTTTATGCGTTCCCGAACGGTCCACCCGATTGAGATGAAATTTTGTACAGATGTTGTTCTCACTCCCGCGGATCCAACTGAAATACGAGCACCGGGAACGGGAAAGGGAGCATCAGAAACAGACGAGCAACGGGAACGGGAGCAAAATCATAAATTAGTAATGAACAGTAATGTTTCTTTGTGTGTGAGTGTACTTTATACGTTCCCGAACGGTCCATCCGACTGAGATGTAATTTTGTACAGATGTTTTTCTCACTACCGCGAATCCAACTGAAATACGAGCAACGGGTACGGGAAATGGAGCTTCAGAAACAGACGAGCAACGGGAACGGAAATGGGAATGGGAGCAGGGGCCGAACGCGTACTCTGTGCGTTTAGAGAAATGTATTTGAATTCAATGAGACGCTCCCCGCCAGGAGTTGGCGAAGCCAGGCCGGGTCGTCTAGTGTATATATATATATATATATATATATATATATATATATATATATATATATATATATATATATATATATATATATATATATATATATATATATATATATATATATATATATATATATATATATATATATATATATATATATATATATATATATATATATATATATATATATATATATTTGGTAATCCCGCACACAAGCGTTCAAACGATAACTGCGGGGATTTGACAGCATTCCGCTTTGCGTTGGTTTTTCACGAAGTGATGTGGGTGTCGGTCGTTCAGAAAGCAATGGTAAAATTTGCCAAGAGATCAACAACAGCTGGTGTTGACTGCGACGTCCAGTAAAGGATATGCAACTAACTAACTAATGTGTGTGTGTGTGTGTGTATATATATATATATATATATATATATATATATATATATATATATATATATATATATATATGTGTGTGTGTGTGTATATGTGTTTATATAACCGTGTGTATGTGTGTATAATCTAAATTATACGCCGTGTTGTCCATTGGTCCCAAAATATTCATCACTCTGTCTAATGTTCACAAAAATATATATCTTCATGCGTATTTTCACCTTGTAATATACATCTTTGTGTCTGATTATTCCTATAGCATATTTTTTGTTACATATTTGAGGCAACTTGTGACAGACAGATGTCTAATTTAAGAGAAAATAGACACAAAAGAAACATATGTTACATAGCATTAGAAATAATTATACATGAATGAATATGTTATCAGGGTAACAAAACAATGTATCCGGCTTCTGTAGGCAAATCGAGATCTACTGCATTATTTAATTGAACATGGGATTCAAGAACACTCATGCAAGTTTGTAAAGACTATTATCAAGAGTGAAATTAAAACTTTGAATGTTAATTTCAAAGGATTATGTAATAAAAAAACAGACAGGAGTAGGAGATATGCTGAGAGGAATATAGAATAATTTATTCACTAATGCATTAACCGTGAAAGGGGCGTGAGTATAATCTTAGATAGGGAAAGATGGTAGACAGTTAAAGGATGTACGCTCATATCAGATCGTGTCTGCTGGTCAGATTAAGGGACGAAGTAGTTGATATTAACATCATACAAGTCTAAGCAACAACTGCAGATCGCACAGAAGAAGAAAGTGATAACTTGTATGGACAATGTAACAGTTGTGAAACGACTATTGACCAGGCAGATGCCAACGCATATTTTGCAGAACACAGTGACATAACTAGTGGGTATGGCCTTGGAAAGAGATACGAGAGCGGAGAACAACTTGATGCATGGGAATGGGCACATCAAATGATAATCAGAAAAAAAAAATAATCTTTTAGCACCATCCTGGACGTCTTTAGACATGAAAAAGCTAAGGAAATTATTTTCATAACTAAATTGATTACATGCCGGTCTCTCTGGCTGTGGGGCTACAACACTTTCTCTCTGTAATCCCGTTTATCACGCAGAGTCTCGTAGCGGAGCGAGAGCTGAGGTGGTTCGACCCCCGCTCGTGACTTGCGGGATACTGAGCCGGCCGCTCAGAAAGCAATGGCAAACTACTGAGCGTAATCTTGCCAAGAGATCAACATACAGCTGAAAGATGCTGGTGTTGACAGCTAAGTCCTGTAAAGGATATGCTAAAAAAAAAAAAAAAAAATTGATTACATACAACTCGTACTTATAAGTAATCGATTTCAGAACTATGTAATGTCGGTAAAAACAAGACCAGGAGCAGGTTGTAATTGTGACCCTGTATCGATAATTAATAAACTAAAATATACAACTAAAAAACTTACAGAGGGTTCCAGGAAATGTAAAACTAACTTTGGCAATGTTTTAATCAAATCAAAAATGAATGAAAAATCCAGTGCCAGATAATAGGAACAATGCCAGAAATATATAAGCATTGTAGACGAACAATTACAAATTCTAAAGGCGTGAATACAACATTCATCAAAGGAAAACAAAGAACAAATGAATGACAGAGCACATTTTGCTATTAATGAACAAAAGAAAAAGTAAAGACAATCAAGACAAATATAAAAGAGCAGCTAGAGAAATGGTACAAACATGTAATATAACAAACCAAGTATGGATTATTAATCAGTGCAAGGAGATTGGGGTTTAACAAGTAGAGACACCTATGTACAAAATATTATCAATTGAAAACAAGTGTAAATAAGATATCAATAAACATTTAATTGAAAGAATGGTGAATATTTGAAAGAGTTATATGATGATGAAGGCAGATCGGAAACCGACAATTACGATCAATGTAAAGGACAGAAAAAGTGAAAGCAAAAGTTGAAGATGAGTTACAACACATGAAGAAAGTTACATCTTCGGGTTCAGTTCAGTGTAGTGTAGATTAAAGCGTTTGTGAATTTGGTATGAAGTGATAACACATTTGTTGAATGGCACTTAGAATAGTGGACACAAATCCGATGATCTCTTCAGATTTTCATAGCTCTATAGCTCTACCAAAGAATTATTGTGCAATGGATTGTGGAGAATATCACACAATTAGATTAAGGACTCTTGTTACTAAAATACTATTGAGAGTTATAATGAGAAGAAAATAAATAAAGCCAGAAATTGGGAATGAGCAGTGTGGATTTGTTGAAGGTAAAGGCACAAACAACGCAATATACATCTTGACGAATGCTTAGCTAATATAAAGTTCTGAGACCTATGTATGGTGTATTTTCAATGGTTAGATACGAATTCTGATCATATTCCATAGTTGTAGGGTCAGGTGGGTGATAGTCTGGCTAATGGTGACACGTTTATAGAGGTACTGAGCTGGCTATGTGTCATAGTACACGTCGTCCTCATCCAGGAGCTGTCGTCATTTTGAAGTGACAGGTCCAAAACAGGGTAATAACTATATCCTTCAATCTGTATGACCTCACTGCGTCTTCTAATCTGCACTTTTTTTTTATATTTCTATGATCGCCAATCAATACTAATAAATTTTATGTTCTGTGTAAGTGGCCTCAATGGCTTCACAACAACGTATATTTATGTGTATTACGTTTACCTCATAGGAAGCTTCCGTAAAAGATTATTTCCAGATACAAGAATGTACTCTCGGTATCGATCACAGTACCATGAGTTGTGATATCTGGCACTTCCTCCTGGACAATTCTATTATTCCGTTCACTTCCTCCTGGACAATTCTATTATTCCGTTCACTTCGTCCTGCAGATGCTCTGTCTGGTTGATGACCGAGGCTTTTTCCGAGCACCATTCATCCACCTTGACTACAGCAGCCTGTAGCTCTCTAGATAGTTCTGCCTTGTCTTCCCCCCCCCCCCCTCCCTCCCTCCTTCACCCGGCCACATACAAGGATGTCAGCACTTGTCAATGTCCTTCCAATACCCAATGTCTCTCACTGCGACAAATGCTAGAAAAATATGGTGAACAGAATCAACCACTGCTTATTGTCATCATCGACCCCACACAGGCATTTGATTTGGTCAGTCATTAGGTTCTGTTCAAGGTACTAAACAAGATTGGCTGTGTGGGTATAAGGTGTGAAGGGTATAATCATGTTTGATGATGCAACTTCAGAAGGGTTTGAAATCAAGAGTGAGTTAAGCAAGGTTGTGTACTAGCTCCCAACCTCTTTGGAATATACTTTTCATTTCTACTGAAAATGCCTTTCGTGTTCAGGATGGTGATATATAGATTCAGTCACGCTCAGAAGGTGGTCTCTACAATGCTCAGAGATTGAAAGCGAAGACCAAAACTAGGAGGGTGCTTATCAGAGAGTTATTGTTTGCAGCTGATACTGCAATTGCGACCCTCTCTAAGGAAGAATTACAACGTCTAAAATCTGCATTCTCAAATGCTAGCTCTGAATTTGGTTTAAGAATTATAAAATTAAAGACACACATTATGTCACAAGGAGCACATGGGATACAATAAATCTTTACTGACGTCGCCGAACTGGAGATAGTAGACCATTTATATATTTATGACCAGAGTTAAATAGCAAATTATCCATAAATCACAACATCAACCTCAGGACTGTTAAGGAAGTAACAACAAAGGACATGTTAGCAAAAAGAGTCTGGGAGAACAGGAAGGTTACTGCCAAAACAAAAGTCCTCGTCTATCCAACTTGTGTCCTTAGTACTCTTCTTTATGGTAGTGAAGCCTGGTAAACTTACTCATACCAAGAGACACGTTTAGACAGCTTGCATGCGGTGCGTCTGCGAAGAATACTTGGTATTAAGTGGCAAGACAAAATCACAAATACTGAAGTATTGGAAATATCAGGTTGCGTGACGGTTTGTTCCATGCTAAGTCTTCGTAGACTTAGATGGATAGGACATCTTAGGAGGATGGTTGATGGTAGAATACCAAAGTACATCTGTTTTCGTGAATTACAGATGGGTAACAGATCTCGTGGTCAGGCTACGATACAAAGAAGTGTGTAAGCGGGACGCGATTGATACAAGCATTGATAATGCACACTGGGAGCAAGTCGCCGCCGAATGTATTGCATGGAGGGCAAATATCAGAAATGGAAAAAAAAAACAAAGGAGAAATTAATTGCAGATAGGTCACACACTGAACGCGTGAGGCGTAAGATGGTGCGTGATGGTGAAAATGACCATGTGTTCACATGCATCCATTGTGGACGAACATTTACAGCGCGAATTGGTCTGATAAGTCACATTCGCTGCCACCATGGGTAGTAGCTATTATGCCTTTTTGAAGGACAGTATAGACAAACTAACGTCTGTCAAGACGGCAAGGTGCCAGTGTCATTACGTTTACCTAATAGTCAATGTTCTTCCAATACTGGATGTCTCTATTGCTGCTATCTTACTTGTTTAAATGTTTACAATTAGAGGCAGGCAGCATTACTAATATTCTACATATTGTTGTGTATACAACATTACATTCTACATATTGTTGAGTATACAACATTACATACTACATAATGTTGTGTGTACAACATTACATTCTACATGTGTTGTGTGCACAACATTCCTAACATTCTACATATTGTTGTGTGTACACCATTACATTCTACATATTGTTGTGTGTACAACATTACATTATACATATTGTTGTGTGTACAACAAAGCAGCCAGCTCTGTAGAGAAGGAGTTACGAAAGCAATTCGCACTCCAGTATATCGCTTTCGAAACACATGGCTGCGTGCGATTTAGAAGCAAAGGTTGAGTGCAGTTCGTTCAGAAAGCAATGAATTACTCATGAACGTAAACTTGCCAAGAAATCACAAACAGCCCAAAAACTCTGGAGTTGACTGGTTCGTCCTGTAAAAGATGTGCATGTAAATTTGTTTAACAGCATAACATGCAACATTGCATCATAGTCCTGACCATCAAGTGAAATGTCCGACACCTCAGGTAATGATGTTTCTCCATAGACATTTCTCATTTGTGTTCCTTGTAAGTTTGGCCTCTGATTGTCTTCGATGTCACTCTGTCAACCTTTCTAGTATGTACTCCTTCCGTCTGCCTCGTCTCTAACAGCCTTCATCTTTGCAACTGAAACATCCTTCTTTAGACCTTTTTATATCAAACATTTCTCTGATAAAGACAGTTGTACTGTCCTGTAACATGTCTTTGTTGAGGATGGAATTCGTCGTTGTCCTTAGGATTCTTAGTATCCTACGTAGAAACCGCATATGTGTTTCCTACAATAACCATATATGTTATACATTAAATACTTTACAAACTAGATTTACAATTGAAAGCGAGAAGATGAAACCATTACTGTACCATGGACACTTCCTGGATAACATGGTGACGATCCTTTATACGTGCAAGGTTGACATTCTGATAGGTGCATGCGTTTGTATGTCTGTTTGCAAACTCTCTCGGCATGAGTTGGGGTGAGAGAGTGGTCAGTCTGTGCTTTTATCTCAGATATGGGAAGTAGGCTTAGCAATCCCACAGTAAGTATCAGCTTCATTAGATTTCCATGCCAGAGATGTAGCCGATCTGTTAGAAAACGGGACATGTTGCAGCAGATATCCAGGATTTGTAGACTGGATCACGGCGTTATTCTGTTAACATTAGGAAAACAAAAACAACATGAGTTATATGTTTGCAACTATGTAAGTTTTAGACATACATTATCTATTCTATTAACCATGTAAGTTTTAGACATACATTATCTGTTCTATTAACCATGTAAGTTTCAGACATACATTATCTGTTCTGTCAATAATGTATGTTTCAGACATACATTATCTGTTCTGTCAACCATGTAAATTTCAGACATACATTATATGTTCTGTCAACCATGTAAGTTGTAGACATACATTATCTGTTCTATTAACCATGTAAGTTTTAGACATACATTATCTGTTCTATTAACCATGTAAGTTTTAGACATACATTATCTGTTCTATTAACCATGTAAGTTTCAGACATACATTATCTGTTCTATTAACCATGTAAGTTTTAGACATACATTATCTGTTCTATTAACCATGTAAGTTTCAGACATACATTATCTGTTCTGTCAATCATGTAAGTTTCAGACATACATTATCTGTTCTATTAACCATGTAAGTTTTAGACATACATTATCTGTTCTGTCAATCATGTAAGTTTCAGACATACATTATTTGTTCTGTCAACCATGTAAGTTTCAGACATACATTATCTGTTCTGTCAACCATGTAAGTTTCAGACATACATTATCTGTTCTATTAATCATGTAAGTTTTAGACATACATTATCTGTTCTGTCAATCATGTAAGTTTCAGACATACATTATTTGTTCTTTCACCCATGTAAGTTTTAGACATACATTATCTGTTCTGTCAACCATGTAAGTTTCAGACATACATTGTTTGTTCTGTCACCCATGTAAGTTTCAGACATACATTATCTGTTCTATTAACCATGTAAGTTTCAGACATACATTATCTGTTCTATTAACCATGTAAGTTTCAGACATACATTATCTGTTCTATTAACCATGAAAGTTTTAGACATACATTATCTGTTCTGTCAATCATGTAAGTTTCAGACATACATTATCTGTTCTGTCAACAATGTAAGTTTCAGACATACATTATCTGTTCTGTCAACCATGTAAGTTTCAGACATACATTATCTGTTCTATTAACCATGTAAATTTCAGACATACATTATCTGTTCTATTAACCATGTAAGTTTTAGACATACATTATCTGTTCTGTCAATCATGTAAGTTTCAGACATACATTATCTGTTCTGTTAACCATGTAAGTTTCAGACATACATTATTTGTTCTGTTTAATGATGCAAAGAAATTGCTTGTGAGAATTAGGGTCCGTTTTCAAACCTCAGCAATAGCCGAATTATTGTTGCCGACCATCACTGCTCTAAAATGAGCTTAGTCTCATAAAATGGGTATCTTGTATATTTTAGAATTTATGAGAATTGTCTAAAATAGGGGTGGGCAAACTACGGCCCGCGCGCCGCATGCGGCCCGGCAACTGATTTTATGCGGCCCGCTGGCCGCATGCGGCCTGGCAACTGATTTTATGCGGCCCACGAGGACATTTAGAAATAAAAATGTTTACTTCGTTTTTAAGTTTTTTGTTGTTGAATTTTACAGAATTTCATGCACCGTTATGATTGTTTTAACATTTTTAATAAAATGTCTTTATAATTATCTATATTTGTAAACAGACCTTATCCTTCGTAATGCTTCTTCTTCTTCTTTCTTTCGCCTTAAATATGTCTATAACTGCAATATTGCCTCTTTATGAATTTAACTGTCCATTTTAGTTTATTCAGCAGTCCAAAGAGTTTATCTTCCACTGTCGTCTGTCTAGGCCAGAAGGTTTGCCAAGACATGTTGTAATTTGAGCAGTCTTTGAGTATGTGCTCTGCTGTCAACGACGCCAATCCACATGTACTGATTCACCAATCTTGAATCTTGTATACATGTGGTTGCCTAATTTATTGTGTCTTGTTCTGAGGCGCAGAATAATGACTTGTTCTGGTCTGTCTTAACGTGGTAGTCACCTAGAGCAGGTTTTGGTGTCCTTTTGACTGATTTGATCATTCTTTTCTTTTGGTGGTATGTAACGGGCACATCAGGCTGTTCTTCTTTTGTTCCTTCCTTAGCCAATAGATCAGTTCTGTCATTTCCATGTACTCCACAGTGGGATGGTATCCACTGTATGGTGATCTTATGCTGACTGCTAAGTTCAAAAAGTAGTGTCCTTAATACTGGCAATTTCCCAGACATCATTTCGTTTTGGTTGAGGTGAGTTTCTTTCAAACAACACACACTTACCTTTTCTTGATCCAACATGTTTTCTAATTCTATTTGTGTGTGTGTGTGTGTGTTGTGTGTGTGTGTGTGTGTGTGTGTGTGTGTGTGTGTGTGTGTGTGTGTGTGTGTGTGTGTGTGTGTTGCTGACTCCCTCCGCATTCCAGTGCATTAGTTTCGGTCTTTGTTTGGTATGGTCAGACGCTCTATTCTCAGGTCTCCTGGCTCCACAGGACATCTGAGAAGGATCTCCAGTAGCTGTGGTTGAACACTTTCGAGGCATAGAGCCCGGCCGTACACCTGCCTGGGGTCCAAAGCAGGGCGAGCACCATAACATTTAGCACTAGTCGACATATTTCATTACGTGTGATTGCGTGGCATTCTGATTTCTGTGGTCGCCTCCTGGCTGGTTGCCTCCGTCTTAAGCGATTTTCCTTTGCTAGAGCAGACTGTGATTTTACTCGAGTTTAGGTGTGTAGGCATGTACACACATGTCTGCGCATGCATGTACGTGCATACACATCTAGAGCGTTCTGGTTATTTTTCGGCGCCAGTGACTCGCCGCCGCCCCTTCTCCTGTTAGTTCCGACACGAGAAGGCCAGGAGTTTAGCATTTGCTGCATAGGTGATGAATGCACGGGGTATGTATGCAATGTTGGGCGCTCATCCCAACCCCGCCCCAGCTATATACAGAAACATTTGGAACCACGTAATACTAAAATGCGAATTTATCTATTTTCATATAGAGAAATATGTATCTTCATGTAACAATTTAATAAGGATGATTTTATGAAAAACATATATTTCTGCGGTGAATAAAATGATTTATTTTGCAAGAAAATATAAAATTTAAAAGTTTTTTGATGTTATAAATTATGTCCACATTTACAATGTTTAAATTAATTTATTTGTTGTGGTAGTCTTAAATGTTTTTCTGAAATTTATTCTGAGTTTACTACTTGTTTTCCGAATATTTTATTTTCACACACAGCCGGAAGTAGGTTTTGTTTCATTTCCATTTTAAAGATTTGTACAATTCTAACTGTTCGAATTTTATTAAAAGAATGAGTGTCAATAACAAACGTAAGATTGAAGATGAATGCCGTGTTGTTAATGATGAATGGACAACTAAGTACTGTTTTATAAAGGTTGGTAGCAAATCAGTTTGCTTGTTGTGTCGTGAGTCAGTGGCTGTCTTCAAGGAGTACAATTTATAAAGACGTTATCAAACAAAACATTCCGACTTCGGATACAATTTAACAATCGAAGGGAGGGAAAGTAAATGCCTGAAGTTGGTGGGAAATTTTGAGAAACAGCATACTTTTTTCACTAAGCAGGTGCTAACTGTTTTCACTAAACAGATTCAAGATGCTGCAACTGAAGCTAGTCTTGTGCTGTCACACATAATTGTAAAACAGAACAATCTAATGCATAAACTTCAAGATGCAAGTAAACAATTTTTGTGGTACTCTCTTGCACTGCATGAGAGTACCGATGTACATGATAGTGCCCAATTATTAATATTTATACGTGGAATAAACACTTCTTTCAAACTCACTGAAGAGTTACTGAGTGTTGAATCACTCAAAGACACAACCACAGGCCATGATATATTCAATGCTCTTACTAACTGTATTGAAAGAACTGGGTTGGTTTGGAACAAGATGGCAAGTGATACAATTGACGGAGCTCGTGCTTTGACTGGGAAAAAATGTAGGTCTGGTAAAGTTGATAAGTGATAAGATTAAAGCACAATATCCAGACCACACATTATTACCACTTCACTGTGTGATTCATCACGAAAGTCTGTGTAAAACTGTTTTGAATATCAAGCATGTTATTGACCCAGTTGTCAGTTTCATCAACCTCATCAGATCAAGAGGACTTAATCACAGATAGTTCAAGGCATTACTTGACGATTTGGAAACTGAACATTCCGATGTCCTGTACCACACCGGTGCTCGATGTCTGTGTCTCGGCAAGGTGTTGAGGCCAGTGTTGGAATTCAGAGAAGAAATAGTGATGTTCCTAGAGATGAAGGGCATTGAATGTGACTGTAATACTAACATTGTCAATAAAGAGTGGAAGTTAGACTTTATGTTTGCCATTGAAATTATGGAAAAGTTAAATGAACTGAATGTCAAACTTCAGGGCAATGGTGTGTTTGCATATTAATTGTATGTACATGTAAAATCATTTCAGGCAAAACTCTCACAGTTCTCCAGACAAGCAAGTGAAAAAAGATTGTGTCACTTCCCTTTTCTGGTGAAAAACATTTCTTGTGAAATGACTGAAATTTACACAGCCCAATTAGATGCATTGATTGATGAATTTGGATGGACATTCCAAGATTTGAAGAACTTAGCCACAGTTCAATATTCTCAGTTCCTCTTTTATTGCAGAAGCTGATACAGCCACAGAGGATATACAGTTGGAGCTGCTTGACTTGCAAGCAGATCATGACATGACAGAGAAATTCAAATCAGTTGGTTTGCTGGATTTCTGTGGATCTTTATGACAAGAATCATTTCCCAACTTGAAAAACTTTGCAGCTAAACGTTTATCATTGTTTGGATCAACATACATTTGCGAACAAGCATTCTCTTGCGTGAAGATCAACAAATCTAAGAATAGGTCTTTATTGTCGGACTGCAACTTGCATGCTGTCATGGGAATTTCAACAAGTAAACTTGCTCCAGATTTCAAGAATATTGTCAAAAGGTGCAAGCAGTTACATACATTTCTCATTATAAATCAACATTTATAGTGACAATGTAGTCGGTTTGTATCTAAATTAAAGCCATTGATAGATAATAAAGAATATTTGTTATAAAAGCAAGTTGTAAAATCTTGTTAACAAATTAGTAAAAGTTTTTGTTCATATTGTCAAATATAATGTATAATTGTATAAGTAAAATAAAATTGCATTAATTAGTTATTTATACTGCTTTATAACCTATAAATAATTATTAATTATTGTGGTAGGTTGCGGTAAACAAAATGGACATATTATATATACATATTTCATATATCGTTTCTTTACTTATTCAGTCTCTCGGTAGAGATTTGTTCGCAGCAGACGAGCATAATCTCCGGCGGGCCTATTCTCGCTGGTCGCGAGATCCGCACAGTGGAAGTATGGGAGATTTGCTTGCAAATAGACAGGCAATATCTCCTGCGGTAGCTATGGCGGGCCTATTCCCGCTGGTCGCGGGGACCGCTATAAGTCAGGTGGGGAGTCTGACGATAGTGCACGCTTTACACAGGTCCGGACACTTGTGATTGACAGATGTGCGCGCCCTCATGGACCGGGCTCGTACAAGGCCCTCACCTGTGGGACATGGCTGAACGCCTCTAAGCCGGGTCCCTTGGGTGTCAGGGTCTGGCCATAACTCGCCACCGGCTCGTGGTGGTGAGGTCTCGGTGGATTGACGCTGAGCCGCCAGCGTCTGCAGCCTACCTTGTGCCAGACGTATTGGTTACCCATTCCTCTGGAATACACAAGACTAGGCCGAGAGAGAAATCATGTCGTTTGGGCATCACATGATCTCTGAAGCTCTACCCAGACATTGTGTTGGAATATTGGCCACATTCCACTCACATACTTTGGTCTGTCAAGACTGCAAGGTGTCTACAAACAAACATGCGGCCCCCAATAGCTTTACATTTGTCAATGCGGCCCTACGCACAAAAAATTTGCCCACCTCTGGTCTAAAACATGAAACACGGCGATGAAGGAAACTGGTAGCCTCACCACATTGTTTCGTGGCCTAAATTATGAAAAGAACTATTATTTCACACCCCAGAGGCAGTATCTGTCATTGAATTACCAGTACACTAGTGTTGTTTTCAATCGCGTGTTTTTTGTTGTATTTTGTGAAATGTACAAACATGTTGGCTTCAGACACATTGTTGATTCTGTTTAGTGATGTTTGTAACACCGCTGCCTGTGCACTAGTCGATGAGCTAAAGGTAAGGATAATCTCATGGCAGATAATGCCGTAGGGTCTGGCCTTCACACATTCTACGTAATGACATACTGTTGATGGGTGAACAGTTTCTTTCTTTGCAGCATTTCCGCTCCAGACAATTAATTCCGTCAATTGTACATCTGATGAATAGGGCTCGATCCTAGAGAGACCATGGCCTAGAAAACTGTAGTCACTGCAGGACCTTGAGCACACGTCACTGTCGTGGGGCTGGGGGTGGAGTGGGGGAGGGAGATAGGAAGGATTATCAAATATTAAAGAGCCATATGTTCCTAGAAATTCTTCATATAGCTTAATTATTTCTGTTGATGAATTGATTCATGATCTCAAGTCCTATCACTAGGAAAAGGGAACTTGATCAGAAGACAGGGTGCTTACCAGGAAGGTCTGTTTCAGACTCAAAACTACTGTACTTTAGACATTGACCTATTCCTCCTGGGGTGAAAGAAGAAGAATTATAGACCCCATTATTATTATCTTCAGTCAAGTCTAAGAATCTTGCCATGTGGACATGTATCTATAAATACATATGCATATATATTAGGCACGTTCATTTGAAACCCGTTCAAATGACTTTATTACAAAAGCATGACAGAAACATTAACAGGTGTGGTAGAATTAAACAAAGCATTCATTTTGAATGAATTATGCACCATGGGTTGGTCAGAAGAAGTCGCCGTAGGCATTCAGGCATGCATCCCATTGCTTAAGTAGGTGGTGAATGCCGTCCGCAAAAAAAAAAAAAAAAGGATTGTGCTTGCTCACTGAACCAAATGTTTACCGCGTTCATTACCTCTGCATCTGTGTGAAATCATTGTCCCTTGAGAGCTTTTTTTAGAGGTTCGAACAAATGAAAATTACATGGTGACAAATCAGGACCATGGGCTGGATGTTGCAGAATTTCCCACTTCTTCATTGCTAATGCTTCCTGCACAATCTTTGCAGCATGCGGACGAGCATTATCGTGCAACAAAATCACACAGCTAGAAAGCATGCCGGGTCGTTTATTCTTGATGACTTTCTGCAGTTTGTCTAGTGTTTGCAAGTAGTGGGTAGAGTTGATGTTGACACTAGATACTTTAAATCCAACAATAGCCCTTCATGGTAAAAAAAAACTGCGTTCAGCATAACCTTACAATCGGAAACCTGTAACTCAATTTTGTTTTTGGTCTTTTGGTGATCCAGCATGCTTACATTGCATGCTCTCTATTTTGCTGCTCTGCTCAAAGTGGTGACACCATGATTCATCGCATGCCACTACACGGAAGAGAAATGCATTACCTTCCACTCTGTAACGCAGCAAGTGGTTCAAACAACATCCCATGCGTTCCTCTTTTTGGTGGTCGGTCAACATCCGTGGTACCCATTGTGAACACACCTTCCGATATTGCAGTTTATTACGAACGACATTTTGATTTGTCCCAATTGACACATCAAATTCTTTCGCTAGTGAACGTATGCTTCGACAACGGTTCATCTGTACTGCTGCATCAATTTTGGCGATGGTTTTTTCTGTTGCAACAATATGCGCTTGACCCGGCCGTCGACGATTTGTCGTGAACTGACGTCCTTTCCGAAACATTCGTGCCCAGTCTGTCACTGTTGTCTTCAACACACATTTGTTACCGTACGCTGCCTGCATTCTTCGATGAATGTCCACTGGGCGACATCCTTCAAATGAAAGAAACTGAATCACCGCTCTTTGAACTTCTGTGGACGGATTTTGGATCAACCCGGCCATTTATTCAACGGTCAGAAACAGAACCTATGCATCATAGGACGATAAGCACTTGCTCTTGTATTCATTGGTCAGTACTTGTCACATGAATATGTCATGATCATGTTCAACGTAAGTAATTACGCGCGGTGCGGCACGTACGGATTTCAAATGAACGCCCCTTTTATGTTTATTAACAAGATGTCCATATCTATGAGACTCACCAGGGGAGATGAGTTTCAGTTAATGATTAATCTGTGCTGGTTCAGGTGACTATCCTAGAGTTGTTTGTTACAGGTTACCCCTTTTTGTTTAGCCAAGCATGAATCATCAAGCTATTTATTTGGTCAAGTCTAAATCATCAAGTGTTTTGTTTGATCAAGTCTGAACCGTCAAGATTGTAATTCAAGAAGAATGAACCAAGGAATCCGAACCGAGGATGTTTTGGGAGTCGACCATGACAAAGATTTCAGAATCCTAGCGAAAGGGGCAACCAGACTTTTGTTCCAAAGCCCAGTTTTATAGTGATGCCAACGACAAGTATCAGCCTATGTTAGAGGATGTTAAACACATCGATTTTATGAGGCTGAATGCTAATTACTGACTGCTATATTCGTCGGACTCCCTGGCCTAAAGGTTAATGTCTTTCTCCGTAATACCGTATATTCTCGCGAGCAACGTGACCTGCGCGAGAGTCGGTAGCGGTTCTCGCCGCGTTGGTAACTTAGGGGTATGTGAGCCGGTCGCTCATGCTCAGGCTCACGCTAATTGCGTGTAGACCCTGGTTGCGTTGAGCAGGCGGTTTCGAGCCCGGTCGTGAGAGGCGAAACGCCATGGTGCTGAATGTGGTTTGTGTCGAAGTGAACGGCGTTTCGTGGCGTCGAGGGGGACCGCCGGTTGTCTCGTAAGGGTACGTGACCGATCGTTAGATACTGCGTGGGCATATGACATGGGTCGGTGCGAGTGCCTGATGCGCTTCCTCTCTTCTCATCTTTTCTTGTCCTATCGAAGTAACTGATGAGCGGCGGGTCGAGTGGCATGAACGCCGTTCGATCCCTCGGTAAGTTGTGGTATTTTTTTCTGTTGGGGACAAAAAGAAAATCCTAACCTGCACAGTTCATGGCGACTGCACTAGCCAGGCGGCCTTAATTCCTCAGGCTCAAAGACCCCTCTGCCATATACTGAAAGGTATTATGTTGGCAGTAAATGTCAATTTGTATCGAAGTAACTCTACGAAGAGACAGTCTTGAGGGATTGTCTTTCACAAAGAGAGGAAAAGAGAAGGGGCAAATAGAGCAGTAGAGGCAACAGGCAGCACAGATATAGTAGGGTGATCACACCATCTCTGCATCCCCGTCAATATGATTAAGCCTCTGGGAGGGGGCGATCGAACGGGATGAAATAACAACATTCTACATGAGGAGTATGCCATGTATAAACATTGTGACACATATCTTCTAGAAAAGGAAGGTCCCCTGTGTACCATTATTCTGTACCTTCCGTAAAAGAGGGGGACGAAGCCAGTAAGCGCCTACTCCTAATAGGCTAGTACAGAAAGGATGAGGGGTAGACACCGGTTCTACTTGGTCTGGGAATGAGAGCTCAAAAGGAGAATATAACGTCGAGGATGGAAGGAAGAGGGATAGTCAGACATGACACAAATCCCCCTAGAGATAATCAATACACCTGGAGGGAGTGCATACATGTACGTGTGGTGAAGGGAGAGGGAGATGAAGACGGAAGGGTGTCTATGTAGGGTCCGGATGTCTCTTATGATTCTACGACCGGACTTATACACCTTGGAACTTAAGACTTCTAAGACGAGGCGGTTCTTGGGGCCCTTTAATCAGATAGAGTCCCCTTCACATAAGTCTCCACTTTCGCTCCTGATATGAAGAATAGGTCGACAGCCTATGATAAATGTGGCTGCCAACAGCTGAGGGTATGCTGCTCATGTATAGGCCTTGTGCCAAAGGTTGTGGTAGAGTATGCCACTAGTTGCTCTCCTTGCATGGCCAGCTTCCTAGTGGCGACCAAAGATGCCATCGACGATGAAGCTGAGAAGGTGGATCCAGGCCAGTGTCAGAAGCCAGTGAATCTGCAAACTCCCCAGTGTTATAGCAGCGTACTGGGCTACAGCCGGCGAAGCCCATCGGTTACCCTGCTCCTACATATGTAGGTTCGACCCAACCCTTCACTAGACGCCAGCACACCCGCATGTAAGACTGTACCATGTTCTTTGCCGACATAGCGCTAGGTGTAATACCACTCCACGATGCTGCCGAACACTGTAGGACCATCTGGTGTGGGAGCTCTTATACTCCGAGGTGACGATAATGTGCTGCCAGCGACTGATAATTTTAGCATCTACGGCATACATCTGTGGTGGTAGGAACACCTACGAACATTACTATAGAGACTGTTCTCCAGTTATACGACCACCAGGAATTTCTACGAGGTCGAGATAGTGAGATCTGGTATGTAACCAGGTTTTTTAACTTCATTGACTTTGTTTGAGAAATGACCGTCCACGGAAGGGCCACCACGAAGTCCGTCTACCCGGTATACTCCAGTGACCGGACGTGCTTGTGCGAGACATCGATCAGCACCCTATTGCCCGCCAGGTCGCCACTCTGGGAAGGAAGTCCCAAATGTCGCCGGGTGAGCTACTTGAGAAAACCGAAGGATAGACTTGCCTTGAGCTTCCCAAGGATGACAGCTCGGACCTGAATCTGCGAAATCATCTTTATCTCTACCCTTACCACCGCAACTGTCTTAACCTTCCCCTGCCCTCTATCCTATGTTATACAATACATATGTTGTGATTTAATTATGACGTCACATGACATGAGTTTGTTGTCTGAACGGTGCCTTTAGAGGGTACGTCCCTGTGATGAGTGTGTGGAGAGGAACGAAGAGTCCAGGTGTTTGAGGGTTCAGGAGACTAACTACATCCGTGGCCTAGCAGGGACTTGTCCTAATATAAACGGTGTGGTAATATTCCGTCCTACCCCAAAATATATTGTTACAGTCATTCAAGATTATAAGTTTGCACTGGTGCCATCCAAGACTATAAGTAATTGAAAATAGCATTGGTGCCATTCAAGATTATAAGTTACTGAAGGTTAACACTATTTTATTCGAAGACTGTAAGTTACTGAAGTTAGCATTGGTGCTATTCAAGATTATAACTTACTGAATTTAGCATTGGTGCCATACAAGATTATAAGTAACTGAACGTAGCACTATTTTCACCCGAGACCATACGTTCCTGAAATTAACATTGGTGCCATCCAAGACTAAAACTTACTGAAGTTAGTACTGGTGCCACCAAAGATATATATAAGCTACTAAAATTAGCACTGGTGCTATCCAAGACTTTAAGATACCGAAGTTAGCATTGGTGCCATCCTAGACTTTAATTTACTGAAGTTAGCATTGGTGCCATCCAAGACTATAAATTACTTAAATTAGGGCTAGTGCCATCCAAGACTAAAAAGTCGCTTAAAAGAAAAAAGAAAAAAAAAGACAATAGGATACTGAAGTTAGTAGTGGTGTCATTAAAGATTATAACTTACTTAAATGAACACTGGTGCCTTCCAAAACTATAAGTTACTGATGTTAGCACTGGTGCCACCCAACAGTCAGTGGCAAGCATGTGTTGACGTCTCCGAGATGTGTTGGGTTTATAACAGATCACCCCGGCACGAGCCGTGTGCATGTTATCGTCACAGCTCCTCCCCCAAGCTGACAGTTTATGATGTCATACAACAACACACATGGTCAATAGTAGGAAGTCAGCTGTTGACGCATTTCCGTTTCTGCGTAACACAACTCCCCGCCGAAGTTCTTTGACCTGTAATTTATGTTGATGCAAATGCTATTTTAGATAAAAACAAAATAAATAACCCGTTCTTACAAATGCACGATACGGAGAAGAGAATTACAGACAGATATGCATAATATTGAGAGGACATGGAGGGAGGTGCAAGAGGCAGTAACAGATAGGGCGACTTGGTCTGGTTTGGTTGAGGACCTTTGCCCCATTGGATGTTAAAGCGCAGAAGGAGAAAAAGGGATGAACCGAGTCTTCTAATATAATAGATCCTGCGCTTCCTAAATGGCTACATTACGTATAATAATGGAGGAAAATACGCATTCGACACTGCATTGGATTCATAAACTATGACAGGCCATTGGCAACACTGAAAGGGAATGTTTCTGGAAATTAATGCGGCTCTAAATGATCCCTAAGAAGATCTCAGAAGATCATTAATTTAGTGTTGCCAACATATAAAGACGGGAGTTCTTCTTTAGGGAACACTGACGGATACATTTGAACTTAGAACAGGGGTGCGACAGGGATGCCGTCGTCATCAGTATTATTCTTACTGACTACAGACTGGGTCATGAAGGCAACAATGATTTCCCCCAGATAAGGCATTCAATGGACTCTAACAGGGCAGTTTGGTGATCTGGACTTCACTGATGATACTTAGTCCATCCATCCATCCATCCATCCATCATGTGCCATGCCGGTAAGCATGGGCGGTCATGTTTTGCCATCTCACTCGATCACCAGAGTCGTGGATCAGCTTTGCGTTTCTGTCTCGACCATGCCATGTGGCCAAGCCATCCAGGTATTTGCTTCTAGGTCTTCCTGTTGGTCTGTTCCCTTCGATCTTGCCAGTTGTCACCAAGTTCTCCAATCCATTTCTTCTCATAACATGCCCAACAAATTTTGACTGTCTGCGTCTAATGTTTCTAATCAGTTTACGATCTTCGTTTGTTTCTTGAAGTACCTGTTCATTCGTCTTTCTGGCTGCCCATGGTATTCTTTGCATTTTCCTCAGAAACCATTTAGTCCCACCCACGAAATGACATGAGTTCGATCTAGAGTCCCACAAACTAAATGACATGACATTACCCTTTCGTCGCACACACTAAATGACATGACATCATCCTTTATCCCCACGCACGAAAAAAACATGACATTAACCTTTAGTCCCATACATTAAATGACATGACATTGCCATTTAGTCTCACGCACGAAATGAGATGACATCATCCTTTATTCCCACACACGAAATAGCATGACATTACCCTTTAGTCCCACACATGAAATTATATGACATTGACCTTTACTCCCACGCATGAAATGAAATGACATTGACCTTTAGTCCCTCACACGAAATGATATGACATTGACCTTTAGCCCACACACGAAATGGGATGCAAGGTAAACTGAGCACACTTGATATCAGGTCACAGCAATTAAGTCCAAAAATCAATTGGGAAAAGACAATGGTAATGAGAATAAATCAAGCAAATAATAACCCGATCTGCCTTGATGAATTCTAAATTTAAAGTTAGGAATAGCGAAATATAGTAATTTAAATATTGAGCACAACCGACTACTGGCAACGCCGATCGCATTCTGGTATGAACCTAAGACCTATCCACGTCATGCACTACTGACGAGCTCAAACGAGGGCGAAACTCGAGTATAGTGCTTCCATATTGACGTGGATAGGCCTTAGGTTCATACCAGAATGCGATCGGCGTTGCCAGTAGTGGGTTGTGCTCAATATCTAAATTTCAAATCCCGAAACAACCACATAATCAAATATAGTAATAACTAACAGTACATGGAGAAAGGAATTACAGACATGGATGATTAAAGTGGTGAGTACATGGGAGCAAGCTGGCGGGAATTAGCGAAAGACAGGGCGGCTTTGTGGTAGTTAATTCAGGGCTTATGCTCCCATAGGGAATACTAGACAGAAGCAGCAGGAGAGGAATCGACACTCGATGAATGACGAAGTCAATATCACAGCGGCCGTGAGAGCCATGTCAGAGACGAACCAATTTGTTTTGAAGTGTCTATTATGAGGTTAATGTGCGCATTTCCGTTCCTGTCTGTACTAGTAATATACTTACAACCATCATTATCATCAAGTGCCTTGCTAGCTGGCGTAGGCGTTCATGCTCTCCACAGATCTCCGTCTTTTGTGTTCTGTATCAACTCTGCTGATGATATTCCTCCATGCCACCGTCTCAATTCATCCAGTATTATTTCTCTTGGTCTGCCTCTGCCTCTGCTTCTCTTCCCTCTATCTTTCCAGTTGTCACGATGTTCTCCAATGCCTCCTTTCTCATCACATAACCAAAGACTGCTTTGCAAACTGTACTGTTTGTCTCTTTCTTATTGTTGTATATAGTGTTCTAGTTTCAGTAGCCTCTTTCAGGCCATGGTTTTTAGTTACTCTGGCAGTCCAAGGAATTCGCAACATTCGTCTCAGAAACCACATCTATGTTGCTTCTTAGTTCTTCCTAATTTGTTCATTTGCATTCCAACATTCGCTGCCATACAGAAAAACTGGTTCTATATAGCAATCCAGCATTCTCTTTCTTACATTCAATGATAGTGATTTATTGCATAAAATACTATTCATTATACTTATACTGCTTTATCTTTTTTTCCCTTAAAATACTGATTTCCGCAATCATGATTAAATGTGAACCTTTTGCTGGGCAACATCTTCTGAAAGATGCTTATATTGTTCATCTCAGTCAACCAAGTGCCGTCTGAGCCACGAAGGATGGCCGCCCCAGATCTCAGCACTATCGTTTGGTGGACTGTCTAGCACGACGTCACAGCGGTGAGGTAGGCGAGCATATAGCCATGACGTCACAGTGGAGAGATAGGTGAGTGTCTAGCCACGACATCACAGCGGGTTGGTAGGCGAGTGTCTGGCCAGTCACGACGATACAGCGGGTTGGTAGGCGAGTGTCTAGCCACAACGTTACAGCGGGGAGGTAGACGAGTGTCTAGCCACGACGTCACAGCGGGGAGGTAGGTGAGTGTCTAGCACGACGTCACATTGGGGAGGTAGACGAGCGTCTAGCCAAGATATCACAGTGGGGAAGTAAGCGAGCATCTACCCTCGATATTACAGCGGAGAGGAAGGCGAGCATCTAGCCACGATGTCACAGTGGGGAAGTAAGCGAGCATCTACCCTCGATATTACAGCAGGGAGGTAGGCGAGCTTCTAGACACGATGTTACAGCGGGGAAGTAAGCGAGCATCTACCCTCGATATTACAGCAGGGAGGTAGGAGAGTGTCTAGCCACGATGTCACAGCCGAGAGGTAATCGATCATCTAGCCACGAAGTCACAGCGGGGAAGTAAGCGAGCATCTAACCTCGATATTACAGCAGGGAGGTAGGCGAGCGTCTAGACACGATGTTACAGCGGGGAAGTAAGCGAGCATCTAACCTCGATATTACAGCGGGGAGGTAGGCGAGTGTCTAGCCACGAAGTCACAGCGGGGAAGTAAGCGAGCATCTAACCTCGATATTACAGCGGGGAGGTAGGCGAGTGTCTAGCCACGATGTCACAGCGGGGAGGTAGGCGAGCATCTAGCCTCGATATTACAGCGGGGTGGTAGGTGGACATCTAGCCACGATGTTACAGCGGCCACCAGGGGACAGTAGCCCACACTTGTATTGTTGTGTGGAACTACAGCCAGTCCACGCCGTGGATCGAACCATCACTGCTCGCGCCAGGGGTAAACGTCACATGTAAGGGGGCGGCTGTATATTGTCTTACCCTTGTATAGAACACCGGCTTCCCATCTTAGCGTTCCCGTATCAAACTCTGCTTGAAGATTGCTTGTTTTCTGGGATCAACAACGCTGGAGTCGATTCCGCCTGATAAAATAAGTATCAGAGAAACACAGAGAGGCAGGGATGATACATTGATGATAGTGAAAACATATGAACACTGAATGTAAACGTCTAGAGAATACGAGTTGTGAATATTCATGATCGACCCCACCAGTTAGCACGGCACTTGTAGAAAAAGAGTTCAAGAGAGGTCAAGTGTGAATGGTGGCTGGAGTTCAGCCTGACATACAAAGAGAGTTGTCCTGCCCGGTTAGACTGCCCTGACCCAGAAATTGAATAACTCGGAAGTTTATCATCAACAGTTAGGGTGAATTATCTGAGTTCTACTCTACATGTACAATTATCATCTATAGAGCCGAGGTGGCACAGTAATTAGTGCGCTTGCCTGTCTAGACAGTGATCGGAGTTTAATCCCCATCAAATGCAGAATTATGGTTCCCCTGGCAGTAAAGTTATAGGTCGGCCCAACCTCATAAACAATATGTAACAGACACGGTTTCAGCATTGTTCTGACAGCATGGAAACCATCAATACTTCAACTTCAGCATTGTTCTGACAGCCATGGAAACCATCAATAATTCAACTTCAGCATTGTTCTGACAGCCATGGAAAAAATCAATACTTCAACTTCAGCATTGTTCTGACAGCCGTGGAAACCATCAATACAACAACTTCCACATTGTTCTGAGAACCGTGGGAACCATCAATACTTCAACTTCAGCATTGTTATGACAGCCGTGGAACCCATCAATACTTCAACTTCAGTAGAAGTGAAACCCCAGAGAGAAAAGTTTTGCACGAAATCTCCACGTCCGCGTAGAGTTGATTAACGTAGAATATGTAGCAATACGTTCTTTCATCTGTTTGGTGCTAACTGTGTCTTCAACTACTCAACCTCTCTATCAACAGCATCATCAAGTACTATCTCAGCATTTAAGGGCCGCTGTAACCTCCTGACGTCTCAACGGTGTACTTGTACAGGCTGCCTCGAGTCCATCTCCTGAGCCTTTCGTGGGAGAAGTATCGTTGTCTTCCTTTCGCACGCTTCCCCCTTTAAATGATCCTGATCTTTTAAAAAGAAGTGATGTCTTGTTACCTGACCTACACACATTAATTGAGAGGTCTACGTAACGGTTTAATTCGTTTGCGCTTACACTTCCGGTGCATTGACGGCGGGGTAGGAGATCGTTGACATCTCATACATAAATTAATGGTAAACTAAATAACCATGTTGCATGTGCTAATCAATTGTTTCTAAGCAACTAAACGTTCATTAGTTTGCCATTACATTCTAATCGAGAAATCGTCGTTGAAGTCCAACTTAATGCCGGTGTCGGGATTGTAACGTCTGTGACATTTTGCAGTTTCGGCATCACCCAAACGTCAATTTTCACACTGGAAAGCTGGAGAATTAAAACTTACAAACTTATAAATTAACGACAGTTAATATAAACGCCTGTTGATTCTATTACCAGTAACTGGTTGGAATAACACAGTACGCCTATATATTCGTACAAAGCTGCTGTTTTTAGCCAGTTGACCTATGACTGGTGTCAGATTCTCACCCGGAGTTGAAACCCGTTGTCTGTACCAACGCCAGGCAATGCAACCGAGCTCAACGCTGAGCCATGTTAAACACTACAGTTATAACGCGGCGTCTTCTACAGCGCCAGAGAAGCCCAGCCGGGCTCAATACTGAGCGACGCTAAGCAGTCGTGGGTCAAGGGGAACACAGCGTGAACATTGTGGGTCACGCAAGGTGACACGACCTCAACTAGCGTGTATGCTGAAAGGCTGGTCAGACAGGGCTTGGGAGTCGTACTCGACGGACGCGATTGAATGAAGCCTGAGTGTTTGAGCATGTATCGAGAGCTAGCCTGTATGACTGTTGGAGATTGAACGCCTGTGTGTTTGACTTGTAAGTGGATTGCATTAATGTATTCTTTGATTGATTGTATTTATGAGATAATGATATTGTGAATTGTGATTGCGCGATGCCTGTATTGTTTCTGATGAGTGCATTGCGCGAATAAAGAGTGCGAATTATATCATCGGGTATTCACGTCGAGTTATTCAGTAGTAATATTTACTATCTCACTTGTCAGTAAACGAGCTACATTTCTTGCCTTACGCAAGACCCTGAGATGTGCGAACGTGGAGGCTTTTCATCCGGGTTTTTGAACAAATGCGAACGTGTAAAATAGAAGATAGAGCAGAAGTGCGAATGTTATAACAGCATCTAGGTGATAAAATAACTATAAAGTAACGGATAAGTACTATCTTCCGTGTCGATTTAGTTAAACCATAAGTGCGAGGACTGTGTTATAAGTCCAAACGTGGCGTCTTCGTACTTAGTGAATTTCAACCGATCTAGTGAAAAAAGATTTTTAAAAAATGGCGGCCATGTCCTTGAATGTCATTGAGTAGGAATAGTGTAAGCGGAAATTCTGAAAAGTGTGAGAAAAAAGGACAACACAATAAGACTCTGTGTTGACAATCGGAAACGCAACAGCATCACACAGTTGTATTTAGAACCAATGAGCAACTGTGAAGACATACTAACTGAACTGACAGACTCACGTTACTTTACTAAATTTGACATGACAAAAGGTTACTGGCAAATACCTGTACATCCTGATAGCATACATCTGACAGCATTTGCCACACCCTGGGGACTATACGAATGGTGCAAACTACCATTCGGGCTAGTTAATGCTCCAGCCACATTTGTCAGAATGACGAGACTTCTTTTGACAGACATTTCTAACATCATTTGGTACATGGGCGACATTTGCATACATACAAAGAACATGACAGACCACATAACAGCGCTACAGCAGACATTCGACAGGATTAGACAACATGGACTGACAGTAAAACCATCCAAAGTCGATATAGCCTTTCAAGAAATTTCATTTTTGGGCTATAAGATCTCAAATGGCTTTATATCGACTGACGATAACATCACGTCCAGAATTTTGAAATTGTCGCTTCCGACATCCAAGAAAAAGTTGCGAAGTGTGTTAGGTCTTTTAAATTATTATAGACAATTTATTCCTCATTCTGCTGAATTGACCAAATGCTTCACTGATTTACTAACAAATAAACATCCTAATGTCATTGTGAAGAGCGAAAAAATTAAGGCCTGCATTTGCGAAAGTATTAGCTTATTTTTCTAGTGAACCTATTCTAAAATTACCCGATCTTAGCACTATTTTCAGGTTAAGATGTGATGCGAGCTCCGTAGCCATTGGAGGGGTGCTTCTTCAAGAACACGACCAAATCTTGTACCCTGTATACTACGTCTCTCGAAAACTGAACACCAGGGAACGGAATTACAGCACGCCGGAACTTGAAGCCCTCGCTCTTGTGTTTTCGGTACGTAAACTTTCAAGATTTCTGTTAGGAAAACACTTCATTGTAGAAACAGACAATAGTCCATTGACGATTATCACCAGAGGAACTCCAAGTAATCACAAAGTGGCAAGATGGTCCCTTCTTCTACAGGACTATAGCTTCGAAGTCAGACATATAAGAGGCTCACAAAACTCACTGGCCGATCTTCTATCTAGATGTCCATATGACTTACCCAGTAGCCATGTAACACCCGAGAACACTGCAGATGGTGTATAAACTGCAAATTAAATAGTGCTCAACACCACAGCCAATTGTGACATCATGTCAGTAACCCTGTGAAGAATAATGTGATAGGGAAGATTTAATCTCCCATTGTAAATAAATTGTGTACATACTATTATTATTATGTGAATGAATGTGTCGTATAACTGTGAGATATGTGAAAGAATGCAATTAGTATTGTAAATATGTAATAGTATAATAAATAGACACCACAAGTGTCACAGGACAGTACTACAGGACCCAAAGACTTACCGAACTTGAACAGCGTCAAATAATCCTGAGTACATCCACAAAGATGAGTCCACGGCGTTTTAACAAGTACAAATGGTGACCGTGACAACCTAATCCGAGAAGAACACGGAAGAAACTATCCAACAGCTGATTACAACAACTGGTTGCTCCGTTTGTTTAAAGTCCATCTAGAACGGAAGGCCTTAATGTGAATGTCAACATAACACATTTGTGGAACAACACAGCTGTACACTTCCGGTATATTTGCATATTAATTTGAAAGTTAGCAGACGATACTAAAATGTTCATAAATCTATGACAATTGTATGAAACTTTGGGTATGAAATATTTCCATTTACGGAATTGTATATGTTGACTTTTGTTAGATGTAATCTCAGCATCGTAACTTGATTTACTTTTTCACAACAGTGACCTTGTTTTCACTTTTGTCAATAAGTATCAAATTATGACACTAAGAAATTGAATTTTACTTGTAATTCATTTCGTTGAAAGCATGATAAAATTACTGTCCCTATCTTTTATTTATAACCAAGGTACATAACTAAAAGTTGTTGGTGATGTGTAAATATGTATTGAAACTATCAACATGATTGCCGGATGGGTAACACGTCAATGTGATATCATTTGTGTATGGAGAGAATTGCCAAAACTGTAGACCTTCATTGGACACTTTTATTAAATAAGGTTAGAGGTCTAATGTTGGACTTATCTTACAGGTAGATACTCACAGTCTGACCTGACGATTTGGAATTTTTGTTTTTTGGTTGAGAGGTAGGGGCAAGTTAGCCGTAACCTACCGGACTGGCTGTGTCACAGCGAGGTAATATCCATCAAATTGATTGTACTTGACAGGGGTACTTGATGGTTAAGCATAAAGATTATATGCATATTGTTTGCTAATCACCTGTACATGTTAATAACAATCAAAGATTTATGTCAGATGAAGTACAAAGTTCGATTCTGACAAGGTAAATAACAGCTATATAGAGTACATGAAAGGAAAACCTTTCATGAAAAAGTGGGGTGGAGAGTGTCAGATTCTCACCCGGAGTTGCAACGCGTTGTCTGTACCAACGCCAGGCAATGCAACCGAGCTCAACGCTGAGCTATGTTAAACACTACAGTTATAACGCGGCGTCTTCGACAGCGCCAGAGAAGCCCAGCCGGGCTCAATACTGAGCGACGCTAAGCAGTCGTGGGTCAGCGGGAACACAGCGTGAACATTGTGGGTCACGCAAGGTGACTCGACCTCAACTAACGTGTATGCTGAAAGGCTGGTCAGACAGGGCTTGGGAGTCGTACTAGTCGGACGCGATTGAATGACGCCTGAGTGTTTGAGCATGTATCGAGAGCTAGCCTGTATGACTGTTGGAGAATGAACGCCTGTGTGTTTAACTTGTAAGTGGATTGCATTGATGTATTCTTTGATTGATTGTATTTATGAGATAATGATATTGTGAATTGTGATTGCGCGATGCCTGCATTGTTTCTGATGAGTGCATTGCGCGAATAAAGAGTGCGAATTATATCATCGGGTATTCACGTCGAGTTATTCAGTAGTAATATTTAGTATCTCACTTGTCAGTAAACGAGCTACATCTCTTTCCTTACGCAAGACACTTACAACTGGTATAGCAGACACTGCTGAGGAATGAAAAGTAGGCGTCGCCATTTTGTTTTAACAGGGGACAGAACTATGATTTATGCATTAATGTAAAATGATTTGTTAAGAGCAATTGGGAATTCGTTTGTTGAATAGGTATTTACTGGTGCAGTCTGTTAATATAGGTAGGAGTTAATGTCTATAACCACCCAAATATATCACTTAAAAGCCTTGAAAGAAGGATTAAGACGTTTGTAGTTATAACTAATGTGAAGGGATATGAGCCCATTGTAATGGGAGAATAAAGTATATTCTGTCTCATTAAATATTAGTACAGTCATATGAGGTGACCTGTTTATAAGTTAAATATTGAATTATCATTCTTTGAATATTTCACACAATCCATAGATAATGACAGGGATCGATGAGAAGAATTATCAAGATAACCTGTCTTTGATATTACATTAATATCATTTTAAAAGATATAATTTTTTTTTGCATGTCTTGATTCGTATGGTGTATGTAATGTCCAGTTTCCATCGACCTATTGATGAGCCTTTACTTAACCCATCACAAAGTATTATTGCTGTCTCTATACCATTATAGTCCATGATATGGTTCAATTATTTCAGTTGCCGAGATACGATTATGTTAATGATCCAGCTTTATTCCACGTTGACATCTTGCAGAATGTCGGTATGTGATGGTTTCCTGGATACAAGGTATTCTAACATGTTTCCCAAGATACAAAGTATTCTAACATGTTTCCCTAGATACAAAGTATTCTAACATGTTTTCCTAGTTACAAATTATTCTAACATGTTTTCCAGGATGAAAGATATTTTGACATGTTTTCCTAGTTACAAGGTATTCTAACATGTTTTCCAGGATAAAAGGTATTCTGACATGGTTTCCTGGATACAAGGTATTCTAACATATTTTCCTAGATACAAAGTGATCAACCATGTTTCCTGGATACACGATATTATAACATGTTTTTCTAGGTACAAGGTATTCAAATATGTTTCACAGATAGAATGTGTTCTAACATGGTTTTCTTCATACAAAGTATTCTAACATGTTTCCATGAATACAAGTTATTCTAACATGTTTCCCTGGATACAAGGTATTCTAACATGTTTCCCTAGATACAAGGTATTCTAACATGTTTCCCTTGATACAAAGTATTCTAACATGTTTCCCTAGATACAAGGTATTCTAACATGTTTCCCTAGATACAAGGTTTTCTAACATGGTTTCCATAGATACAAGGTATTCTAACATGGTTTCCCTAGTTACAAGGTATTCTAACATGTTTCCCTAGTTACATGGTATTCTAAAATGTTTCACTAGATACAAGGTATTCTAACATGTTGTCCTAGATACAAGGTATTCTAACATGTTGTCCTAGATACAAGGTATTCTAACATGTTGTCCTGGATACAAGGTATTCTAACATGTTGTCCTGGATACAAGGTATTCTAACATGTTGTCCTAGATACAAGGTATTCTAACATGTTGTCCTGGATACAAGGTATTCTAACATGTTGTCCTAGATACAAGGTATTCTAACATAGCTTCCTGGATACTGGGTGTTCTAATATGTTTCCCTAGTTACAAGGTATTCTAAAATGGTTTCCTGGATACAAGGTATTCTAACATGGTTTCCTGGCTGCAAGGTATTCTAACATGTTTCCCTAGATAAAAGGTATTCTAACATGGTTTCCTGGATACAAGGTATTCTAATACGGTTTCCTGGATACAAGGTATTCTAATATGGTTTCCTGGATACATGGTATTCTAATACGGTTTCCTGGCTACAAGGTATTCTAACATGTTTCCCTAGATAAAAGGTATTCTAACATGGTTTCCTGGACACAAGGTTGTCAGGGTCTTACACCTGGCTCGCTACCTAACACATGTGGGACAGTACAAGTACAACGTGATTTGACTCAAGACTCAACGACACAACGTTCAACGGATTTAATTACAGACCATATACAGTACGATGATCACAACAATATATACTGGATACTTCAATACACTTACATCCACCATACAGCACACAGTCTGACTCTCAAGATGTCCAGGCACTCGACATTCGGCCACAGAAACCTTTCTCGCAACATGCGTCCTGTTCAGTCCACGTCCCAGAGCTGTCTGCCTATGGTTTGGAACTCGCCTCCTCACCTGAGGTGGCTTCACGAGACATGCGTGCGTCCTTGGTGTGACCGCTGGCCGTCTCGCCAGCCGGCACCTTCGCAGGCAGGTGACTACCATTCGCCTGGCGGCGTAACGAAGTTCCTTCATCCCTGCTAGGGACTGAGTCACCTGGCGGCGTAACGATGTCACTGCATCACTGCCGTACTGTGGACTCTGACACGCTCCCCCGGCAACTCCATGAAAGACGTCATCTTTCATGTCTAATATATATACATACTGGGTTAGTACCTTAACCCTTGTCAGAGTCAACCCTTATGTTGCTTATATACATTGGTATCATAATACATAGAAAATACACATCTGCCATAGAAAACATATAATCAATAGAAGTTATATTCAACGACATGTGGTGTTCAACTTTTAACACCTGTCAGGTTTCATCATCTCGATGGCTGATTACCTTAATTGCATTAATGACCCAGTCAGATCGGTAGTTCCAGCTTCACGCATCTACCTCGCAGCATTTGAAAAAAAAATTAATAATATGGTTCTTGAGACAAAAACCATCTAGCTAGACCGAAATGTGGCTTTTACACAAGTCACATCAAACGCTCAAACCCCGACCTCATTTGGCCAGGACTCTTGTGTTGGTCTGCAATGTCTGCAACCCTTTGCCATGCCCAGTAAATGCCTACCTGATGAGTTCAAAATCTGGCAAACACATGGCTATTTTTATATAACACATTACATTATACATTTCAAATTATGGCCCTTTGTGTAAGGATGTAATAGCAACTAAAAGAAAGGGGAATAATTTCAAACATTATGGCATATAATAATTTACAATAATTATTTTATTTCTTAGTGTCATCGCTTGACGTTTCTTCATCCTAACGAGAAAAAGTCGCTAGTATGAATACACTAATCAAGATATGATTCTAAGATTACACTACATCTTATATATAAATTAGGATGTGCGTCCGTATTTATGTATCTCTGTATCTATGTATGTCCTTTATTCGTTTGCGAACGGCCCATCCGATTGAGATGAAATTTTCTACACGCCTTCCTTTCATTCCAGGGCTGTCAACTGTGATATTTTGTTAGTGTGAAATCGCCTGCTTACTCAGTATTATTTCATTTTTCATTTTTCATCATAATTTCATATATCTCAGGGGACCTAACTCTGTAAAAGTTATTTCAAGGGGCATAACTTTTCTGTATAACTTATAGTCATATTGTGGCATCGTTTTCAAACATTTATAAACTCTTTGTCCATAGTTATGTACCGGCATATGAGTTATAATAAATAATGATACAATCTGTAAGGCATTTTCAAAGTTTTCATAAAAATGATGCACAATGCATAACATTGTAACTCATCTTTTTTTGCTTAAGAAGTTACTGTAGTCATGCAGGTGATTAGAAAGAGTTTTCATTAAAAATAATGGATGGTGTGTGGTAGAACGTTCTTTTAAGTTACATTTTTTTTCTTGTATGAATTTAATGAAGCCGGACAGGGTCAGGCAGACAGATAGACAGACAGACAGACAGATAGACAGTCGGGAACAGGAACTTATATGACTACTTATATAAATTAAATGAGATGCTTCACACCAGGAGCTGGGCGATGTCGGGCCGGGTCAGACAGACAGACAGACAGACAGACAGATAGTCGGTAACGGGAACGGGAACTTATATGACTACTTATATGAATTAAATGAGATGCTTCCCACCAGGGACTGGGCGAAGCCGGGCAGGGTCAGGCAGACAGACAGACAGACAGATAGACAGACAGATAGACAGTCGGGAACGGGAACTTATATGACTACTTATATGAATTAAATGAGATGCTCCACACCAGGAGCTGGGCAATGCCGGGCCGGGTCAGACAGACAGACAGACAGACAGACAGACAGACAGACAGACAGACAGTTGGTAACGGGAACGAGAACTTATATGACTACTTATATGAATTAAATGAGATGCTCCCCACCAGGGTCTGGGCGAAGCCGGGCAGGGTCAGCTAGTAAATATATAAACACACAATTCGTGTATTCAATTTTATTGATTCCTAAAGATTTTAGAATCGTCATAGCTTTTTAAACTTTCATGTGTCGTCTGCTAGATTTACTCTAAATTACAACATAATCCGGAAGTACACACGAACACTAAGTAATCGATGTTACAACTTGTAGAACACACCTGTTCCGGTTTGATGTAGATACGGACGGTATACTGTTCTTACAGTTCATGTTTTGGATGTTTTCTTATAAACCTTCTGGATTTAGATTAAACTGCAATGGTGTAGCTGTCAACTGTTCATGTCACACTTTCACACATGGATGTTAAAATATCTCTGGAAGATTCCACACGGATATGCCACTGTCACAATGGATAGTTCGCTTACGGTAAGTCTTGAGCGAATGTGGCAATGTTCTTGTTACAGAATATGTACAATTAAAGTTCGCTTTCTACCACACACTACACAATTATACACGACAATCACTACATTTAGTAATAAAATAAGAACATTATATACTGTGGGAGTAACCCCTATCACAATGTAGACATTACACAGCTTTTGTGAATGCACAACTTATTCACTGATAGATGGCTGTGTTGATCTGAGTATTTTACACTGCACTCAGACTTTGTTGCTCAATGGGTCGGTCGGACAACGGGACAACAAATCGGCGATCGTATTGGTTCGGCCTGGAATATGTCGGACCTCGAAGCTGTAGTCTTGGAGTTTCAAAGACCAACGGGCTATCATATGGTTTGATGGTACCCCAGAATTTATGAATCGCAACGGACTGCTGTCAGATTCCACGATAAAATGGCGTCCTAGAAGAAATCTAGACAATTTTGTAATACCCACCACTAAAGCTAGGGCTTCCAACTGAGGTATTGACCACGCCCGTTCTCTCGGTTTCAGCTTTCTGGATACGAAATACACAGGATGGAGAATGTTGTTGTGCTCTTGCAGCAAGACTGCTCCAATCGCGACAGACATCGCATCTGTTCTTAATCTGAAAGGTAAATGGAGATTGGGCAATTTAAGGATGGGATTGTGTAAGCTATCATCAGAAAAACAAGCTAATACTTTAGAGAATGCTAATTTTAGGCATTCATTGCTTACAATTTTCTCCGGCTTATCTTTAGTTAGTAAGTTAGTAAATACTTCGGTTAGGTCGGAAAAATCCGGAATAAACTGCCGGTAATAATTTATCAGTCCTAACAAACTTCTGACTTGTTTCTTTGTAGTCGGAAGTGATAGTTTTAGAATCTTGGACACAATGTTATCGTCTGTCGTGACAAAGCCATTGGATATTTTGTATCCCAAAAAGGATATTTCAGGGTAGGCCATGTCTACTTTTGAAGGCTTTACTGTCAGTCCGTGCTGTCTGATGCGTTCAAATGTCAGTTCTAATGTCTTTATGTGCTCTGTCATTGTCTCTGTGTGAACACAGATGTCGTCGATATAGCAGATTATGTTAGGAATGTCTAATAGAAGAAGTCGTGTCATACGTACGAATGTGGCTGGGGCGTTGACTAGCCCAAATGGAAGTTTGCACCATTCGTACAGTCCCCAAGGTGTGGCAAAAGCTGTCAGATGTCTGCTCTGTTCGTCTACTTCTATCTGATAATATCCTTTAGTCATATCTATCTTCGTGAAGAACCTAGCGTCTGTCAGTTCTGTCAGAAGATCGTCAGCGTTTGCCATTGGCTCCAAATCTAGAACCGTTATTTTATTTAGCTTTCGATAGTCGATACACAGTCTTATTGTATTGTCCTTTTTGCGTACAATGACCATGGGAGATGAGAAGTCTGATTGGGATCGTCTTATGATGTTATTCTTTTCTAGGTTGATGATCTCCTGATGTAAATGTGCTTTGTAATGTAATGGGATGGTGTATGGTCTGCATCGTATGGGTGTGTTTGATGTGAGTGTGATGTGATGCTGTACTAATTCTGTTTGTCCTGGGTTGTTGGAGAAAATGGTGTTGTACTGTTGTATTAGGTGTTTTAAACTGTCTGTTTCTGCTTGAGTTAGCTTTGGATTGATCTTGATATCCTTCAAGCAGTCTGTCGTGTCTAATGTAGGTGTTGGAATTTCGTCACTAACCTCGTCATCTTCGTGATCTATTATCACTGTACAAGCTGTCGTATCGTCTTGTTCGTTGTCTCTGTTATGGTATGGTCTTAGCATATTTATGTGAAATATTTTGTGTTTGTCTTTTATTAGGATCTCATAGTCTACAGGTGAAATCTGTCTTGTCACTTTAAAAGGTCCCTGCCAAGAATCAGTCAATAAGTGTCGGTCACTAGGTAACAGAAGAAGAACGTCCTGTCCAGGTGTCAAAGTTATTGTTCTGTTTCCTTTGTCAGCATACTGTCTATAAGTAGCACCAGATAATTTTAGTGCATTCTTTGCAATCGTACATGATTTGATGATTCTTTCACGCAATGATGTAACATATACGTATGATGATATGGGTTTAAGTACTGGAGTAGATTCAGTTAACATTTGGTGATAAATAGTCAATGGGCCACGTGGTTTGGCACCATAAATAAGTTCAAAAGGAGAGAAACCGGTACTAGAATGTGGTACCTCGCGATAAGCAAAAAGAATAGCTGGTAGATATACATCCCAATTATTAGGGTGTTCTTGCGTGACTTTTGCAAGCATGTGCTTCAGATCGCCGTTAAAGTTTTCCACGATTCCACTTGAGTGAGGATGGTATGGTGAATTGAAACATTGCTTCACTCCGAACATTCTGGTGAAAGCTTGGGTAGATGCGGCGATAAACTGAGTACCCCTATCAGATTGGATAGTGTCTGGAAATCCTATCCGAGAAAAAATATGGAAGAATACTTCCATTATATCATTGGCAGTTATGTTCTTTAGCGGAATAGCTTCCGGCCAGCGACTACATTGATCAATGACAGTTAGAATATATTTATTCCCTTTAGTTGTTGTATGATTGAGAGGGCCCACTATGTCAACCGATAGTTTTTTCAAAAGTTCGACTGGCTAAGTCAGTGACTTGCAACTTTGCCTGTGGGTGTTTACCTTTTTTTATCAGTTTCTGGCAGGTGTCACAACTTCTGCAATATTCTTTAATGTCATTGCAAAATTTGGGCCAATGAAACTGTGTTAATAATCTAGATCTGGTCTTAACATATGCCATATGCCCTGCAAGAGGTATATCGTGGGCAAGATGTAAGGCTTGCTTACGATAACTAGTTGGCAAAACAGTTTGCTCTGTGGTGTTGTCACCTCTGGTATAATACCTGGTGAGGATATCATTTTTCAAAGCAAAATGCCATTTTGCATTCTTGGTTACCTTTGGCTTTTGGCCGATCAGATTAAAATATTTTACCAATGAAGGGTCAGCCTTTTGAGCTGTTACAAAAGTTTCCTTCATGGTGTTAGTAGGTAATGATACTGGGCTAAGTGACTGAATATCCTCAGTTTGATTACTTTCATCTTGCACTCTTGCAGTAGATCTGGTTACTGCGTTCCCACAATCAATGATGTCAGATGGAGATGAAACAATGTTGTCAATGATATGATGAGAACTTAGTGCTACATTAGCTACCATACATTCAATAGGTGGTGTGACATTATCAATGATGACATTGGATGGTGATGTTATGTTATCATCAATACACACAGATGTTATGTCATGAGGTTTATCATTCACCTCTGGCAAATTTCCAATTATTACATCACACACTGGGTTTGTTAACGCAGCGACCTTTACTTTCCCAGTGAGGAAAGGTGTTTGAATATATGCCCATGCTAATGGGTATCTCTCAATATTGCCTGAGAATGTTCTGCATGTTACGTGACTGCCTGTATAGTCTGTAGGCATTATGAACGTTCTCTTAAGGCCAATAAGTGAACTGTCGGTATCTCGAAGAACTGTAGCAGACTTGCCGTTCACATATCCGTGATGGACGATTATCTTGCCTTTTGAATCTACTACCAAATTAGCTTCTTCATTGGCAATAGGGATGGCGTGACCACACGTTAAAATACCATCTTCATACAAGGTGTTACAAACAGTACATAAAGTGTTATACATGTCAAAGGTCTGTGCTGAGTTCACAGGATGTTTCTCTGATTCTTCTTCTTCTGACTCTGAACTGTTTGACAAGGCGGCATTTGCCTCGTTGATCATTTGTCTACCTTTACAATCCTTGCGATGGTGTCCATGCGCTTTACAAAGATAACATTTACGCACAGACCTGAACGATCTACGCTCATGATCTCGTCTGTTTATCATATCTCGTAGATAAATATCATATTTTGGGTTTTTATCGCACATTTCATTTTGTTGATGTGAAACTTTACAATGAATACAGTGCTTAAATTTCTCAGAGGTAGGCCTATGAGGTTTCTGCCTACTATAGGGTTTGTCAAAATTAGCCGCAGCTACAAAATCAATGTCCGTAGATTCTGTCACAAAACAGTGTTTGTTGGCGGTGTAATACGCCGTACCTCGTCTATCAATCTCATCAATACTAGTGCATTCATTCACCTGCAAAAATTTGGAAAATTTTGGTGGAATGGATGAAATGATTTTGTCTCTGATGATTAGATCTTCTAATCTATCATAATTTCTGTCAATTTTGGCTGCTGAAGTCCATTTGGTGAATATATCTCGGACTAAGCAGAGGTAGTCAGAGAACGTTTGAGTCGGTTTTGGGCTCAACTTGCTGAACTGTTCTCTGTAACCTGCTTCATCTAACATAAAATGTGCCATAATCTTTGATTTAAGATAATGGTAATCTTTTCTGAGGTCTTTGGGAATAGTCTCAATGAATTTAAGAGGTTCCCCTGATAAACTCCTCATATACACAATATTCCATTCAGACAGTGGAACTTGGTAATGTTCCATTAAAGTTTCAAAATTTTGGGTAAAGGCTGCAATGCAGTCACCCGAGGTATAATTACGTACAATACCTTGGTATTTCTTGTACTGGTTTTCTTTCTCCAGTCTCTCAGATTTCTTATACTCTTTGTTGATAGCAGTCTCGGTCTCAAGTTGTTTTATTTTTAACTGTAACTCCAGTTCTTCTCTCTTACTCTGAGCTGCTATTTCTGCCTTCTTGAGTTCACTCTCTATCTCAGCTTGTTTTGTCTTTGCAGCCATTTCTAATTCGGCTTGCTTTAAGGCTGTTTCTGCCTCCAATTGCTTGGCGGCTCTTTCAGTCTCTAATTGCTTGGCGGCCCTTTCAGCTGCTCGTTCATCGCGTTCAGCCGCTTTCTCCTGTACTAGTAGGTATTCAGCATATTTGTTCTCACTCCACTTTGTTAACTCATCACCTGTTAACTTCAACTTTAACCCCATATCAATGAAATCAAATAATGAAGACATGATGAAAAATGTCAATGTAATATCAGCCACACAGATAGTTATAAGTGGTTAATAGAATAAACAATTTACAATTTTCCAATATGCAATATGTGCCTAAAATTGCATCCTTAAAGTAAATGAAAAGAAAAGTATACTCAAGTGCCCTGGATGTGGTGAAGAATGGTTGGAAATCGGGCTAGGAAACTGCAGGGTCGTTACTTCGAATCACAAATGACCTCTACGCGCACGGTTTCGGATGGTACGGAAAAAACCTGCTTTGTTTTGGAGGAAATAAATTAGCGTCTATTTGTTGGTGTGTGCCTGCTTGTCACTAAGTATTGAGTAGGTTTGTATGGCGTTGAGTATAATTGTATGTCGTAAGTTTGTCCGTCAACAATTTTTTTTTTCCCACACAAGTCACTTTCTTTCAAAAAACTTTTTGCTTTCCACAAACTCAACTCACAAAGACAATCTAAATGTATCTCCACACGCTATAACGTTGATGACACATCACTTACATCAAGATGACATTCAGTAAGGACATAGACATCAAGTTTACAAGATGGCGACAAGGTCATAATTTACGACAAGATCACAATGTCGACAAGGTCAAAACGGTGACAAAATTTTGACAATCACGAATGTTTTATACGTTTACACGATCAAACAATACGAATGCACGGTACGTTTACAACTAGTCTCCATGTTTACACAATGTATCAATAATTCAAAATGAGCCTTCCATGATCACTTTTACATGTACAAACAATTTTAACAAAAATTTTAAGTTCACAACCTCTAGTTCTAACCATTTATCACATAAATACGTTCATTTCAAAGCTGGACGTTAGCCCCCACGTCCACACATGTCAGGGTCTTATACCTGGCTCGCTACCTAACACATGTGGGACAGTACAAGTACAACGTGATTTGACTCAAGACTCAACGACACAACGTTCAACGGATTTAATTACAGATCATATACAGTACGATGATCACAACAATATATACTGGATACTTCAATACACTTACATCCACCATACAGCACACAGTCTGACTCTCAAGATGTCCAGGCACTCGACATTCGGCCACAGAAACCTTTCTCGCAACATGCGTCCTGTTCAGTCCACGTCCCAGAGCTGTCTGCCTATGGTTTGGAACTCGCCTCCTCACCTGAGGTGGCTTCACGAGACATGCGTGCGTCCTTGGTGTGACCGCTGGCCGTCTCGCCAGCCGGCACCTTCTCAGGCAGGTGACTACCATTCGCCTGGCGGCGTAACGAAGTTCCTTCATCCCTGCTAGGGACTGAGTCACCTGGCGGCGTAACGATGTCACTGCATCACTGCCGTACTGTGGACTCTGACAAAGGTATTCTAACACGGTTTCCTGGATACAAGGTATTCTAACATGTTTCCCTAGATAAAAGTTATTCTAACATGGTTTCCTGGATACAAGGTATTATAACATGGTTTCCTGGCTACAAGGTATTCTAACAAGTTTCCCTAGATAAAAGGTATTCTAACATGGTTTCCTGGATACAATGTATTCTAACACGGTTTCCTGGATACAAGGTATTCTAATATGGTTTCCTGGATACATGGTATTCTAATATGGTTTCCTTACATACAAGGTATTATAACATGGTTTCCTGGATACAAGGTATTCTAACATATTTTCCTGGATACTGGGTATTCTACTATGTTTTCCTAGATACAAGGTATTCTAACATGGTTTCTTGGATACAAGATATTCTAACATGGTTTCCTGGATACTGGGTATTCTAATATGTTTCCCTAGATACAAGGTATTCTAACATGGTTTCCCTAGATACAAGGTATTCTAACATGGTTTCCTGGATACAAAGTATTCTAACATGGTTTCCTGGATACAAGGTATTCTAATATGGTCTCCTTGATAAAAGATATTCTAACATGGTTTCCTGGATACAAGGTATTCTAACATGTTTCCCTGGATACAACGTATTCTAACATGGTTACCTGGATACAAGGTATTCTAACATGTTTCCTTAGATAATAGGTATTCTAACATGTTTCCCTAGATACAAGGTATTCTAACATGGTTTCCCTAGATACAAGGTATTCTAACACGGTTTCCTGGATACAAGGTATTCTAACATGTTTCCCTAGATACAAGGTATTCTAACATGGTTACCTGGATACAAGGTATTCTAACATGTTTCCCTAGATAAAAGGTATTCTAACATGGTTTCCTGGATACAAGGTATTCTAACATGGTTTCCTGGATACAAGGTATTCTAATATGGTTTCCTAGATACAAGGTATTCTAACATATTTTCCTGGATACTGGGTATTCTACTATGTTTTCCTAGATACAAGGTATTCTAATATGGTTTCCTGGATACAAGATATTCTAACATGGTTTCCTGGATACTGGGTATTCTAATATGTTTCCCTAGATACAAGGTATTCTAAAATGTTTCCCTGGATAGAAGGTATTCTACCATGTTTTCCTGGATACAAGGTATTCTTAAATATTTTCTGTTACATTTATGGTCAGGATCCTAGTCAGGCTATTTGTGTTAATAAAAGTGTGCATGGTTCGCAATCGTATGTTGCCACGGGCAATTTGCAAGTGCACAAAATTATTTCTTATATTTATTCTCCGTCACTGTGTCATACATTGTTCATACTATCCTATCCTTTGCATGGCTACAGCCAGTCTTATTCTGATTGCTTATAAACAGATACAATTGTTTTTCTTTGTTTTAGCCTAAGGTATCAAAAGTTACAGTAGTTTTTAGTTTCGTCTTTGTTGATTGTAGCTGTTGAATATAACTATTGATTGTAACTGTTGACTGTAACTGCTGAATGTTACTTTTAATTGTAATTATGAGTAACGTATTCTCTAACCAACAGTGTGATTATTTGAACTCATGCAGACCCAAGCATGTATTAGTTACTAAGTAGACCACTGTCCTGGGAAGGAATGAGTTAAAGCAACAACTGTCTGCAAGAGCTAATTGCTAAGTTAGCTCTAGTAATAATGTGGATCAGCACAGTAAATGTTGACAGACCACGGTTAGCCTGACCGGTTAGTGCCCTAGTGTAAGTGATCCCCCTTGCATGACAACACTTGACCAGTATTTGATGTGAGTGATTCTCCTTGCATAACAACGCTTGACCAGTATTTGTGTCAGTCGCCATATCCTCACAATGAGCAGGTTCTCTGCATGTTCTCATAGACAACTTAAACACTTGGACTATACGAGTTCAATTTGACACGTGGAAAGTGGGTGCTTGTATCCAGGCAATTAACTCTCTAGCACATTTGCACTTGTAAGTATACCACTTAGATTTCACTGTCTGTATGTCTGTCTATTCGTTCATCGGTCTATATGTAAGTATATCTTCCTGAAGCCGGGGGGAGGAGGGAAGATAAATATATAACGAAGAGAGGATAGAGATAGAGATGTTAGGAGATGTGTAGACAGATATGAAACAGAGATAAAAGTCGTGTTTGAATGGCTAAGCGCTTTCCCACTGATGATAAACACAGATTATTGACAAGAAGAGAAAGACAAGAATGCAGATTCTGGTGCAGAGATTTAGGAAATAAAATCTGAAACACTAAACAGTATTCTGTCAAAGCCAATCAACAAAAACAACAGCAATCCACAATTTGGCACAAACTTGACTACAAAGTACAGCAGCCAGTCTACAGAATATAAGCCAAACAAATCAACTAATGACAGCATGCATATTATTTTATTAGTCTCTGGAACATCTCCAAATAGTGTCAAAACATATCATTCAAACGCAACACTCAATACAACAGTCATCAATTAAATTCAGTAGTTTCCACACCAACATCAATAGTCGTACAATATTTTACTTAAAGAACTGTCATATGAGTGCCAGCGTGTACGCCTAAACATCTATTACAAAAACTAACAACAACCGACTAGATATTTGCCGAATTACTAACAAGTAGATAGATTATTGTACGTCTGAAAGACAGCTCCAATTACTAACAGTTAGACAAGTTATTATACGCCATACGGGTAACAGTTAACACCCAGAGTAATCGTGATGTGATATCGCCAGGGGCTCTCTGTAAAAGAAGGAACACAATGTTTCTATCTACCAAGCTGTCTGGGCTCAACTATTCTGCACGCTTTCCCACTGATGAAAAAAAAACAGATTATAGACAAGAAAAGAAAAGACAAGAATGCAGATTCTGGTGCAGAGATTTAGGAAATAAGGTAGACAGACTACTGTGCGCCTTAAAGGCAGCTCCAATTACTAACAGTTAGAGTTATTATACGCCATACGGGTAACACTTAACACCCAGAGTAATCGTGATGTGATATCGCCAGGGGCTCTCTGTAAAAGAAGGAACGTAATGTTTCTATCTATCAAGCTGTCAGGGATCAACTATTCTGGCAAACATTATACTATTACAACTGACGTCATACTCTGGCAAACACTGTACTATTATATCTGATGTCATACTCTGGCAAACACTATACTATTACATGTGATGTCATACTCTGGCAAACACTATACTATTACATGTGATGTCATACTCTGGCAAACACTATACTATTACATGTGATGTCATACTCTGGCAAACACTATACTATTACATGTGATGTCATACTCTGGCAAACACTATACTATTACATGTGTTGTCATACTCTGGCAAACACTATACTATTACAACTGACGTCAAAGCACATACATAACAATAAAGAACACTGCATATATACACCACTGATACAAGCTGTCTATCAACATACTGTATTCACTGCTCGGCTTCTAGCCCACTATGCCTTTATCATTTCTATCATTACATCATTCTCCTTCTTATAAACAATTTGTTTGATCACATCAAAAGTTAGTTGCATATTCTTTACAAGAAATGTATTCTCTGTCAGTTTTGCTTAGAGTCAACCCCAGCGTTTTTTGTTGTTGTTTTGTTTTGTTTTGTTCCGACAGAGTGTGATTTCTTGGCAGGTGTACCTTCAGTAGTTTGCCATTGCTTTCTGAATGACCGGCACCCATACCATTGTATGGAAACTAATGCCCGGCGGTCTGCTGCCAAATATACAGCAGCTGTGTTTCGAACACGGTATGTGTGATTTGTGAAAAGCCTTCGCCATCCCATACCCACACAGCCGGCCTGATCACACCACCATCCCTTCTATTCTACACTACTATCTGCACTCACTTATATGTTGTCTTCAGTGGTTGAGGAATCTTGATCATGTACGAAGTCACTCGACGTGGAACATCCCGTTCGTTCTCAGATATAGCGTTATCATTGTTACAGACTAATTCAGTCATAATCGTTAAATATTTAAACAACACATAATACACAAAACCTTTGAAAACATTTCTGCCTAAAGGGAGATCATCAGACTAGCATTGGCTTACACCGACGTATTTGTTCTTCACTCCTCCCAGTACGACAATACCTCCCAATATTACTGGCACCTCTATTAACACACTATCTTATTATTATTTCTTATTTTACACCACAGTTTCGGCATGCCACTTAACGACACTCAACTTCTTAAGCCAGCCAATCTGTCCGCCTGTTCATTCCCCAGCACACCGGCATGCCCAGGAGAAAAGATCCAGGTGATGCTTGCTACCCGTGACCTCCGAAGCGAAGCAAGCCACTCTGCACGAAGCCTGCCTGTCCTCACCCTCATCAGCATGCTTTCTGAGTCAGTTACAATCACAATGTGTTTATGTATCGTGTTTTCCATCCAGCGGAAAGCTGCACTGACCGCCTCCACCTCCATTCTTAAGCTAGATGTAGTGTCATCATACGTCAGGCTCTCCTGCACCAAACGCCGACCATTAGCTTTTGCCAAGAACCCCCAGGCACTTCTCCTACCTCTCAACACCGACCCATCCGTGTAGGTAATAACATCAACCGGGCGAGAATTTTCCTCGGCAAAACTTGGTGGAGTATTGATGCATGACAAAGCAGACGTGGTTGCGGCCTTGTGGGAGCACGTGTACACCTCGGAGGAGCAAATGGATCACCATAGTCTAGTAAGAATGAGACAGCGAGGTGTGACGAGGGGATCTGGCCGACGCTCGACGCTCAGTGGAAAGGCGAGACGGACATATAATCAGATTGCTACTGGAACTATTAGTGTTGGAACTCCTCGCTGGCTGCTGAGGATGAGGACGGAGCGCTTATGGGAATGTCCCGAATGCTGTGATGTCTTTTCCTAAATCAATCAATCAATCAATCAATCAACTTCTTAAGCGCTGAAAGTACTCTCATATTAACACCTTGTAACAATCGCTCAACGTATGTATATATAGCAAATGCACATGCAACGTTGCGTGTGGCACTGGACAGCTTACCCGCAGATTGTAACTTTCTATAGGGCGTATTTTTAATGACTGTGCGGTTTTTGAAAAAAATAAACATAATATGGCCGTTCCAAGTTTTGTATTCACCCTCTGTGAAGTTTCTGCAACACAAAATGTAAACACAAAACTTGGAATGGCAATATATTCAAACACCCGACAATCATTAGACGTGCACCCTGTATATGTCCGCTTATTAATACCTGGCTAGACTGCTATACAACTACCAGAAATGTGTCGTCATATCGTGATCGTTAGACACACGAACCAAGCAGTTGATGCCCACTATTGATACTCCATTACTGTTGGCTAGTCTACTCTATGCGTCACGTTAAATGGTAATTACAAAAATCAATGCAAATTTAGTTGTCTAAGCGCGCTGTGCTTAATGTTTTCACATCCTTTTCTATTTATTTAACACGACCAAAAAGATCTCATTGAATGTCAATGATTACTTGAACAAGACTTTGTGCATGAAAATTAAATAAAATTATAAACATGATCAGAAAGTTTACCACTCTACTAACACTTGTGCAGACGACTGCGTTTTAATCTGAGCATTGTCGCCGTCTCGAAGCAAAAGGACCGAGTATAAACTTGCCCTACAATATATATAGTTACACGTGGCTTTGAGGCTTATTATGGAAACTTCACTGGTTCTTTTAACCGTGCGTATATTTCGCGCTAATACCAGAAAGAGCGAATCTACGAGCGGTGTTCAGAAAGTAATGCACCGGCTCGTTTTTCTCAGTAGTTGTTTATTCAAAAAGCATGAAATTTAAACACAATACACACGGATATGTCATGCAAACATCAAGAGTATTCAACATAATCCCCATCAAATTGTACGGCTATATGCTAGCGCTGAAAAAGTGCATATAATCCTTGCCCGTATCATAATGCACATTCTTTGCTTCATGAATCACTCCTTCAACATTTTCAAACTGTGTCCCATGAGTGCATGTTTAAATGGACCAAATAGATGACAATAAAAGGGTGCCAAATCGGGGCTATAGTGTGGATGGGGTAGTATAGTTCAACCCAATTTGATGATTTCTTCCCACTTTGCCAGGCTTGTTTTGCATTGTGAAGAAGAAGCAGGTCTGCTGGATCCTTATGCGTCCGACCTCTGCGAAAAAGTTTATTAAGATTTTTCAATGTCTTAATGTAAGCTTACGAATTTATTGCCTCTCCTCTTGACATAATATCCACAAGAATCACACTTCCAATGTCCGAAAAGACAGTGATCATGACCTTTCCAGTTGAAGGAGTTACCTTGAATTTCTTTCTTCGTAGTGATTGTAAATGATGCCACTCCATTGACAGTCGTTTTGCCGCAGGTTCAAAATGATGTGCCTAGGTTTCGCCACCTATAACGATCTTGGTTAAAATTATCTCTCCAATAGCATTGAAAAGCTCCAACAATTCATAAGAAACCGCTTTCCTCTGCAATCTGTGGTCATTTCTAAAGACTTCGAAAAACCCATCTTACGCAAACCTAGAACATTCGAGTTTGTATAACTACGTTTGCACTACTATTACTGACTGACAGTAGTAAGGGCAGCTGTTGTGTAGTGATGCCTCTATCAGTAAGAATAATGCCCTCAGGGCATTTCAACATTTCTGCGTTGGTGACTGTGGCAAGCTGGCTGTGAAAGGACTTCCATAGCGCGGTCGATCAAGCAGATCCGTATCTCCACTTCCTGATTCTGTGATTATTAGAACCAAGCGACTGTCTGTAATTCTGTCGACTGCAAAACTTCCTCCCATCCATCATGTGCCATGACGATAAAAGTGGGCGTTAATGATTCACCATTTCACTCGATTATCAGAGTCGTGGATCAGCTCAATGTTCTTCTCTCAACCATGCCATGTGGCCAAGCCATCCAGGTATTTACTTCTCTATCTTCACCTTGTTCTATACCCCTCGATCATCCCAGTTGTCACCAAGTTCTCCAATTCATTTCTTCTCATGTTGTTGTTGCGTATCTCTTACGGGACGTTGCAGTCAACACCAGCATTTTCAGATGCTGTTGATGTACTAGGCAAGTGTTACGATCAGTAGTTTGACATTGCTTTCTGAACGACCGGCCCCTATACCTTTTTCGAAAAAACCAGCATCGCTGTGTTTCGAACCCGGGTATACGGGCTCACAAACCGCGTTCGCAAGCCCTTAGCCACAGAGACCGGCGGACCGGTTTTTCTCATACCATGCCCAAAAACAGTTAGACTGTCCACGTCTAATTTCTATAATCAGTTTACGGTGTTCACTTGTTTCTTGTAGGGCTTGGTCATTGTTTTGTTGTTGTTTTTGTTGTTGTTGTTATTGTTTCCTTTCCATGGTTTTCTTTGCATTATTCTCAGGAATCACATTTCCACAGCCATCAGATGTTTTTGTAGCATAACTGCTCATTGTCCACGCTTCACATCCACACAAACGTACAGGCTCATATAGCAACTCAAAACTCTTTTTTCCTTAGCAATTGACATCGTTTTATTGGTAAGTATGTTTTACATCTTGCAAGTGGGTTCTTTAACCATGGCGATTCTTGTTCTATTCTCGTCAAGGCATCTCCCATCAGATGTTATTACTGTTCCGAGATGATTGTACCGATTCACTTGTTTAAGAATAATCCCATTTACTTGTATTATTATTATTACATTGTGGTATTTCATTCTTCCTAGGGACCACCATAATCTGTGTCTTCTTACAAGTTAATTATAATCCTAGTTGTTCACTGTGTGCAACAATCGCATCTACTAAATGTTGCAGGTCTTGCTCATTGTCTGCAACCAATACTGTGCCATCTGCATATCAAATGTTATTGAAGTTTCTTCCTCCAATGATTATTCTTTTCATATCTTGTACATTTCTGAAAATAATTTCACTGTTCAGGGAAAATAAGATCTGGAGACATTATACATCCCTGTCTCACACCTCTCTTAATAAGCTGACATTGACCGACTTCATTATCAATCCAGATGTAGGCTTGTTGTTTCCAATATATGTGTTTTTTTCCCAAAGGATCAAAGATGGGCGCGGGCGGATGTGTGATGTTGAAACTGCTCCATTTTTCACGTAGGAGGTGGATAATTACATCTCCGGTATGTGGTTTCTGCGCTAGGATGTAAACCAGAAGTTTCTTCTCAAGATTTTTGCCGGTGCTACGGAGTTCGTGCATCTGAGCGAATCAATCCTTGAGTGTTTTCCGTACTATGTTGTTTTCTAGATTATTCAAAATGGCGGACGAGCGTGTGAGCCCCGTACTTAAGGTAATCAAACCGTTTCGACTTTTAAGGCGCGGTCAACGACGTGAGAGACAAGGTAGACCTGCCGGTGCCAACGCCTCAGACGCAAATGCGACAAACTGGACACGCGTATTCTATATTGGAATTGTGCCATGCTAATCAACGTGGCCCTATCTTGGAAAGCCTGGCATACAGGAACGATAAAGTTGCTCTGCAGGAGACGAGACTGAACGTTAATAATACACCCCATATAGCCGGCTTCAATTGTTTTTACAACAGGCGACACCTGGGAATGGGGATTCTGTTTCGAGACAGTATAGTGGTTTCAGGGCTAGACATGTCCAGGTGCGAAAATAACGAGACACAATTACAGACTGTTTGAGTTCACTCCGGTCTACCATTCGTGTTAGTGAATGTTTATGCCTGCAGTGAATGTGGATTCCCATAGATGGCATTGTTTGAGTGATATATTATGTCGTATATATAAAGTATCATATATTGTGTTCAGCAGCCTGGTGACTTGATCTGTTCCATAGTCTTCTAAGGCATTATTTATTGCTGTTGTGATGTTTCCAGAACCAGGGATCTTGAAAGTTTTCATATCGTTATGAACATTCCGAACCTCCATTTTCAAAATTAACGGTTCTTCATTAATATTTTGAACAACATACTGTTCTTCTCTGTTATCATCATACAGGTTTTTCACATAATCTGACCATACATGCAAAATTTGATCGTTTTCTTTTATGAGTTGACCATCTTTTGTTTTTAGGCAGCCTGTTGATGTACGTGTTCTTTTACTAGTAGGTTCCTGAATTATTGTGCGCATTAATATGGAATTTTTCTGTTGTGTTATATTTCAATTTATATGCATTTTTTCTCAAGCCATGCTTCTTTTGCCACTTACATAATATTCTGACTTTTCTGTGAATTTCTTCATATTTTGCAGAATTATTGTTGTTGTGTCTTCTTGTTTCCATTAGTTGTACAATTTCTTCAGTCATCCATTTCTTACGATCCACTTTCTTTAATTTTGGAATAGTTGTTTCTGCAGCCAAACTGATTGAATTCTTCACCATTTCCCATGATCATCCACATCTTGAAATAGGATCTCTAGATCAGAAAATATATCAATTCTGTTATTTAATTCAATGTTAACATTATCGTGTATTTCCTTGTTTTATTTCAATATACACAGATCATATTTAATGTTTCATGTTGTATACTTGACGTTCTTTAACTTTATTCTCAATGTGCCTGTAATCAATCTCTGATCACTGTAGCAATGTACTCGGAACTGTCTTTACGATTGTTAACGTATTTTGAAACCTTCTGCTAAATCAGAAAGTAATCAGTCTGGTTTATAAACATGCAGTCAGGACTCCTCCATGACCATAATCTTCTAGGATGTTGTTTAAACCAGGTGTTCCTTACAATATTTTCCTGCTCTTTTGTCCATGCTACAAGTCTGTATCCTTTTTCGTTTCGCTCTCCCAAATCATGGTTGCCAGTTGTTTGTCCACCAAAGATGATGATAATTTTAAGATGGTTGTTAAGGCCTAATTTGGCTCGAAATGTTCTTTGACAATGTGGGCAACGAATGTTTGACGTTCCAGGAGGATGATCTTCTGCAGTGGTTTATCTGTCCAGCCGTGTTGTCACAGTTCTTGCAGTCATGTTTGCTTTACAAATGACTGCACTCTTACTGATGTACGCCACATATTTAAGTCTCGGGGAGCAGTCTTCCAAGTGTCGTGATGAATTCCAAAAGCATTCAATGAGATCTTTAGAGTGTCTTTAAACCGTTTCTTCTGACCGACTTCGGAGCGTTCACCACAACGCAGCTCGCCGTAAAAGATTCATTTAGGGAGCCTGTGATCTGGCATGCGAGTCAAGTAACCAGCCTAGCTAATCTGATTCTTCATTAGTATAGTGTGGATACTGGGCATGGACGCTCTATCTTGGACTTCAGTGTCTGGGATCTTGTCATGCCATTTAATCTTCAATAGTTTCCTAAGGCAGACTGTGTGTAAGTGGTTTAATTTCCTAGCGTGTCGCTGGTAAACAGTCCAGGTTTCACAAGCATATATATAGCAGTGTGGATAATACAACTGCATTGTAGACCTTCAGCTTTGTTTGCAGGCTTATTCCATTTCTGTCCCATACATTCTTGTACAATCTGCTAAAGGCCGCGCTGGCTTTGGAGATTCTTGCATTCACGTTGTAATCAATTGTGTGCTGCCTAGATAGGTGAACATGTCATCAAAACGTAGTTTACGAACATTCACTTTGATATTAGTGTCAATGTGTGATTAATCCCTGGAGCTGGCTGGTGCATAAATAGTCTTTTCCAAGTTGATATTACAGGCATATAAGAAAGATGAAACATTGCGTTGCATGTATGCCACCGAGTTTTCATATAGAGCTGAATCATCAGCAAACAGGAGCTGTCTGACGGTGTCGCTGTTAATTTTTGTTTTAATTGTCAGCCTTCTTAGATTTAAAAAAAAAAAAAAAAAAAACTTTCCATCCATGCGGTAGTTGATGCCTATTCCAATGTCGTTGTTTTCGAAGGCATTCATCAGCATAGCCTTGCTTCACTCTATTGATGACAGGAACGGGCTCAGACAGTTCGCCACGTTCCTGTACTCTTGCTTGCATTCCATCATGAAATAACCGCACTATTTAGACCAACCTTCGTGGACAGCCATAATTCTTCCACAGTACTTCTTTGCTGTTTGTATCAAAAGCCTCGGTAAGATCTAACAGTCTATTGTGCATCGGTTTCCTTGATTTCCTACCTTTGCACTGAAGTCATCCATTATGCTATTTGTTTCTGAATTTTTACATTTCTTCATAGCAGACTCCAGGTCATTATAAACATTCATCTATACTATATTCTTAGTATTCTCTTGTTAGGGCATATATGTGAATGGCGTTTATGTTAACAAGTCTGCCGATTACTTTTACCAATTGTACCCTGTCTGACACAGCCCAAAATCTTTGAACAGATTTTGTTGTTTGCCGATCCAGGATAATTGCTACACCTCTTTACCAGTTTTCTCTCCAGAATAAATCATCTTAACATCCTCCCCTGTCATAATCCCTGCCACTTTCCATCTCGTCCAGCACATTCCTCATATATTAATCTTCTCTCTTTCCATTTCTTGTTTTATGTTATCTAATTTTCTGTCTTCGCTTAACGTACGAACATACACACCTCATAGACGCGTTGAAAGTCTACAGCAGTTTCCTTCTCTGCAACGAGCAACTCTGTCATAAATCGCTGCTTATAATGATTGTTGTAAGCATGCTCCATTTAACGGTTTAGGGCAGCCTTATTATGTATCTGGTTCTGTTGCAATTTAGTACACACAATTAGCATATGTCATCTTCGAAGTTTTGAAAATATCATGCTTCTATCTTTATTATTACCGGTCTATGTGGCTAAGGGCTAGAGAACGCGGTTTGTGAGCCCGTATACTCGGGTTCGAAACACAGCGGTGCTGGTTTTTTTCGAAAAAGGTATAGGGGCCGGTCGTTCAGAAAGCAATGGCAAACTACTGAACGTAAAATCTGCCCAGGAATCACGAACAGCGAACAATGCTGGGGTTGACTGCTACGTCATGTGAAGGACATGCAACTTAATAATAAAATAAATCTTTATTATTAGCTGAGAGAAACGATGTGGTGAAGTACTTTCTGAACAACATTTAACAAAACATCCACTAATTAGGTCATGGTCGAACTTAGCATCAGTAGCTTTGAAAACTATGACATATTGTGTTTGATAGTCTTATTCCAGATGTCATTGGGCCATTATTCCACTTTCTTAATGACAATATCTCATTTCATCTCATCTCATCATGTTCTCTTGTACCTTAAAAAAAAGTCGCTTAAAAGTCGACAGGGTCGACTTCATTTATCCCATATGGCTCGGTCTCTTTCCGCAGCACGGAAAGCGTCGCACAAAGCACGAACTCCGTAGCTTTTAGCGACGACCCACAGGAGTCTCTGAAACATTTAACTCGTAAACCGAAGGGAGCGCGGCCCGAAATCGAACCAACAACCTTCGGAGCACGAGTCAAACGGCTTGACCACTTCGCCACAGAGACTCCCGACTCTCTTGTACCTTGCGGTGTCGAGCTGAATTATAAACAGTGGGATAGTGCCCGCTTATGGGCTTCATGTATCGATATCCCCATGGACTCTGCCATTCCCTGCGTCCATCGTTTACGTGGTAGGTCTGTACTCGGCTCGCGATGATGGTGGAATTCTGCAAGAGGGCGTCTGATTGGTCTGGAACTCTGGGACCCCAGTATATAAGGCCCTGCACAGGTAGAACTGGCCCTTTTTCCGTAGTCCACCGCACAGAGTGACAAGGCGCCAATGCCTATTTCTATTGTGTGTTTAGTAGTTAGACCCTGAAGTTTTGCAGTGGTATGTAACCATAATTAATTTGTTTTATATTATATTTCTTTTATATGTATTAATTTTAATTTTATAAACCATGTGTGACATAGTATTTTGGTTATTTAAATGTATACTTCAGTAAAGCTATGAAAGTATAATAATAATGAAGTGATTATCAAACTAATTAGATTTAAAATATAGCTAATCTTATACTGATTCCTAGCTTTAATCGTTAAGTTAATAATTTCTCTAGCAGTAACTAAAATTAACAAATTAAATCTGTAAGCTCGGCTGCAGAGAATGGCGTGCAGAACCCTCCCCAACTCGCGTGAGTTATCGGTTCTTGAAGAAAATGGCGCAGACCGATCTGGACGTCAACAAGTTATTTACAAGGATTAAGGAACAATTTAGAAGCTACTTGTGTTAGGGAGTTTTATGAGGCTAGGTGAAAAGTGGGAGATTGAGGAACAGCACTTGGAAAATTGACACGTGGGAGACCAGCTCGGCAAGTAACGTTCAGCCTTTGTTCCCAAAACAGGTAAATTCTAAATTATGAGCAGACGATAAAGAGAGTGGTCCACAGGTTAGGAAGTAATTTGACACACATAGTGTCAGTAACACTTGCCTAGTAACACTTAATAATTATTCATAACTAGTGGATTATTTACAGTGGTATAAATTATTATGAGTTAAGAGGCTTGTTGTGGTAAGAACTGGGCAAATATTGGTTGTATGAATTATTGAAGAAAATAATATACAGAATATATTAGTGGAGTGGTTATGAGTGAATAAAGTAAACACACTTGGACTGCAGTCAATGAAAGACAAGGCACTTTACAATATAATTAAGTATTCAATATAGTATAGGAATTTGTTGTTCAGCAGTAAGTGAAGTCTGGCATCACCTCTGTCAACAGGAGGCAGTAATATTTGTAGGTGTATCAAGTTATCGGTGGAATCAGCGACTGAGATTCTGCCTTAAGTTAAGCATGGTGGTTGTCGCACGGGGGAGAGAATGTGATTTAGTGCTGCGTACCACCCTTCGCAGAGATATCAATATGTAGTTGTCATGTGACATGAAGCGTAAGATAGCAAAGTTTATAACCGGGGTATCATAGGAAAAATGATGGGGAACAGAGCGCACAACTGTACATTTGCTGTCCACTCACAAATAATATTACACTGATTGTGTTGGGCCTTGAATAACACTTATTGGTCATTAGTGTGTAATAATGACATAATATATATAGTACACTGTTTATTATATTAGAACTAATGTTCTGTATCCTGCCATGGACATTGTTGTTCTTGGATCCTGTCTCATATGAATGGCACTCTGGCCACTATTTTGTGTACTTTCACTTGGTAATATTGTGTGTTTATTTTATGAGCTATCTTAGGGGCCTCAAAGAGTGCCTCAATTGAGTTCCTGTGTAGTACATGTTTATCCTCAACTCTCTGTGAATGTTGTGATTCTTTTATGTGCAAATGTTACATTGTCACATTCTACAAATATGGTAATTCCACTGGGTATATGTGTCCCTTGCTTTTCACGGTTGAACATGTTTTGCTTGTCGGCTAGTAATGTGTAATATCATGCGGTAATGTGTGTGGTGTCATGTTGTTGATATCCTTTATCATAACATGGGCATTGCAGGAGAGGTGTGCCCTGTGTCATATGGCATCCCTTATGGGTCTAGGTATTTAAATGTCAGGATGGTGAGTGATGGCTAATTCTTGACATAAGTCGCATCAGGGTGCAACTGAGAGGGCATGATGATAGACTGGTGGAATTCAATTCTGGTTTCATTGGGGGAACATCAATGGATATAGTATTTGGAGTTTTTGAAACCGGTGTTGATGGGAGAGCAGGGGCCACCTGGAGAGTGGAAACCCATCAGGTATGACATGCATGGACAGAGCAATTATTGTTATAAATGAGGTTATGGTAATTATTATCAATGACTGGGTGTAGTGATGTAGGTACCGGATTGAGTGCTACTTGGATGGACATTGTGTTATAAGTATCACATGATGACGACTGTGCTTGTGATGGTGGTGGTCATGGGATGATGATGATAGCCATGATGAGGATGATGATTATTATATCCGCCAGGGATTGAAGTGGCTGGTAGTAATCGAGGCGGGTGTATGTAGACTATTGTAATCTTAACCACAATCAGGGTTATGGTGTGGGATTGAGGGTGTCAGGTGAATGTGTAGAAAACATTGGAGGCTGTTGAATAGGTGCTCCCTGTCATTTATATTTTATGTGGAGCATATCCTATAACCTATTCATATCATTGTTGTCCAGTTGAAGCATCGTGTGGTTGGTGTGAATTTACACAGTCCATGTCTATGTTTGTGCCACAAAGACATTGTTTACATACACTAGTGTTGTAGTGGTTGTCCTATGAAGTCCATGTGTTGATGCAAATAATGAGTCTTTGATGATTAATAATTAGATGTTGTGTTTGCCTACAATGTCTGATGTATGTTGGCCAGGTCAGTGTTGAGATGTTGTGTTTGCTCGTGATGTAAGTGAATCTAATGAATGTGTCAGGATGTTGCGTCTTGTGTCTATTCGTCACAAGTACAAGAGTGTTGTCTGTCTTACGTAGAGAGACTGGGTGTTGTTGTTGTCTTGTTGGGCCATCATGTTGAGATGTTTGACTTGTCTTTGCCTAATATTTTTGTTGGTTTTTATTTTATCTACAGGAAAAGCCAGAATTCTAGCTTTAGATTTTAGATTTTCCTGGGTTTTTAGTAGACTAGAGGTTTTTTGTTGGACTAGAAGTTTTTGTTAAATTAGTTTTAGTGGATCAGTTGTTGGTGGATTAGTGTTTGGTAGATTTGTAGCTTTTACTGGATCAGAAGTTTTTGCTACACTTAGGAATTTGGTTTGTTAGGTTAGTGTCTTTGCTGTTTGATTTTTGCTGTATCCTAATTTCTTTGTTGATGCTACATGTCTGTATATTATTGTGAAGTTTAGAAGTGTAATAAACAAATGTTGCTTGTGTTACCCTTACTTTGTTGTTTAGTTGATAGACTCTAGTGTTATAGTCATTGGTGTTAGAACAGCCCTTGGAGTAATTCTTTGTCTGGGATTGGAGAATATTGTTCTAATCCCCTGTCGGCCCACCCTGGGATCTTCTTAAACCTTAATTCTTTTCTATTCTTGTTAACCGAGGACGGTGAGAGGTTCTTTCTCTTTATTCATTTTCTTCTTTGGCCCTACGCAGTCAGGGTTTGCGCTCTTCTCCTCACATCACCGTAGCAGAAGTAAGTGGTCCTTGCTTCCTGTTTATACCTTAGTTTTTCAGGTCTCTTCCTCTGCTTCCATCTTGTCTGTACATCATTGGTTGTTGCGGTATACTGTTAGTTGGTAACCTACTTGCATGATCAAACCATTTGACTTACTGCATTCTAATAAAATCAAGTGCAGCTATAACCCCCACTTTAGTCCTGATTTCTTCATTTCTGATCTTATCTATTCTTAATGCATTGAGTATTCTTCACAGGAATCTAATTTCTGTTGTGATTTTTCTTTTCTCTTTTTCTGGCATTGTCCATGTTTGGCATTGGTAACATAGAGTTGGTAGGAAGATTGTGTTGTAGAGTGCTTTCTTAGTAGTTATTGATACATGTTTGTTCTTTAGCATTGGTGCCATTTGTCCAGCGAGTTGGTTTGCCTTATTGCATCTATTGTAGCAATGAATGTTTTGTTGTTGTTAGAGAAGGACGCGAGAGAGGAAAAAAATGTTCTAGTTATCAGTGATGTATTCTCACAGTTCATTATCGCCGTCCTGACAAGAGACAAAAAAGCTTAAACCGTAGCACAAGGTTTTGTAGGGGGCTGAGTGGTCTCGAGGTATGGTGTCCGCCTCGAGTGCTGGGGGTCCTGGGTTCATTGCCCTGTGAGGACCGGGATTTACTTCACGTGGACTTCTGGTAACAAAATTTCCCCTGGTCTCTAGGTAATGAGATCGGACGTTCGTGTGTATTGTTGCGCACGCAAATAATCCCTTGGCAGTTGGAAATCGAAAAAGAGACGCCTAAGGGCGCTACCCGGGCAAAATTTCGAGTTAAAACTCTTAAAAAGTATTATCAGGATCCTCGCCGGTGCTACGGAGTTCCTGCACTGAGCTGAGCTTCTCCGGACTCCGGTTTGAGTTAGGAGCAGAACGGAGCACTTATGGGTTGAACCCGTGTGCCGTGATTTTGATCCGTCGACTGAATTAAACTAAACTAAACAAGGTTTTCTTTAGAATTATGGTTCATTTACATGGGTGTACTCCGTACTACACTCCGACCAAGGCATAAACTTTGAATATGCTGTTATTTTAGAGTTGTGTAAAGCTTATGGCATTGAGAACAGCTGCATATCAGCCAGGAATCCTCGGGGAAATGGCCAATGTGAGAGCTTTAACACGACCCTGCAGGATCTACTCAGACCTATCGAAGCTAAGGAGAATAACAGACGGTCTGACAACCTAGTCGAAGTGTTGCAGGTGTATAATTGAACCCCCCACGCCTCGACAGGGTGTCCCCCTCCGTATCTGATCTTTGGGCGAGAACAACATTTACCAGTGGATTTCATCATTCAAACCGTCATCAATGTCAGAAATATAGGTGCAGATGAATATTTAGAGGGAGATATTTCAGATTGCATGACGCTATTGGGAAAGAGAGGAGAGACAAAATGTCAACCACTAAACCATTGTACGTTGCAGAACTTGTTAGGAGGAGGATCCACTATACTGACTGTGCAAAAATCCAAGACATGTGGTCTTAAGAAAAATATACATTCGCCAGAGCGCCAACCATGTCAGGGGGATCTTACGCAATTAAAAAGGTGTAATGAGACGAAGTAGCCTTTAGCAAGATGAAAAACATACTGACCAATAAGAAGATGTCAATTGAAACGAGAAAAAGAGTGTTGAGGTGCTACATAGAACCTGTACTTTTATATGGATGTGAAGCTTGGACAATGAGCAGCCAGGCTGAAAAACATCTGATGGCTGTAGAAATGTGGTTTCTGAGGAAAATGCAAAGAATACCATGGACAGCCAGAAAGACCAATGAACAGGTCCTTCAAGAAACAAATGAAGATCGTAGACTGATCAGAGACATTAGACGTAGACAGTCACAATTTTTTGGACATGTTATGAGAGGAAATGATTTGGAGAACTTGGTGACAACTGGTAAGGTCGAGGGAAACAGACCAAGGGGAAGACCTAGAAACAAGTATCTGGATGGCTTGGCCTTGTGGCATGGTCGAGATAGAAACACGGAACTGATCCACGACTCTGGTGATCGAGTGAGATGGCAGAACATGACCGCCCACGCTTACCGGCATGGCACATGATGGATGGAATGAGACGAATCGATGATTAGAGTTGCCGGTCATGAGCTGCGAAATTGTGAGGATGGGGCAGCAGTAGAGGCGTTAGAGACAATGTTGAGACTACCAGCGCAACAGGATGTCCCAGGAGTCGACGAAACATACCAGAACGTTTGTAACCATCCAAAGTGGTATATTTTCGAGCCTGGGGACATGACAAGGCCAGGGTCTGAGAGGAACAGACGTCGTGAGAGGAGGTAAAGGATTGCAATCTCAGAGTTGAAGTAACGTCCTTTGGATTGGCGGGATTGCCAACAGTCTTGGAGGATGAACGAACGAACGAACGAACGAACGAACAGACTTTATTTTCAAAGAGTAACAAATTGGGCACGCAGGCCCGTCTTACATTCGGCCCTTCCAATCATTCATCTTTCTTTCATCAACAGTGCATAGGAAAAAAACATTGTCACATGAATTTTGTAAACATAAACAATGCATATTACTATGTTATGAGACGCATCCACTACCCACCCACACATCCATTCACTCCAACTTCCCCACCCAACCACACACACATACAATACATTCCCCCACCCATCCACCACATCCCTACACCTAAACATCTCCCCACCCACACACACCTCTCACCCACCACAGATCCCATCCACCCACACCCCAAACACACATACATTCATTAACCCACACATCTCCCCACCCACTCACATATCCTCTACCCGTCCCATTTCCCACCAACAATCACTCACCCAATATCCTCCTCCACCCACACATCTCCAACCACCCAACCAAACACACATTCCTCAGCCACACACATGTCTCCCCGTCATGAGATTATGGTAGTTTGAAACTAACTGTCCTTCAACCAAAGCAGATACATATTTTGGCGACAAACCGAGTCCAACACTAGATTAATCCAGAACGCCAACGTCAGGAAACATAAGAGGAAGTAATGTTAATTTTCAAAGTTCAAATACTTAGACTCTGGACGGTCCCATGAACTCTTGGTCAACTACAAAAGAACTTAGAGGCGCACCCTAGCAACTCAAGAGGACTATGAGCGAGATGTTTTTCCTTGTCACTGTGAAGATGCCCACACATAAATGCCTAAGGAAAGCACATAAGCGAGGAGACTACTAGCACGACCTCATAAAAGGTCAGGTGAACAGACCAGAGGAACGTATTTGACGCACACTTTTTTAAAATTACTAGTTACTGAACAGAGGACTGCTAGAAATCTGCATTAACGGCTTCAAGATGGACACGCCCAAGAAAGCCACATGCAAGACATCTAGTCAAGGGACACGGATCACAGAGGAACTGGCATAACTCTGCCCTATGTGATAGTTTTTGATATAAACTAGCGAAAGCTAAACAGGAGGAACCATGTCTGGACAATCTCTGTAATCAACGAGGTAGACAAGACGAAAGCCGTGTGAAACACAGACTTGCCAACATTCGTTAAACAACTTGGATCACGAAGGACAGCTGCCTTCCTGGGTAAATTATGTTCACCCGTTTAACAGTGGTAGATGGTTGTACTTTGCATTTCTTTAATATTCGGGTGCATGCTGTTGTTAACACATATAGTGTTTTATCCAATGTACTGGTAATTGTTACTTAAGAGGAAATACATTCGAATTTGTGGTTTCTCTTACTTGATTTATTAGACTACATTTCTGTAGATCAGCCTGTGGCTAACGTAGTCTGTAGTCTGTATACTTGTTGACCTGACACTATACCACAATACAAAGTTTCGGGCGTTAGATTATTTTTAACCGCCTCAACCCGGAAAGAACACACCTTTATCTCTTTCCTTATTCCTCTATATCTCTCCTCTCTCTCCTTCTGTATTGTAACGGAGAGGAAGGCGTGTGGCCATGACACGGGACATTGAATAAACAAATAGTCTCCCATCAGCAGCTACCTCTTTTCTCCCTTTTCTTTTCCCATCGCTTCTTTTCATACTATCACACACTCACACACACAAACACACCCACACACACACACATATATATATATATATATATATATATATATATATATATATATATATATATATATATATATATATCTTCTTCTTCTTCTTCAGCTTTCCGAGCCATTGAGGTTCTTTGCTGCAAATACAATCCGTCTCCATTCCAATCCATATATACCTGCATTTCAGACTTACTGTGGAATTAAAAATTACCATGAATACAGAAGGTGTCATCAGCTCTCTCTTGTACAGTAGCCAGACGTGGAGCACTTGGTGTTCAACGTGAGAAATGTCTTACAGTCTTCCACTTACGTTATCTGCGTTCTCTCCCCACTTGGAATGATAGAGTAACTAAGGCTGACGTGTCTCGCATACTGGTGAAACTACTATACACTGATCTTTCCAGTTGTCACGATGTTTTTGAATACCTCATTTCTCTGTACATGGCCAAATAATGACGAGTGTCTGTTTCTTATAGTTAAATATAATATGCTACTTTTATTAGCCTCTTCATCTAGAAGAATACACATGTGAAGCTCACAGCTATAATGTACAGATACATGAAGAAGAGACATGACAATGTTGAAATAGACACTACAAACAGGTAGGAAAAGACTTGTGATTGTAACGCGTGTTGATGGAGTGTAAGGAATTATCTTGGACTCTGTGGAAGGAGAATAATTCGCCAAGCGGAGGAGAAAAGGCCCAAACAACACATTAATCAGTGCCAGGTTATGTGGCCGGAGTCAATTCACAGTCAGATATGACTGAAGGAGGTATTTTATTTAAATACAGATCACAAACAATAATTCAATGTGTGTATATTGTTGTTTATTTACAATTGCAATATGTGCACATATATGGTTTATGTCACAAAGAGAATATTTACCGTGAGTGTTTGGGTTACAAGGGGATTAACTAATAACAATTTACATAAAATCAAAGTAGAATTAGCAACACTCTCACCATATTTTTTGTTTTGTTTTCAGGTTATAATTCAAAACAGGCTGTCTAAAACCTAAAGATGGCAAAATCATAATAGAAAAGATCAGATTCTACATGTATGGACAGATTATGTGAAAAACCTGTATAATGATAACAGAGAGGAACAATATGACATTATATTTAATAATAAAGGACCACCAATATTAAAGATGGAGGTTCAAAATGTTCTTAAGCATATGAAAGCTGGCAAGGCCCCCGGTGCAGATAACATCACAACAGAAATGATTAAAGCTTTAGAAGAATTTGGACTAGAGCAAGTCACCAGACTGCTGAACATATTATATGATACTGGAGATATACCTTCTGAATTATGTAATTCTGTATTTATTGCAATCCCAAAGAAATCAGGAACCTTGGAGTGTGATCAACATAGAACAATTAGTATAACGAGTGACATCACAAAGATCTTGTTACGAATTATCATGCAAAGAGTGAGGAAGAAAATACAACCTGAAATAAAGGAAGAACAATGTGGGTTTGTAGAAGGAAAGGGTACAGTAAATACTGTGTATATGCTGCGAACAGTTATTGCCGTGCTATAGAGGTAAACAAGGATATACATCTGTGCTTTATTGACTATACAAAGGCTTTTGATAGAGTTAGACATGTCAACATGGTGGATATGCTTGCAGATCTACAAATTTATGGGAAAGACATTAGACTTATAAAAAATATATTGGAAACAACAAGCTGCCATAAGTATTGATAATGAAGTGGGACAATAGCAACCTATTAAGAGAGGTGTTAGGCAGGGATGTGTAATGTCTCCATATATTTTTTCCCTATACAGTGAAAAATATTTTCAGAAATGTAGAAGATATAAATGGAATCAGCATTGGAGGAGGAAACATAAATAACAGATATGCAGATGATGCAGTATTGATTGCAGACAATGCACAAGATCTGCAACAATTAGTAGATGCGGTTGTTGTCCACAGTGAGCAGCTGGGGTTGGAATTTAATTGTAAGAAGACACAGGTTATTGTCGTCACTAGGAAGAACGAAGTACCACAATGTAATATACAAGTAAATGGGAATATTCTTCAACAAGTGAATCGGTACAATTATCACGGAACAGCCATAACATCTGATGGGAGATGCCTTGAAGAGATTAGAACAAGAATCGCCATGGCGAAAGTAGCCTTTAGCAAGATGAAAAACATTCTGACCAATAAAACGATGTCAATTGAAACGAGAAAAAGAGTGTTGAGGGGATACATAGAACCTGTTCTTTTGTATGGATGTGAAACTTGGACAATGTGCATCTCAAGCTGAAAAACATCTGATGGCTGTAGAAATGTGGTTTCTGATGAAAATGCAAAGAATACCATGGACAGATAGAAAAACCAATGACCAAGTACTACAGGAGACAAATGAAAATCGTAGATTGATTAGAGAAATTAGACGTAGACAGTCAACATTTTTTGGACATGTTATGAGAAGAAATGGACTGGAGAACTTAGTGACAACTGGCAAGATCGAAGGGAACAGACCAAGAGGAAGACCGAGAGGAAAATATCTGGATGGCTTGGCCACATGGCATGGACGAGACAGGAACACTGAGCTGATCCACGACTCTGGTGATCGAGTGAAATGGCGAGTCATGACCGCCCACGCTTTCCGGCATGGCACATGATTGATTGAATTCAAAACATTTTCGAAGCAAATAAATGTTTGCAGAAAATTGTGAGTGTTCAAACTAATTTGAAGAATACATGTTTTGATAAGCTAAAATAAAAGCAACAGATTACAAGTAAAGACTCGAACATAAGTCAGATTTGTAGATTAAAATGAAACACAGTAATAACTATAGTTAACATACCACAGAGTGTGAAAATTAAATTAAAAGAGAAGGATACATTACTGATGATAGATACATATGATTGCTCGGCAGATCTCTCTTGCCACAGGCATACACTTGTACAGACAAGACAAAATCATCGTCAGATAATTATCACAAACATACAAAGCATAAACTCAAAAATAAAATACCGATAAAGAAAGCCTATTGCATCTTTAACTATTAAAAAAAAGGAGACAGAAGAGGAGAAGACTAAAGGCAACATAGCCAGCAAAGAAAATGAATTACAACAGATAATGTATTCAATTCTGATTATTGTTCTTTATTTGTTGTCTAGTCCCAGTTGGGTGTGTCTCTCTCTCTCTCTAATCTACACTTGTCATTGAGTGTAGGGGTTTGGGAAGCCTACAAGTGTGTTCCAAGTGTAAATGTTCCGCCTTGGTTGCATCATATGTGTGTGATAGAGTACTTTTGATGTTGTCTGTCCATGACTCTCTTGGTATTGCTCTGGCTCTGAATCCATATATTCTGTGACTGTACGCTCTTTTCTGTAGTTGATCACGTTTCATTCTTACATGTTGTTCAAACTACATTATCTGATGTCCCTTGATAAATTCGAGGCTTCATGTTATACCTTGAATATTTAAACTTCTCCCATTTGGAGGTTTGATCTTAGACCTTAAACACGATGATTCTGGGTCACAGATACGCCAACAAACAAACAAAAAACATTTCAAACCACATCAGAAATGTAACTCTCTTCATATGATGGTGTTGCTATGATGAAGGACAAGTGTATTATGATGGACCCGTAAACCCCCCCCCCCCCCTCTCCCCCCCACGCGTCCCACTGTGCTTACAGCCCAACAAGGGCTTTTTCCATTTAGTTCTTCATAACCAGATGCTCACAGACAGTACACAGACAGTAAACAAACGGCACACAGACAGTACATATACAGTACACAGACAGTACATAGACAGTGCATAGACAGTACACAGACAGTACACTGACAGCTGAAGAAGAGAGGAGAAGTAGTAGACTAGAACAACACAACGGGAACAGAGGTAGATGAGAGAATAAGTAGAATAGTAAGATTACATGGAGAAAGGAAAATACGAAATAAGAGGTACATGGTAACGCATTACGCGGTCACTGGGAGAAGAGAGGATAAGTAGTAGACGATTAAGTCAGTTCAGGGATAATGAAAGGAGAGAGGTCAAGTAGAGGCAGAAGACAAGTAAGACATTACGGGGACAGTGGGAGAAGATAAGAGAAGTAATAGACAAGTAAGACATTACAGGCGCAGTGGATGATAACATGAGTAAAACAGTACGATTCCACGGAGACAGCAGAAGAAGAAAGAAGAGGTAGATAGTATGACATTCGAATGAATGTAAAACAGCATCCTTGGTCAGATCTTTCACAAACTCGAACAAACAACTAAGAAGCAGGAATGAACATTTCTCAAACGTGCTATACTAAGATGCAAGAACTGCCAACTGAAAAAGTCGCTGGCCAATAATCAAAACACAGCCACAGAGAGACTGATTCAGTTACGGATAAAACGATAACATTTCCTCTGTGTGTGTGTGTGTGTGTGTGTGTGTGTGTGTGTATATATATATATATATATATGTGTCTTTGCTGTTGCATGGGTATTATCTAATCATCATGATCATATCCCATGCAGATAAGTGTAGGCGGTCAGGTTTCACCATTTCTCGCGATCACCAGAGTCGTAGATCACCTGTGCATTCTTCTCTCGACCATACCATGTGGCCAAGCCATTTCTGCCTTCCCCTTGTTCTTTCCCCTCAATCTTGCCAGTTGTTAACAAGTTATATGGATGTTATTCCCCACCCCATGAATACCATGGACAGACAGAAAAACCATTGAACAAGTCCTTCAAGGAAACAAATGAAGATCGTAAACTGATTAGAGTCATTAGACGTAGACAGTCAAAATTGTTTGGGCATGTTATGAGAAGAAATGACTTGGAGAAATTGGTGACCACTGGTAAGATCGAAGGGGAGAGACCAAGGGGAAGACCTAGAAATAAATACATGGATGGCTTGGCCACGTGGCATGGTCGAGTCGAAAACACGGAGCTGGTCCACGACTCTGGTGATCGAGTGAGATGGCAGAACATGACCGCCCACGCTTACCGGGATGGCACATGATGGATGCATGGATGGATCTCCACCCCCCAATGGCGATTCCTATCATAAGTTCACAATTTCTTGTAATATGTATACTGTCAAGGGAAAAATATATGGAGACATTACACATCCCTGTCACAATCTCCTCTCTCATATGGCTGATATTAATCTTCTTCATTATCAATTTTCTTGTATTTTCGAATATGTGTCTATGATCTTGTCCATCAATTTGTAGATATCTTAATCAATACTAATACATTAATTAATATAAGCATTACTTTGTCTCAAAGTGTTACTCACATTTTTCTTTAAATTGTCTGAGTAAACATACAGATTTTACGAAGGAGGAATACTAGATGCTTAAATCTTAACGGAACGAAAATGTGTATTCTGAAGAAACAAAAAACATTTCCAATCATTTGTGACAAGATGTCAATAACTCCCATCATTTGGGATAGGAGATCAATGTGTGTGGTCAGTAACTTAACTAAACTTGTGGTTCCAAGTTTTAGTAGTTACACCTGTATTACTATTGACTATATAATGATCATAATACTGCCCATTTATCGTTGACACGACATGAAAACCCAGTAGGAGACAAATAACGCAGCAAATGAGAGAAATCTTGTGCACTGTTTAAGAGATAAATGAAGAAAAATGTAAGCTATACACATGGAACAACATATCCGGTAGTCATAGAAACGGAAGTCTGACATCTCTCTGTTGTGAGTTTTGTTGAGATTGATTTCTTGCAGAGATTACATTTTTCACATTGTGTATTATCTGGTATGTTCAATGAAACAGAGTGTTTCCATATTGTGTATTATCTGGTATGTTCAATGAAACAGAGGGTTTCCATTTTGTGTAGTATATGGGATGTTCATTGAAACAGAGGTTTCCATATTGTGTATTATCTGGGATGTTCAATAAAATAGATTGTGTATTATCTGGGATGTTCATTGAAACATAGAGTTCTTATATTGCGTATTGTCTGGGTTGTTCAATGAAACAGCGGGTTCTCATATTGTGCATTATCTGGGATGCTCACAGTCTCCACCTTCATTTGATTTCGTCTTTGAGTGGGAAATGTTGCTGTCCGGGTTCTGTGGAATTGAAATTATTTTAGGTTACAATACATCCTTTGACGCTAACATCAAGAAGATAACCTATGAGAATCTCTCTCTCTCTCTCTCTCTCTCTCTCTCTCTCTCTCTCTCTCTCTCTCTCTCTCTCTCTCTCTCTCTCTCTCCCAGTATCTCTCTCTTCCTCTCCCGGTCTTTTCCTTGCTCTCTGTGAGATAGATGTATAGGAATGGCCATAGTGTTGCAGATTGGGCCCTGTAGGCATGTGTTTGAACCCCTAGGAAGGCGTGTATAGTTTAACCACTGACTTTAGCTTCCATGTCACAACATACAAGAGGTACCAGCAAATATCCTTGGAAATAACTTTGGGCATGATACCAACCCATCATCTATCAAGGAGAGATTACTCTGTACAAATATGAGGTTAGCATCATAAACCCAAATATCCAAGACAGGTCAAGGCTTTGACAAGAGGTCCTTTAAAATAAACATGTATTATGTAGACGGAGACCTGCATATCTCGTACATAGATACACCCACACATAGACACACCCATACATAGACACACCCATACATAGACACACTCACAAATAGACACACTCACACATAGACACACTCACACAGACACACCCATACATAGACACACCCATACATAGACACACTCACATATAGACACACTCTCACATAGACACACTCACACATAGACACACTCACACATAGACACATTGGGTTGTAATATCGGAAAGTGACTTCATTTCCATTATCCTAATTTCACAATGGGTGGACCTACTTGAACTGAGTTTCACAGTTTGAGATGTGGAGGGGGGAGTGTCAGGGAGTGATTTGTGTCATGTGAAACATATCTGTGGTGACTCGTGTGTGATAGAAGTGATTCGTGGATGTGGGTGCAGTGTGTCACATGTCCACAATGAGGCGTGAATGTGAGGCTGGAGTTGTCTGACAATATAGCAAGCCAGGGTTTGGGACCGCTATCTTCCATCTGCTTTCATGTATCCATTTAGATTCAGAGATAAAGCAAAACTCTGGAGCTGGTCCCCTAATTTCAAACATATATGCAGCCTCTAAAAGAGAAGTCAACAATGAAACTGACCTCTGAACTTCAGGAGTATGAGCAGCCTTAAACAGAGAGTCCGACAATGGAACTGACCATGAACTTCAGGAGTATAAGCAGCCTTAAAGAGAGAGTCGAACTCTCGAGCTGACTCTTTAACTTCAAAAATATATTTCTCAAAGGAAAAGTCAAACTGTTAACTTCGAGAATAATTCAATATCACAAGTAGAAAGTCAGTTTATAACATTTAAACGTGAATGTTAAAGTATATGCAGTATCACAAAGAGAAAGACAACCATAGCGTATAACTTGTAATGCTAATAGTATAGTAGCATCACATACTTGTAATGTTAATAGTATAGTAGCATCACAGAGAGGAAGCAAAACTATGGCATATACACTATAATGTTGATAGTACACATTTCATCACAGATATGACGATATTAGATATGATGTTTTACACACGTATGTTACAATATGGGAGCATTAGATATGAAGGTTTGCTCACATATGTTACAATAGGAAGGTACAGATATGAAGTTTTGCTCACATATGTTACAATGGGAAGGTACAGATATGAAGTTTTGCTCACATATGTTATAATATGGAAGCGTTAGATATGAAAGTTTGCTCACATATTTACAATATGGAGCTTCTAGATATGAAGTTTTACTCAAATATTTTACAATATGGAGGCATTAGATATTAAATTTTACTCACATAGTTTATAATATGAAGGTACTAGTTACGATGTTTTACTCACATATTTTGAAATATGGAGGTATTAGACATGAAGAATTACTCACATATGTCACAATATGGAGGCAGTAGGTATTCAGTTTTATTCACATATGTTACAATATGAAGGCAGTAGATATGCTGTGGTTTGTCCATCAAGAATGATGATGACCATTCACTTCATCCAGTGGGGTTGAAGGTATGGAGCCGTGGGTTCTAAGATGGCTGATAAGGCCTATTTTGGCTCGAAATGTTCTTTGACAATGTGGGCAAAGAATGCTCGACGTTTCTGGAGGAGGATTTTCTGCAGTGGTTTTTCTGTGCTGCCTTTTCTTCACAGCTCTTGCAGTCCTGGTTGCCTCACATATGACTGCACCCTTGCGTAATGATGCACGCCACGAACTTCGGTCTCTGGCTGCAGCCTCCCAGGTGCCATGATGAATTCCAAAAGCATTCAGTGAGATATTCAGAGTGTCTTTAAAGCGTTTCCTCTGGCCACCTTGGGAGCGTTTACCACAATGCAGTTCGCTGTAAAAAAATTCGTTTAGAGAGCCTGTGATCTGGCATGCGAGTCAAGTGACCAGCCCAGCGAATCTGATTCTTCATCAGTAGAGTGTGGATAATGGGCATTATGACGTTGGATGAAGAATGACTTGCGCGATGAGTTGGATTAAAGTGAGGAAGAGTTGCACAATTCGTCGACCTCACTCTCTCGCCTGAGTCCATCTGAGTCCAGTGGCAAGACAAGTCGAGACGACTGGAGACGAATACAGGTGCAGTGGATGACCAGGGCGCTCTACGTGCCTTGCCGTGCTCATTACGTTCCACAACGCTTTGCAGGTAAACGCCGTCTTGCCCGTTGAATCAGGAATGATTTCTTCCGCGCAATCTGCCGAATCCTGTCTTCACATGATGGGTAGGCATACCCTAGTTTACCGCTTGGTTTAACACCAAATCGGTTACCCATGCCTGGTTTAGCCAGCCTCTCACAGCTGTTGCCCGGGGGGTGGCCGCTGTCGCATGCTGACAGCTACTAGGAGCCACAGGCACGAGTGGTAGATATGCAGTTTTACTCACATGTGTTACAATATGGAGGCATTAGATATGAAGTTTAACTCACATATATTACAATATTGAGACAGTAGAGATGAAGTTTTACTCTCATATGTTACAATATGGAAGCGTTAGATATGAAATTTTGCTCACATATTTACAATATGGAGCTTCTAGATATACAGTTTTACTCACACATTTTACAATATGGAGGCATTAGATATTAAATTTTACTCACATAGTTTATAATATGAAGGTACTAGTTACGAAATTTTACTCACATATTTTGAAATATTGAGGTACTAGACATGAAGAATTATTCACATATGTCACAATATGGAGGCAGTAGATATGCAGTTTTACTCACATATGTTACAATATGGAGGCAGTAGATATGAAGTTTAACTCACATATATTACAATATTGAGACAGTAGATATGCAGTTTTACTCACATGTGGATGGTATCACGACAACTGCACCTCCAAAAATCCCACAAAGTTCTCCAGAAAACCCAGGGTTGCATTTGCATTTCCCAGAGCCACTGACTCCGTCATCACAGACGCCATGTCCTGAACACGGTTCTTCTGGTCCTCCTGGACACCCTGTTTATGGAAATAAAGATGATTGTTGCTGCTAAATGTCGACATATAGTTTTGTAAATATCTCTTGACAATGACATACCTTAAACCCGTGGAAAGAACATGACCAACCCTAGCTTCATCCCAGTCAGTCTGTAGATGATGCTCTCAGTCATGACCTGGTTACATTCTAATATTATCATCATCATCATCTTCAACTTCTGCCATCAAGCGTCGTGGAGAGATATAATTTGCGCTCCAGCGCCCGATGGGCGGTACTAAATAATGTCATTCCGTGTGATTGTACAATGTTTTTGATTTCGTCAATCAATTTTCTTCTTGGACGTTCTTGGACGTCAGAGAGCTCTAAAAGGAGTCATCACTAGCCAGGAGGAAGGAGACTCAGAGAGCTCTAAAAAGTGTAATCATTAGCCAGGTCAATCATCCACCTGTACCAACCACTATGACAAGCTGACATAATTCGCGTATTCATTCCAAACTGAATATTTCAATATTTAACTCTTTCGCTACCATGAGCCCATCTTGGGACACGATGGATTTCCTGTGATGGCAGTCCGTCCTTTTAGTCCCACAAAATGATCAGTGGTTTATTTCATATATTTCTGCTCCGGTTCGGAATTTTAAGTTACAGTAAACTGAAAAGTCGTACAGCCGAAAGATTTCTACGCCATGTTTATGAGGTCAAACGTTTTCTAATATTGGATTCTTGTGAATTTTCAGTTTTAAGGTAGTGTTAATTTGTTTTTTTACAATGGAAACGCCCACCAGTTTGCGTCCACGTAGTATGACTTGAGATCAAGCTAGATTATTGTTTATAACTGTTTTAAACAATAGTGATTCCCTTATCAGTGAATATTTAGAAAGAATTTTTAGTTGTGTCTAAAGTTTTAGCACGTGGTGATAAAGAAAAACCAGTGAATGTTCGTCAACAGCTGAGTGTCTGACAACGAAGCACGATGGCTGAAGTTTACGTCTGTCATTATTGCTATGGGACTTGATCCAAGACCATGTATCAAAGACTACTGATGTACAAGTGCACATTTATATACTCCTTGGTATGCCACTGCCACTACGTTTCCCAGTAATCAATTAGAAAATTATAATATATTTATCACAACATGTTTCATGTATGTCAACCTGAGGGTACCCAAAAAAAAAAAAAAATATTGATCCTCTTGTTGACATGATTCTGAAGAATATCCAGGAAGCATTTTACCCATTTGAAAATGTGTCCATTGATGAAATGATTATTTGGTGGAAGGGCTAAATAAAGCTAAAAAAAAACATGCATTGTTGTCTCTACCAAGTCTGTAGTTAGAACTGTTGAGAGCGCATTGCGAAAACCGCAAAGCAAGCCGAAGATGGTCTCCATGAAAATAACACGGCGATGAATGGCTGCGACAGAATGGACCAAATGGTTGGATATTATAATATCCATGATAGGAAAACCATTAAGTGGTGGAAGAATATCTACTACTAGATCTTTGAAATTGCACAGATCAATGCTCACATCCTACATTCCATATGGCAAACAGAGAAAGGAGGAAAAAAAATTTTATAGAAGGAATTCAAGTAAAGGAAAGTGCTCATCGCGAAGTAGCTCAGAGTATTCCTGAAAGTTTGACACTCTGCCTGCCGAAGAATTTCAGTCTGTTGCAGGAAATTATGCCGAAAGATTTACATGAGCCAAGCATTTAATAGAATTTGTCGGTGTCAATAGAGACTGTGTTTTTTGCAGCACTCGAACTAAACGACACATATCATCTTTTGTTTGCTCCGGCTGCACTAATAGACCAGACTTGTGCGCCAAAGTTTGCTTTGCAGCCTATCACAAATAGACTGCCACATATAGTAAATAAAAACAAACAGACATGACAATTAAATGTAAATCTGCCAAGTGTTTTCCTAATTTTTGTCTGAAAAAAGAAAAATACATGATTCAGAATCTGCGGCAAAACTTCTTTTCGGATGATTGATTCGGAGCAATTGTATTTATAGTTTAGAAAAGTGTTGTTTGTGCAGTAAATTCAACAGGATTAGCAGTGATCAGGATATTGGATAACAACGCCCCCTTGGTAAGTACAATGTTTACATTATTTTTACCTACTTTTGTCCAATTATTTTACAAATTATATTATTATTTTTATTTTATTTACAACCTAAAGCAGAAATTCTCCTACCAACATATTCCTTGTGCAATCCCCTTTATTTTGATATATAATACAACATTTCTGCTACAATTTTAACCATTTTCATAACATTATTGCGACATACACCAACTTCCAGATTTCGGCCATTAGTTTTTTTTCATTTTTGTGACAAAGACATGGTTCAGAATATGCACCAAAACTTCTTTTTGGGTGATTTAAATGAGCAATACTGTTTATATTCTTGAAGACAAGTGGTGTTTGTTTGATTATTCAGTAAATTAAACATTATTAGCAGTATAGGAGTGTAGAAAACACATTCTAAGTGCAATGTTTACATTATTTTTACCTACTTTTGTCAAATTATTTTACAAATTATATTATTATTTTTATTTTATTTACAACCTAAAGCAGAAATTCTCCTACCAACATATTCCTTGTGCAATCCCCTTTATTTTGATATATAATACAACATTTCTGCTACAATTTTAACTATTTTCATAACTTTACTGTGACAGACCCCACCTTCAAGATTTCAGCCATTATTTTTTGTCATTTTGTGTGAAAAATACATGGTTCAAAAAATGCACCAAAACTTCTTTTTGGGTTACTTTAATGAGCAATACTCTTTATATTCTTGAAGACAAGTGGTGGTTGTTTGATTATTCAGTAAATTAAACATGATTAGCAGTATAGGAGTGTAGAAAACACCTTATAAGTGCAGTTTTTAAAATAATTTTTACCTCTTTAATTTCAGTTGTTATTATTAAACCTCTCATTATTGTCATAATATTTGTAACCTATCAATTAATTATTAACACTGTCATGTTCCTTGTGCAATCCTCTTTAATTTGATATGTAATACAATAGATCTGCTACCATCTTAACCATTTTAAAAGCATTATTGTAACACACCCCTAGTTCCAATTTTCTGCCATAAATTTCTGTTTGGTCACAGCCCAGTTTTTGTTTGGTAGTGAGAGTTAATAGACAATTCCTGATTTCTTTTGTCTGAAACTGTAAAACTGTTATCTTTTTCAATATGGTATCTTGAATCATCTCGTTAATGATTCGTTCCTAACAGAAATACACAGTTATTATATATCCAATGTTTAAACTATACCTCCATGTTCTCATAGACAATACTATAAACATTAAATTAAAGAAATAATACTCACCATTACAAGCTGGCCCATAGTATCCACCACAACATTCTCTTTTCTGAAAGACAAGAAAAAAGTCAATGAGAAATATTCTTTAATATCACATATGGCATTTATATGTTTCATTCTTGCATTTCCCAACGGACAACAGCAAACCTGTATTTATCACGTAGAATTGCCATCAACAGCAAAAACTTCTCATGGGTGTAGAGGAAAATGAGATCTTGCACGTTTGGCACATGTGTTTCATTTCCTTGGCTGGGGTCAATCTGACATCTCTGTGACATTTCTAAACATTTATAATATCAGCGCCAATCAACCCCCTCCGTAGAGAGAGGAAAAATTGTAGACTGATTTTAATTGAACAATAATACGAATAAATAGACTACAATCATGGTGTCCTAAAAAAAACAAAATATGTGAAAAGTTGTCCGAACATCTGGGACTGTTCGAAAAAAGAACTCAGCAAAAAATTGATTTAACTAGATTAAATGCAGCTGCTTTCTAAATGACTGTTAACTAAATGTCAATCTGCCTGAAAATAAGGAAGATAACCGTAATTGAGTGAACAAAAGTTTTAGTGGCTGAAATTTTTGCCTTGCATTTGTGCACCTGGCGTTATTTTAATATTGACTGTGAATGTTTATACAATCAGAAATGAGTGGGTCACACTTCCCTGATTCTGGATTAGTGGATTAGATGCCTAGACTTCTCAGACAAGGGTGAACAATTCAGAGAAGCCGTATGCATGCTCGTTAACATTCTCTTGACAGCTGCACCTTGAAAACAGAATAAATAGATTTCATTCCAGAGGAAAGGAACCACCGATACATCTGGAACCAGACAAGCTATAGAAGCTATCGGATCAGCAAAGCAATGCTCTAACTGTCTGCCTGTCAGAGTTTCCATCCTAGACGAATTGCCTACCAAGGCTTAGGGTCTGGTCTATCCTGCCATGACATTTTGTCTTTAGGCTGCATTTCCTCACACCAGGATGAGGATTGTATCGTCTCAATTGCGCTCCTCCGCCCGAAGCCGTTGGCACAATGTGGGGTGTCAAGTTTAGTGAGCGCCGCCCAACATTCGGTGCTAACAGGAAGCAGGTATTACCATCTAGTGTCATACAGTAGCTCAGCCTCATATATATATATATATATATATATATATATATATATATATATATATATATATATATATATATATATATATATATATATATATAAACAGACTGTATGGGTGTGGTTGGCTATGTATTGGATGCGTTCGATAACGGTACATCCGATTGAGATGAAATTTTCTACACGTCTTCCTTTCATTCCTGTGCAACCGACTGTAATAGTTTCTTAGTGTAAAATCGGCTACTTACTTAATAACATTTAATATTTCATTTTTCATTATATAATTTCTATATAGCAGGGGGACTTCACTCTAGAAAAGTTATTTCAAGGGGCATAACTTTTAATAACATTTCTATATACTTTATAGTCATATTGTTGGAATTACTTGCACTATTGTTAAACTCTTTCTCTATAGTTATTTACAGGCATATGAGTTATAATAAATAATGATATAATCTTTAAGGCATCTTAAAAGATTTCATAAAAATAATGCATAATGCATAACATTGTAACTCATCTTTTTATGCTTAAAGAAGTTATCTACAGTCATGCAGGTGATTTAAAAACAGTTTTAATTAAAAATAATGGATGGTGTGTGGAAGGACATTCTTTTAAGTTACTGTGTGAATTTAATGAGACGATCCCCGCCAGGAGCTGGGCGAAGCCACGCCGGGTCAGATAGATAGACAGACAGACAGATAGTCGGGAACGGGAGCTTATATGACTACGTATATGAATTAAATGAGATGCTCCCCACCAGGGGTGGGTGAAGCCGGGCCGGGTCAGACAGAGAGACAGATAGACAGACAGACAGATAGTCGGGAACGGGAGCTTATATGACTACTTATATGAATTAAATGAGATGCTCCCCACCAGGGACTGGGTGAAGCCGGGCCGGGTTAGACAGACAGACAAACAAACAAGCAGACAGACAGATAGTCGGGAACGGGAGCTTATATGACTACTTATATTAATTAAATGAGATGCTCCCCACAAGGGACTGAGTGAAGCCGGGCCGGGTCAGACAGGCAGACAGATAGACAGACAGACAGACAGATAGATAGTCGGGAACGGGAGCTTATATGACTACTTATATGAATTAAATTAGATGCTCCCCACCAGGGACTGGGTGAAGCCGGGCCGGGTCAGCCAGACAGGCAGACAGACAAACAAGCAGACAGACAGACTGATAGATAGATAGATCCCCTCCAGGGCCTTGGCGAAGCCGGGCCGGGTCAGCTAGTATATATATATATATATATATATATATATATATATATATATATATATATATATATATATATATATATACACACACACACCTTAGTTGAGTTGTCTGCATTCTAACATGGAGTCCAGTAGTTGCAATGGCAGACTTTGACAGTAATAATATACAGTAATAACTCAACAAATGCGGTATTAGTAAACCTTGCAAAAAACTTACCAAAGCTGTCCCACTAATATTCACATCACACCAATTGTTTACTGGACGCAGAAACTCAGGTACTTCATGAACAACACCTTTATCTGTCCACATGTTTGGGCGGGTGATTGCCACACCATTGACATGTATCTGGGTAGGATGAAAATGTGATGATCATGAGGTGGTCTTCATAATTGAGAACATCAATATCACATGTGAACATTTGAGAACTTGTAGTTATGTACGCAGACATATATATGTTCGTCACCTGTGATGGATGAGGGCAACGGTTTGTTATTATTCGATCTGAAATAAAAATCTTAGCCAGGGCATGCCATTGAGTTTGTTTGTTTTCTCATTAAAGAAGCTGCGATGTTAGTGTTCTCATTATCCAAGCTCAAATAATAGTTTTCTCATTATTCAAGTTGTAATGTTAGTTTTACATAATTCAAGTTTTAATATTAGTTTTCTCATTATCGAAATTATAATAGTAGTTTTCTCGGTTTACCAATTCCATGTTAAGTATTAACCAACTAGTGCATCTGGTGTTATCTGTTTCTAACCACTATGGTTTTCCATCCAAATGTTTGCATTTTGTTGATGTAAGATTGATGATAAAGTTGAAAGTCCTCGCTTCAGATAAATGCTCTCCAAGTGTGTTTACCTATCAGCCCTCTATTATTGTTGCATGATAAGCTCTTAACGAACAAGAAGTAGAGGAAGAAGAAGAAGAAGAAGAAGAAGAAGAAGAAGAAGAAGAAGAAGAAGAAGAAGAAGAAGAAGAAGAAGAAGAAGAAGAAGAAGAAGAAGAAGAAGAAGAAGAAGAAAGTAATAACTATATAATGTGTGAACAATTGTATTTGTGACTACACTGAACACGATAACCAAACAAGCACAGAAAATAACCAACCTTACTACGAAGCCTCTGCATCGACAGTCTGTATCTTGATCCCAAGATTGTGTCTTTCACAGTCTGATTTAGCATGACATTAGTGGAAACACGCTGAGGGAGTATGTGATACTTCAAGAAGTCTGCAGTCTGTGGACACAATGGCATATCTGTCAAAAACTGTCATTTACTGCCAATAATCTTGCGGTGTATAGCGCGGGCTGGGGGGGGGGGGGTGTGTCTTTGAGCCTGAGGAATTAAGGCCGCACGGCTACTGCAGTCGCCGCGAACTGTGCAGGTTAGGATTTTCTTTT
>OY992887.1:106839366-107151866 GCA_963921405.1 Cepaea hortensis
GAGTATGTGACAGTAGACAGCCATGATGGTATAATGGGGGATAGAGGGCAACAGCAGGAGAATGAATGAGTATGTAACAGTAGACAGCCGTGATGGTAAAATGGGGATATTGGGTACACAGAAGATCACATGAGTATGTAACAGTAGGCCGTCGTTAACTCCACTGTCATTATTTGGTACCTTCTACTTTCCACGCCTTCCCTGAATCTAACTGAAATGTAGATTATAATATTCAACGTTATGATAATGCACATAATTGAATTGTAGATTATAATATTCAATGGTATGATAATACATAGAACTGAAATGTAGATTAAAAGATTCTATGTTATAATGATACATAAAACTAAAATGTAGATTAGAATACTCTATGTTATGATGATGACCAGGTTTGAAATGTAGATTAGAAGGTTCTGGCATGATAATTAAAATGTAGATGTAATGATGACAAACAGAAGTAGATGACATGTAAACTGACCTGTAGTGCTTCATAGAAGAGTTTATACTTAGGCTTTGAAGACAATAGAGTTGTAACAGATGGCTGCTGACTGTCTGGTATGAATGGTACCAACACCTGTACAAGCATTCAGTATTTCACAATAAACATCGTGTCATAAATAAATAAAGATGTGAACATAATAACACTAGTGCATATAAAATTACGAGGAGAATAAAAGGTTTCGGTAATGCCAGGACAGGTGTTACTTCTTAAGGGTGTGTAATAGTGAGCAAGGTCATGATACTATGAACTTGGGTAACAATGTCCTTTCCATAAAAAAATTATTTAAAAAAAAAAACACTACTACCCATTGTACGAGTCTGTGTCGAAGCAGAGTTGTTCTGGCCACTGATAAAACAAATTTGGTCACAACTAGGAAAACTAAGGGTCATTGTGTTGGTATGAGTACACTCATCACTCTGCTATCACGATTGATATATTACATTAGGAGTGTCAGTCACTTGCGACATGATGAATTGTTGGTCACAGTGTCTCGCTGGAGTCTCACAGTGTGTTCTCTGTACGACACGTTCGGTACGAATCTCTCAGAAAAAGACTGAGCCATATATGATACAATCTGGTGTAATTAAGTCAACTTTGTTGCCTTTAAACCCGCTTTAAATGAACACAATGTTGCTGAGTTGTCTACTCCTGGCATATCACTGCTACAGAGTTGTGTACTCCTTTTATACCATTGCTTCTGAGTTGTCTACTCATGGCATATCACGGCTACTGTGTTTCCTATTCTGTCTACTCCTGGCATATCGCGGCTACTGTGTTTCCTATTCCTGGCATACAACTGCTCCTGAGAAGACTGCTCCTAGCATACCACTGCTACAGAGTTGTCTATTCCTGGCATACCACTGGTACTGAGTTATCTACTCCTGACACAAACTGCTACTGAGTTGTCTACTCCTCGCATACCACTGCTACTAAATTGTCTACTCCCCGCGTACCACTGCTACTGATTTGCCTACTCATGACATACCACTGCTACTGAGTTGTCTACTCCTCGCATACCACTGCTATTGAGTTGTCTACACATGGCACACCACTTCTACTGAGTTGTCTACTCCTGGCATACAACGGCTTCTGAAATGTTTACTCCTGACATACCACGGCTTCTGAGTTGTCTTCTTTTGACATACCACGGCTACTGAGTTGTCTACTCTTGACACACCACCACTACTGAGTTATCTACTTCTGACAGACCACCATTACTGAGTTGTCTACTTCTGACAGACTACCACTACTTAGTTGTCTACTTCTGACAGACCATCACTACTGAGTTGTCTACTCTTGATACACCATCACTACTGAGTAGTCTGATTCTGAAAGACCATCATTACTGAGTTGTCTACTTCTGACACACCTTCACTACTGAGTTGTCTACTCCTGATATACCATGGCTACTGATTTGTCTGAGCCCAATGCCAATCGTAGGTAGATGCACATCTTCTATGGCTGTTTCAGGAACCATAGGGTGAGATGGTAACTTTCTGAGATTGTTGTAGTAGCTTCTCCACCGATGTTTGAGAGAGATGGGCACTTGAAGAGAAGGTGGTCGATGGCTTCATAATAATGAGGACAATGTCTGCACAAGGATGCATGTCTGGCATTGATTTAGTTTAGATGGTTATTGACTCCAACATGCTCCATTATAAACTTGAAAATTATAATGGTTTACTGCTGCAAAGGCTATTGTGACAAAACGACGCAAGATCTGTGCTTTGTCGTAAGGCGTTCCGCTTGAACACGGCGCGTCATCAGGTACTTCCCCAGTTATAAAGAAACTGGAGAAAGTCGATGATGTTTCTTCGGCCAGATTGTTCTCGAAGCACCTGGCCTTGCGTGACCAAGGTTGCTAAGTACACTCACATTATCTCGTGCAGGGAGAATATAGATTCTCCAGTGCGGAGAACCCAGGTTTCACGCTGAAGTTGATACACAACATGTTGCACTATTTCTCCGTGCGAGTTGAGAAGCACGTAGGACGGTATTAGGCAGAAGGTGCTCATTCACTTTCGATCTCTCGGTGTGTGAGGACGCAGAGCCAATTTCGGCTTACTGTCATTCGGAAAGGCAAAGTGGCCATCAGACAGTTTTAGCAGCTGACGTGTAATTGAACGTAAAACGCGACCCGGTAACTCATTAAATATGCGGACGATTTGGCATTACTAATTAATTGACAATCGATAAGCCGGTCTAAAAGTAGGACATAGTACAGGTGTGTACCGCACTGTTGACAAAAACTAGTTGTAACTGTGTAGTTTCGCTTACAGCTTAGTGACAAGTCCGTTACATCGGCAAAATGTGCAGGATTGTCAGTAATTGTATATGGTAAGTATTTGTCTATATTAGGTTACAATACCATTTTAGGGAGCTGTTTACAGTCGTATTTTGTCAACCTAACTTATGTCAGTTAGTATCTGATGTTGGTAGGGCTTCTTGAATCGACAGGTAAGTTGATAGTGTGAGGTATTCAGACAGTGAAGTGCCTAGTTGTAAAAGAAACAGAGCACGTACTGCCAAGCCATAGGAAGTGATGTAGCTATTTTGTGAAAACTTAATAGTGATTTCATTTCGTGAAAATTTGGAATTCTGTGAAGTAGTGATCTTATGCTTGTGATATATATATACGATATTGGTGTGGCGTATATATTAGGTAAGGTAGTGCAGTACTTACACGAGCGATGTACAGACCGACGAAGTGGTTCAATGCGATATGACTTTGCGTTACCGCCGTGATGTGATAATGCGTTCTAGATTCTTCTCTTTACTGTCCTGTTCTTTTCATACTGGCATGAATACGTGAGTGCTGATGCGTTGGATGTACGGAAGGACTCAAGGAGTCTAAATAAATAAAGATGTGAACATAATAACACTAGTGCATATAAAATTACGAGGAGAATAAAAGGTTTCGGTAATGCCAGGACAGGTGTTACTTCTTAAGGGTGTGTAATAGTGAGCAAGGTCATGATACTATGAACTTGGGTAACAATGTCCTTTCCATAAAAAATTTATTTAAAAAAAAAAACACTACTACCCATTGTACGAGTCTGTGTCGAAGCAGAGTTGTTCTGGCCACTGATAAAACAAATTTGGTCACAACTAGGAAAACTAAGGGTCATTGTGTTGGTATGAGTACACTCATCACTCTGCTATCACGATTGATATATTACATTAGGAGTGTCAGTCACTTGCGACATGATGAATTGTTGGTCACAGTGTCTCGCTGGAGTCTCACAGTGTGTTCTCTGTACGACACGTTCGGTACGAATCTCTCAGAAAAAGACTGAGCCATATATGATACAATCTGGTGTAATTAAGTCAACTTTGTTGCCTTTAAACCCGCTTTAAATGAACACAATGTTGCTGAGTTGTCTACTCCTGGCATATCACTGCTACAGAGTTGTGTACTCCTTTTATACCATTGCTTCTGAGTTGTCTACTCATGGCATATCACGGCTACTGTGTTTCCTATTCTGTCTACTCCTGGCATATCGCGGCTACTGTGTTTCCTATTCCTGGCATACAACTGCTCCTGAGAAGACTGCTCCTAGCATACCACTGCTACAGAGTTGTCTATTCCTGGCATACCACTGGTACTGAGTTATCTACTCCTGACACAAACTGCTACTGAGTTGTCTACTCCTCGCATACCACTGCTACTAAATTGTCTACTCCCCGCGTACCACTGCTACTGATTTGCCTACTCATGACATACCACTGCTACTGAGTTGTCTACTCCTCGCATACCACTGCTATTGAGTTGTCTACACATGGCACACCACTTCTACTGAGTTGTCTACTCCTGGCATACAACGGCTTCTGAAATGTTTACTCCTGACATACCACGGCTTCTGAGTTGTCTTCTTTTGACATACCACGGCTACTGAGTTGTCTACTCTTGACACACCACCACTACTGAGTTATCTACTTCTGACAGACCACCATTACTGAGTTGTCTACTTCTGACAGACTACCACTACTTAGTTGTCTACTTCTGACAGACCATCACTACTGAGTTGTCTACTCTTGATACACCATCACTACTGAGTAGTCTGATTCTGAAAGACCATCATTACTGAGTTGTCTACTTCTGACACACCTTCACTACTGAGTTGTCTACTCCTGATATACCATGGCTACTGATTTGTCTGAGCCCAATGCCAATCGTAGGTAGATGCACATCTTCTATGGCTGTTTCAGGAACCATAGGGTGAGATGGTAACTTTCTGAGATTGTTGTAGTAGCTTCTCCACCGATGTTTGAGAGAGATGGGCACTTGAAGAGAAGGTGGTCGATGGCTTCATAATAATGAGGACAATGTCTGCACAAGGATGCATGTCTGGCATTGATTTAGTTTAGATGGTTATTGACTCCAACATGCTCCATTATAAACTTGAAAATTATAATGGTTTACTGCTGCAAAGGCTATTGTGACAAAACGACGCAAGATCTGTGCTTTGTCGTAAGGCGTTCCGCTTGAACACGGCGCGTCATCAGGTACTTCCCCAGTTATAAAGAAACTGGAGAAAGTCGATGATGTTTCTTCGGCCAGATTGTTCTCGAAGCACCTGGCCTTGCGTGACCAAGGTTGCTAAGTACACTCACATTATCTCGTGCAGGGAGAATATAGATTCTCCAGTGCGGAGAACCCAGGTTTCACGCTGAAGTTGATACACAACATGTTGCACTATTTCTCCGTGCGAGTTGAGAAGCACGTAGGACGGTATTAGGCAGAAGGTGCTCATTCACTTTCGATCTCTCGGTGTGTGAGGACGCAGAGCCAATTTCGGCTTACTGTCATTCGGAAAGGCAAAGTGGCCATCAGACAGTTTTAGCAGCTGACGTGTAATTGAACGTAAAACGCGACCCGGTAACTCATTAAATATGCGGACGATTTGGCATTACTAATTAATTGACAATCGATAAGCCGGTCTAAAAGTAGGACATAGTACAGGTGTGTACCGCACTGTTGACAAAAACTAGTTGTAACTGTGTAGTTTCGCTTACAGCTTAGTGACAAGTCCGTTACATCGGCAAAATGTGCAGGATTGTCAGTAATTGTATATGGTAAGTATTTGTCTATATTAGGTTACAATACCATTTTAGGGAGCTGTTTACAGTCGTATTTTGTCAACCTAACTTATGTCAGTTAGTATCTGATGTTGGTAGGGCTTCTTGAATCGACAGGTAAGTTGATAGTGTGAGGTATTCAGACAGTGAAGTGCCTAGTTGTAAAAGAAACAGAGCACGTACTGCCAAGCCATAGGAAGTGATGTAGCTATTTTGTGAAAACTTAATAGTGATTTCATTTCGTGAAAATTTGGAATTCTGTGAAGTAGTGATCTTATGCTTGTGATATATATATATATATATATATATGTATATATATATATATATATATATATATATATATATATATATATATATATATACGATATTGGTGTGGCGTATATATTAGGTAAGGTAGTGCAGTACTTACACGAGCGATGTACAGACCGACGAAGTGGTTCAATGCGATATGACTTTGCGTTACCGCCGTGATGTGATAATGCGTTCTAGATTCTTCTCTTTACTGTCCTGTTCTTTTCATACTGGCATGAATACGTGAGTGCTGATGCGTTGGATGTACGGAAGGACTCAAGGAGGTTGAATGAGGCACGGGGACGAATGGGATATGGAGACTGAGTGCAAGTCTATTAAGTATATGACTGGCAAACCAGGCCAGCCGTGAAGTTCGGTCATGGCCCAAGGCTAATCCGCTTGGGAGGAGATCAGAACTGGAGTGGAACCTTTGAACATGTAGGAGAGAACATGTTTTAACCGGAATGACTTCTGACCTCTAGGTAAGAGTAACCCAGAAGAGTATCGCTGCCAGGTGGGAAAGATATTCCACCATCAAACCGTCCAGGGAGACTTGTCAAGGTAGGGCAGTGTCATAGCTCTGGGAGCACATCAGTTCCATTGACGATGTTAACATCCGCCTAAACGCGGAAAATACCAGGTGGTACTTGTCGGCACTAACATAGGTGCTGTAACTACGTCTGCAAGAGTTACAGGTCAAGACTAGACCCACACCAGTTGGGCGTATATTGATTACGACGACTTTACAGGTACACTAGGTCCAGCTCATCCCTGAGCCATTGAACAACAGCACGGTGGAGATCAGACTGATGTGGGCTACAGAACTGAATTGTCAGCAGAGTCAACGAACAGTGATATTATTATGTTTAAGTCACCACTGTGCTATCTTCGATGATCATGTGGGACTCGACTTCGAGGGAGTCAGGTCAATTGTGACTGTACAGCTGTTATAACATCATCTGCTAGAGTTTAGATACATTCGTGTGAACTTTGTTAACTTGTGCAGAATCTTTACATTACACAACCAGGGGTAAGCTATTATAGTCCAGGACCATAAGGTTGGTCTTTTGCTATGACTATGAATGCCAAGATTGTTTACCTGGGGACACCTCAGGGTAGAGGGTCTCCCAGCCAGCTGAATTATGAGAACTGTCTTAGTGTCATTAGCCAGTGACTCTTGACATTTTCGAGGTAAAGTTGTTCTAGTCAGCTGTGGTCCGAGTGGTTAACTCCATTTATTGCCGATCCGAGCTCTTGGGACGGAGTGGTCTCCGAGGTTCCAGTCAACCATACTGGGAGGGAGCCGGGTGAGTGCCGGACCCACTGGACGGAACACACACAGCAAATCTACCTCTCAGCCTGATGAAGAATATGGTCTTATCTCTGATTCTGTCTCTGCTCTATTCTCCGTATTGTAAATAGATTGTATTCTATCAGGGTGTTCAATTCCTTCCTGTGTCTTTAGGGTAGAATAAACTTTGTTTATGTTGATATGTTCTTGTCTACAGTTATTGAGTGTGGTCTCGGAAGATGCCTCAGTGTTCATGGTCCCTAGGTAGAGGTTAGATAGTAGAGGTCTAGAATCTGGGAGGGGATTGTAGACTCATCACACTTAAACAGGGTCAGTAGCAGAGTTACAATGTACAGGAGGTGATACTGTCACAGCTATTGACGTTGCCGCTGCTTCGGTTGTTGAACTCCAAATCAGTGGGTGGGTGGGGGAGAGAGAAGGGGGTGTGGTGTGCAAAAGAGCTTGGACGACACTCATCCAGTAGAGGACAACACAGTGGGACATTCAGTTAGGCTGTCACTGGTCATCAGAAGCGGGGAAAACATTGTCAGTCTAGGTCTAATCCCAGGCTGTACGTGTGTGTTGTGCTGAATCGTGACCTGAGTTGCGGTGATTTGAGTCAACAACCGACATCACGGTTCTCAAGACATTCCCATATGTGCTCCGTTCTCATCTTAAACACCTATAGAAGAGTCCCAATACTAATTATACCAATTGGAATCTGATTATGTGTCCGACTGGCGTCTCCTCGGAGAACTGAGTGTGGACCAGATCCGCTGATCATTCCCTGTCTCACTATTCTCACCAGGCATTGATGGTGCATCGTTCTTCAACACCATACTCACCATCCCAAAAGAGCCATGACCACAATTGCATTAATGTCCAACTATACCTCACACTGAAGTCCAAATCCAGCCCTTTTGTCCGCCCGTCATTTCCCAACACATCAACATGTCATAGAGAGCAGATCCAACCAATGCTCCCTATCTTAGAATGTTTATTTGAAGCATGCCACTCTTCACGAATCATGTATGTCTTCACCCATGTTAGCATGCTTTGTGAGTCCGTTACAATTACTTGTTTTATTACGTGAGAATTCCTGACACACACACACACACACTCACGCACACACACACGCACACACACACACACACACACACACACATATATATATATATATATATATAAATATATATATATATATATATATCATCATTAAGTGCCGTGCCGGCTGGCGTAGGCGTCAATGGCTCTCCATTGATCTCGGTCTTTGGTTTTCTGGATCAACTCTGCTGCTGATATTCCTCCATGCCACCGTCTCAATCCATCCAGCATCATTTCTCTTGGTCTGCCTCTGCCTCTCTTCCCCTCAATCTTTCCAGTTGTTACGATGATCTCCGATGCCTCTCTTCTCATCACGTGACCGAAGAAACATGTTTGTCTCTGTCTTATTGTTGTATATAATGTTCTAGTTTCATTAGCCTGTTTCAGGCAGTTGAGGTTTGTTACTCTGGCAGTCGCAACATCCGTCTCAGGAACCACATCTCTGTTGCTTCTAATTTCTTCTTAATTTGTTCATTTACATTCCAAGATTCACTGCCATACAGCAAAACTGGTCCTACATAGCATTTCAGCACTCTCTTTCTTACATTCAGTGATAGTGACTTATTGCATAAGATACTCTTCATTTTCTGAAATGCGGCTTTTGCCTGCCCTATTCTGCTCCTAATCTCTGTTGTACATCTTCCATCTGATATATATATATATATATATATATATATATATATATATATATATATATATATATATATATATATATATATATATATATTACCTTGTGTGCGAGACTTTCCACACATGTCATATCATCCCATAGTCAGAGATGACTTCAGGAGCCCGGCACGTTATTTTATGTACTGTATCTCTAAGTTCAAATAACAATAACAAGTTTGTGGGATCAAGGAGGGATAGACAGCCAATATGTCACTTACTTTGGCAAGCGACGAGCCCAGGCTTTGCACCCACATGCGACCGTGCTCATGACATTACCAGTGCAGTTCGCTATCAACTTCGTTAGCGCGCCCGCTATTACTATTGCACGTCGTTTTTAGGATATTGCAGATTGATTTTCTAAGTTTAACGTTCAGCAGTTTGCCATTGCTGTTTGTATGAGAAATAATATTACTGTCCAACTTAATGCCTGTTTAGGTGTTGAACTATTTATCCCGCCATCAGAGCACCAGAATTTTAAGAGTCGCACGGCGACCTCTGATGACTGAAGGAGCCTGCTAGATGATCAATTATATATAAATTACCTGGTTGATAACGTGGATGCATCCATTCACCGCATAAATATTTGCTCTTTTAATTACTGCTGGCTTTGAATGTCTTGAGTAAATGTGCAGATTCTGAAGAAGAAAAGAAAACACATTTTCTTGTCAATTGTGATTCATAGTTTAGATTCATGTGTTCATTTCATAATGATTTCTATTTTATTGTTTTCAATATATCACGATATTTACAAGATTCAGCGAATTGACTTTATAATGTATTCGAAATTTATTATTCTTACGCCTAAGTAGATTTTACATTTTATGTTTGAAAGGCAATGGCTATTTTTTTTTTTTTTCGCATATCCTTTACAGGACATCGCTGTCAACACCAGCATTTTACCGCGGTTTTGATTTTTTGGCAAGATTACGCTCAGTAATTTGCCATTGCTTTCTGAGCGGCAGGCTCACTTATCCTGTAAGTCACCAACGTGGCGAGAACCGCTACCAATTCTAGCGCGCTTTGTAACCCTACGTGGATAAATGGGATTAAATGGCTAATTACTGAAATGAAACTTGACTTGTAAATTACAAACAGGCATACAACGCTGGGGTTAATTGTGAAATGCAACTTCTTCTTCTTCTTCTTCTTCTTCTTCTTCTTCTTCTTCTTCTTCTTCTTCTTCTTCTTCTTCTTCTTCTTCTGTTTACCTCAGCGAAGTGTTATGGATGTAAAAATCGGTTATGCACTTTCGAACGCTCTTTGAAATGTGATATTCATTTATCTAAGCTTGTTCTTGATATCATCACATCAGCTTCTATATGCCCTCCCCTTTGCCCTGCATTTAATATATTTCTTCAATGTGGCTCTTTAAGGCAGATTGTACCGCGGCATTCTTGTGAGGTGGCCAAACCATTTAGTCCATGTACTCTTTAATGTCGTTTAGCGGGGTAGGGGTATCCGCTATCAAAGGAGATGTAAGACGCCTCCTTTCCTCCGTTAGTCTACGGGACACCCTTGGGCAAGATGGAGTACCCGTTTAGCCCCCCGATCAGGGTTACGTGAAGCCATGGAAGCAGGTGGTGGATGGAGTGTGAGAGCAGCCGACAGATTGTTGTTGGTTATGGTCTTGCACTCTGCGGCGATAGGCAGATGATCTCATCAGTAGAGACAATGGCTATGGCCACCGACTAGTACAGACACTGCCCAGAAGGAAAGCAATGGCAAACTACCTTCTGCAAAACTTGGCAAGAAACCATAACAACCATGAAAGAAAACATAATAAGAAAGAGATCTGGTGGCGAGACCCCCAGGCCAGGCAGATCAGATAACACTGGGGAAGAGTGTGACACAGGGACCAGTACTAGTAATCGTGATGACGGAGTTAATCCTGACTGTGTTACCAAGGAAATCCCCTGTGTCAGACTAAGAAACAGAATGAGAATAGCAACGTGGAATGTGAGAGGTCTGTATGAGGAAAAGCTTAAAGTAGTATGTGATGAGATTAAGAGGTTACACATTCAAATTTTAGGAATTAGTGAACATCGCTAGAGCGGCAAGGGACATTTCACAACTGAAAATGGAAGTCTTTTCATTTATTCTGGTAGAGACGTCGGAGGCCAGCGTGGAGTGGCATTTTGATTAGATAAGACAACTGCAAAACCTTAATGGGATATAATCCAGTTAGTGATAGAATCCTCACTATTAGACTTAAAGGCCGTCCCAAAAACACAACTCTCGTACAGATATATGCACCTACTTCAACAGCAGAGGAGGACGAAATTGAAGATTTTTACAACACACTGCAAGACAACGAACAACGAACTAACGAACAAACTTTATTTTAAAAGGTTACCAAGATGGCGGTGTAAACCGCGTCGCTCGATTCGGAGATTAATTATGTGTTCTGTGCGTGTTTCTTAACATCAATTTGTTCAAATAAGGATGAACCTACGACAGGTCCAGCAAACTGGTAGGGAATTTATTTGTTCAAGAACTATTGCTCGCGAATTATGGAGGAAATTGAGAGAAAAACGCAGCTCTATCAGCGTTCACGCCGGAAACTACACACCGAAGCGTCACAACAAACGACTAACGACGACAACCGCTAAATTTCGACACACTTCAAATAGAAAGGAGATTTTTGCAACTTGGAATGTTACAGGTCTAGGATATAAGGAACCAGCTCTTGTAGAGTTTATGAAACAATCAAATATTCAATTATTAGGACTCGCAGACACTAGGAAAAAGGGGCAGAACACGAAACAAACACATGAAGGTTACGTCCTTATATGGAGTGGCGTCGATCAGCGAGCTACAGATAAACATGGAGTGGGTTTTTTGTTGCATCCAGACAAAGCGAAAGCCATTATCAACACTAAATTTATATCAGAAAGGATAATACTAGTACAGATCAAAGAAGGAAATAGAACAACAACTTTTATACAAACATACGCCCCATGTAATGACACTTACAGCGACGAAGACAAAGACGAATATTTTGATAAACTTGCAGACACGTTAAATAATGTCAAGGAGACAGATGAACTAGTTGTGATGGGTGATTTTAACGGACGAATAGGCACACGAAGAACACCGTGGGAGGATTGCATGGGGCCATTCAGCGACACAGAGACTGATTGTAACAGCAATTGTCAACATCTACTCAACATATGTTCGGAACATGGACTAATAATAGCAAATAGTTTTTTTCAACATCGTCGTAGCCACACCAAAACCTGGTATAAATGGAATGACATAAACCAAGCATCCCAAATTGACTTTATTCTAATTAGGAAATCAGACAGAAGGCTACTATTAGATTCAAGAGCACTCCCAAATACAGATGTTGATACTGATCACAAACCAGTCATAATAAAAAAGATTTCATCACACAGGAGAATAAGAAACAAAAAAGTAACAACACATGTCATCAATTATAGGAGACTGCAGGAAAATACAGTTAAAGACGAATTCAATCAAGAAATCCAAAACCTACATAAGAACATCCCTGATGACCACTCAAGCGTAGATAAGGAATGGACATGTTTCAAGGCTGCCATGCTCGACACACTGAAAAATAAATGTGGAACAAAGAAAGTAGGGCAAGACAAAAGATTAAGAACAGCCTGGTGGAACAACGAAGTTAAAGATAGCATATTCAAAAAGAAGGTAGCATTCAAAAAGTGGATCATAACTAAATCTGAACAGGACTATATTACTTATAGAATAGCACGACGTAATGCCAAACGAACAATTAGAGCATCTAAAGATGAATCCTGGAGAATATACGGTGAACAGATGGCGACCCTTAGCAAAGACTGCCCAAGAGAATTTTATAAACGTGTCACCACAATGAGAAACAGAGATGCATGTTACAACCCAACCACCATCATAAACAGCAAAAGAGGTATACCAATATTTAATCCACAACAAAGACTAGCAAGATGGGCAGAATACTTTCAAGAACTACTTAACCCCACACATAACATAGGAAACCTCACTTTTGTGCCTAAACGCCAGGGACAGCAAGAACCAAATTTCATACCTGCAGAAGTCAAAGCAGTTATACAGAAAAGTCCTAAGAACAAATCACCAGGTCCAGATGGAATAACCACAGAAGCTATTCAGGCCTGTGGGGAAACAGGAGTTAAATGGCTAACAAGACTTTTTAATATAGCATGGGAAGAAAGAAAAGTCCCAGATGATTGGCAACAGGCAATAATAGTACCAATATGGAAAAAGAAAGGCAATATGAGAGAGTGCGAAACATACAGAGGTATATCACTCCTAAGCCATATAGGGAAAATGTATGCAAAACTTTTGGAACAAAGAGCTAGACCACTAGTTGAACAACAGTTAAGCAAAGCACAATTCGGTTTTCGGAAAGGTAAAAGTTGCACTGATGCATTATTTACACTTAGACAAATTTGTGAAAAAAAACTATTGAATATAGTGACCAGCAGAATATTGTGTTTGTAGATCAGGAAAAGGCTTTTGATAGAGTAGACAGATACAAATTATGGACCATCCTTGAAGACTATGGGATAGAAGGGCAACTGCTAAAAAATATCATAGCCATGTACCACTCGAGCCAAAGTGCAGTAAGAACACAGGAAGGTATATCAGATATGTTCACAGTCAATACAGGAGTGAGGCAGGGATGTGTGCTCTCTCCCCTGCTATTCAATATCTACATGGACAGAATTTCCAAAGAAGCAAGTCTCGACAGACCAGATTCAGAAAATTTAGAACTCTTTACTCCAGATGAAACAACTGACCCACAGGGAATAAATGAACTTCTATTTGCAGATGATCAGTGCCTGTTTTACAGCGATGAGGGCAGACTACAAAATCATATTACTAATCTGAGTTCAACCTGCAGCAGATACAATATGAGTATAAACACAGCCAAAACCGAAGTAATGCAAGTTAGCAGATCGCCAGGCCCACTAAATATACAGATAAATAACACACCTCTGAAACAAGTTAAAGAATTCAAATACCTTGGAAGTATGATCACAGAAGATGGCAGATTGGACAGAGAAATTGACATCAGATGTCAAAAAGCTAGTGCACTTACATATCAACTATCACCCTTACTGAAACATCCAAACATACCCATGTCCGCAAAACGACAGATAATAAACAGCATATTCACACCAACCCTATGCTACCAATCTCAAACCTGGACTTTATCCAAATTACACCTTCGCAAAATCAACACCTGCGAAATGAGATGCCCGAGGAGAGCTGCCAACTTAACAATCCGAGACCGAGTAAGAAATGCTACTATCAGACAGACTGTGGGATCAACACCTTGTGCCACATTTATTGACAGACAGAAGATCAAGTGGTTTGGCCATGTCATTAGAATGCAACATCAACAACTACCATCACTGGCCTTACATCAAAGATCATCTGCGACGAGACCACGAGGACGTCCAAGAAGAAGATGGATTGACGACATCAGAGACATTGTACAACCTCACGGAATGACACTATCCAGTGCCGTCCACCGGGCGCTGGAACGCAAATTATTCCTCCCCACGACGCTTGACGGCAGAAGTGGAAGATGATGATGATGATGATGAACAAATTGGGCACGCAGGCCCGTCTTACATTCGGCCCTTTCGATCACTCATCTTTCATTCATCAAATGTGCATGTTGCATTTACATAGGGGAAAAAAACATTGTCAAGTGGATTTTGTAAGCATAAACAATGCATATTACGCATGGTACATTCACATGGGAAAAGAAAACATTGTCGATTGAAAGTTGTAAACATAAACAGTGTATATTGCAATGTTGTGAGACACATTCCCCATCCAACCTCACACCCCGCAGCCACCCACACATCTCTCAGCCACCCACACATCCCCCACCCACCACACCCCCACCCACCTACACATACCTCCACGCACTCACACAGACTCAGGCAAACATGCATGCCGCCACCAACCCACTGATCCCCCACCCACACACATTTCCCCACCCACACATACATCCTCCACCCATCCCATAACCGACACGCACACACCTACCCAACACCCGCAACAACTCAGCAAAACACACATCACAAAACCACACACACATACCCCCGTCATCCCACACATCCCGCACCCTCACAATTTTCCCCACCCACCCACACACACATCAGCCAACCTACACCCACTCACCCACCCAATATCCGCCACCTCTCAACTACACATCACCCACCTATACACACATCCCCATCCACAAACACATCTCCCCACCTGCCCACACATATCCCTGTCATGAAAACCACTGTCGTTAGCAATAAGATGATGCAATTTACAGAGACTGTCTGTATGCACAGCTGCAGTTGTTTACAACAAGTGGCAGGTAGATCAAACGGCACCGCTGACCTTGAGAATTCTTGGATAGGCAGAAAATATGTCAAGGTTATTTTGCCGACCAGCGGAATCAAAGACAGACGCTAACTGTGTTGGTTGTCATAAAAAGGGGAAACTACTTGTGACATTGGTTGAACAAAAGGGAGAGAAGATTCCTGAAATGGATAATCTGCCCTGGAACCATCTGATGTTTTGACATCAAAGGAACGTCACTGGAATAACTCAAGGCTCTTGGACAAAAACATGATTTGTTTATAGCTAGTGCAACTCAGACAGTTGACTTAGGCAGACGTGCTTTGGCACTGCAGTTATGGATTTTAATAACATCTACCGTGTGTGGGATTAATTAGATTTAATTTTACACGTGCCTGTCATGGCAACTGTAGATGTTATTTAGTGGAACTGTGGTGTTGTATAAGGTAGAGCCTATTGTATAATTATGCCTAATTAATTTAGGCAGTAGCATGGTTGAAACTAGCTAGAGTGTGATGATTAGCTCTGTTAGTTGAAAATAGAGTAGTGAAGTGATGATTAGCTCTGTTAGTTGAGAATAGAGTAGGGAAGTGATGATAAGCTCTGCTAGTTGAGAATAGAGTAATGGGGGATAATTGGAAGATGGGGAAATTGTCCAATAGTGGGATCTTCCAGTGGGGTGCTCCCTGGGGGTTCCGCACTCTGTTTGTTGGTTTTTTTCTTCTTGTCTTGGCCTGATGAAGACCTATGTGATGAGCTCATCTGTCCCTGACAGAGTTTGGTTCACTGTATTTTTCTGAGCGAGGCCGGTGGCCCACGCTCATCCAATAAGGATCAGTGACGGGGAGGCTCTCACCAGCTGTGTTATATATTTTACAGGTTCCCTCTGGCTGGGATGAAGAACACAGAAACATTGAAAAATTCCGATCCCGGATATTTTTGGTGCAGGAAGATTGGCCAGCAACTTTCTCACTGGGCCTATGCTAGGAAAAGTTGATAAACATTTTCTCGGTGGAGCTGACTAGTATAAGTATCCAACAGGATAAATATTGAGAATATTATTGAGAATATTTTACACTACCTGTGGACAGCAACATAGTAATGGGTTCTGGTTTTCATACCATTCGTGAATAAACCAGTGGTGATGGATGTTCATTCCACTTATTACTAGAACAGTAGGGATTGATTTTCACACTACATGAAACGAAAACATTGGAGAGTGTTTGTTCCACTTAACAAGGACATCAGAACATTAAAACTTTATCTAGGAAATTAAGAGATCTATTTGAGACTAAGTACAATGACTGTTTTAAGAGTGAAAACTGTAGAACATTTCGTAAGAAGGAAGAATGTAATGTTCATGGGAAAGTGTTCCGCTTTTCACTGTGCAGGAATTGTGGGGTCTCAGTTTCTATAAACTATTAGGAACAGTTTTTTTTTTTTAAGGAAAACCAGTAGTATCAGTCCCAGACTGTATAGTTGAGTGGGGATCAGACCTCGTGGTTATCAAAGCTCCTGGAGTTGGACACTGTCTGGCGGGAGAGACCCAGCGTTTGGTGAGGTCCATTGTGCTGATTCTTGTGATGTCGTGTAATCCTTGCCATGATGAGTGGTCTCTGATTCTGAGCTTTGTGGTCTGAATTCTACATTCAACTAGAATACACAACACACATTTTCTTCGCATACACGTCTCACATACGTTACACTTTTCTTTTAATAAATTAATTGTTATTAATTTTTGGAAGCAAGAGTTGTTGAGTATGTTACGTTGGGGAGGAAAGAGAGGGGGCATGATCAGGTAGAGATAGAGAGAGAGAGAGAGAGAGAAAGAGGTGTCCATGAACCGAAGGAGTGTGGTGGACGGAAGCTAATGGATTCTCCACGATATTGATAAGGGGGTAAATATAATGTGGGTGTTGACTCCCCTCACTCCAGGGACGACACTTTAAACGAATTCACGACAAATCCCCCACCCATAAACACCCAAAACACACACACACCTCCCACCCACACACATTTAGACACATTAAATAAGATTGGTCATAACGATATAGCAATAATAATGGGAGATTTTAATGCAAAAGTAGGTGCAGGAAGAGATGAAAATGAGAGACACGTTTTAGGAAAATTTTGATTGCGAAATAGAAATGATGCAGGTGGCAAATTAATTGAATTTTGCACAGAAAACGAGTTCACGATAGCCAACACGCTTTTTAAACAACATCTAAGAAGACTCTTCACATGGAAGTCTCCGGAGAGTATTACCAAATATCAGATAGATTATATTTTAATACAAAGAAGATGGAGATCAATCATAACATCTGCAAAAATCCTAAGAAGTGCAGACTGTGATACAGATCATCAGTTATTAGAAGCAGATCTGAAACTAAAACTCAAAAAGCTTACCAGAGGACCAAGGCCACTTCGTTTTGATCTCACAAAAATACCGGATGCATACAGCATAGAAGATAGGAATTGCTTTGGGGTCTTGATGTCTGTACAAGAGGAAATGACACCTGATGAACTGGCAGTACAAGCTAGAGATATCTTGATAACTGCAGCCAAAGATTTAATTTCGACCAAGAAAAAGCAACTTAAGCCATGGATTACATCGGACACGTTAGAATTAATAAAACAACGAAGGGAGCTGAAAAAGAAAGGAGATGTATCCGATAACAGCAGGATGAAGTATAAATCTTTAACTCGAGAAATAAGAAAGGAGATGAATCCGATAACAGCAGGATGAAGTATAAATCTTTAACTCGAGAAATAAGAAAGGAGATGAATCCGATAACAGCAGGATGAAGTATAAATCTTTAACTCGAGAAATAAGAAAGAACACAAGAAAGGACAAAAATCAATACATACAAGATTTCTGTACCAGAATAGAGCAATATCATAAGACTGGAAGAGATTATGAAATGTAGAAAGAAATGAAGTTATTGACAAGAAATGTTTAACCTCAATTGAATGTTATCTGTGACAAGATGGGAAATACCTGAACAGAATCTAGGCAAATTCTAGAAAGATGACAGGAGTATTGCAGTGGAATGTATGATATGAGTGAGAAAATGAATGAGATACATGAGCCAATGACAGCAAAGACAGAACCTGAACCCACATTAGATGAAATTGCTTGGCATATAAAGAACCTGAAGAATAGTAAATCATCTGGATGTGATGAGATACCAGCTGAGCTAATTATAGCGGGAAGAGAAGAAAGCATACAAATCTATCACGCATTATGTATAAAGATATGGAAATATGGTATATGGCCTAAAGATTGGAAGAGAACTATCTTCATTCCAATACCAAAAAAGGGCAACCTGAAATTATGCACCAACTATAGAACTGTTGCCCTGATCAGTCATGCAAGTAAAATTCTACTAAAAGTCATAATGGGAAGACTTCGTAAGAAGCTGGAAGAAGAGATTAACGTGGTTCAAGCTGGATTTAGACAAGGAAGAGGAACACGAGATCACATATTCAACATGCGTTTAATAATAGAGAAGTGCAGAGAATTTAATGTAAACCTATTCTCGTGTTTTTTGGCTGTGTACAACATCAGAAACTTTGGGAAATCATGAGGAATGTGGGCTTTCCATCATATGTAGTACAACTCATAAAAATTTTATATCTAGACCAATAAGCAGCAGTTAGAATAGATGGCGAGACATCAGGTTGCTTTGACATCAAACAAGGAGTCCGTCAGGGCTGCGTGCTGTCACCCTATTTGTTTAACCTGTACGCCGAAAATATAATGAGAAATGTAAGAGATGATATAAACAGGGAGCTATATGAAGCCCTAAATATCGGCGGTCATGACATACCACAGATTCGATATGCTGATGATACAGTATTACTATCCACAACACAGAATGGCATTGAAAACCTAATAGCCTCAACCCAATTGAATAGTGAAAATCACAACTTATATCTTAACATAGCAAAAATAAAGATAATGCATACAGACAAAACTACTATGGAGAAAGAAATATACGTTAATGGGGAAAAATTGGAGGTGATGGAAAATTTTGAATATCTTGGGTCACTGGTTACCAAAAATGGTGACACAATGACAGAAATTAAACGGCGACTATCAATTGCTCTTCAAAGACTAAAACAACTGAATAAATTATGGAGTCGGACAGACAGAACTATAAAAATTAGATTTGTAAGAGCATGCATCTTTCCCATTGCAGCATACGCCTGTGAGACATGGACACTTACAAAACAAGCTGAACAGCGCGTAAATGCCTTTGAATATAAATGTTATAGACGAGTTCTAAGAATATCTTGGGTAAAGAAAAGAACAAATGCATCCATACTTGAAGAATTGAATACTGAGGAAGGTTGGCTATTAAAGACGATAAAACAAAGAAAATTGAAATATTTTGGTCACTTGAAACGTCACGAAAGTTTCGAGAGAACAATAATGGAAGGATATATGCCTGGGAAGAGAGGAAGAGGAAGGCCAAAGAGAAGATGGGTGCAGGATGCGGCGGATGATCTCCAGATGGGTGTATCAGACGCGGGACATCTTGCTTGTGATCGAAAGGTTTTCCGGAGGGTTGTTATGGCAGCGAGGTTCTGCAAAGGACATGCTACTGAATGAATGAACTCTTTAATGACATGCGTGACTGGTTTCGGACATATTCGTATTGCAATTTCCTTATTCCTAATTCTATCTCTCACTAATTAAGAATATTATAAGTGTCAGACAAAAAACACACATTCACCCACAGAGACAAAACACACACCATCTCAGAAAATTAGTATCACACACACACACACACACACCCACACACACACAGACACACACCATTCTAGAACATTACAAGTATCATACATACACATACACCCACACACACACACTCACACACACACACACGCACACACACTCACACACACACAAACACACCATCTCAGAATATCTGGAGTGTCAAACACACACACACACACACACACACACACACACACACACACAAACACACCATCTCAGAACATCTGGAGTGTCACACACACACACACACACACACGCACGCAGGCACGCACGCACACACACACACACACACGCACGCACGCAGACAGGCACGCATACACTCACACACACACACACACGCACGCAGACAGGCACGCACACACTCACACACACACACGCACGCACGCACGCACACACACACACGCACGCACGCAGGCACGCACTCACACACACACACACGCAGACAGGCACGCACACACTCACACACACACACACACACCCACACGTAAACTCATGCCCAAACTCAGAATATTGCTAGTGTAATACACGCACACACACACACATTCTCACACACCCACACACTGAGCACATCAGCGATGCCAACTATCTCAGAACTGTATTCATAATCCATTTTACACTTGTAGGTATCTCACCTGGGAGAGTTCACAAAGTTGACCAAACTATGAGCTCGGCACTATCAAAAGTAAATTTTGGAAGTAAACAAAATATGTATTTATTTGACTCCCTTACCTGTTTGATATTCTCAATGTGTAAAGAGTATCCGTCATAGAGAGTTGGGTAGCTCTTGACACCGTTCGATGCCATCAGATCATCAGTAGACAAGGAATGTTTGATTGTGTGAAATCTACAAGAACAAATTTAACTCTGTCATCTTCTGCTACTGTCACACAATCAAGTACTAGAAATTCAGAACAATGTATTCTGTAAATGATGTTTAAACACAGACGTCACACACAAAATGTTGCATGATTTATTGCCTGGCATATTTCGATGCATGGAGTAGCAGAACATATACCAGTAAGGGTGGAAAAGAGAGTTAATCAGTCTCCAGGAATCTATGTGCAGTTGACAGGCTATAAAACGCCCCCCCCCCCCCCCCTGAGCTATTTCTAAACAACTCATAAACTGCGATCATAAATTTAACACAGAAAAAGCGTTTTGTATACTGCACTTGACGAAAAGTTTCTCAAATATAGTCAGGCGTAGAGTCGTGCGTGAATGATTAGAATAGAGTAGATTTTCTAAGTACGATGCAAGTCTTCAAAATGCCACTATTTAATGATGAAAGTCTTCGAAATGCCGTCCCTCCTTCGCTGCTTATGCCGCCCACTTACGGTGCCGCATGATGCGGCCACCTCTCTGTATCATAGCACGGCAGGTGGAGAGGCGTTAGCAATTAGGCGTTTCAGCCAGTTTTGTGTAAACAGAAAAAAAGTTCGCTTCCAATTTGAGATTACGGTGAGGATAACAAATGCTCCACATTTGTACAATACCTATGAATCTGTGTTAACAGTATTTCATCCGCAGTATTATTCATGTATTTACCACCTGACGAGATGCAGCGACATATGCCAGGCAATAAATCGTGTAACATATTATTTGCGAATTCTGTGTTCAAAAACAAGTGCTAGTCTTTTAAGGAAAGTTAGCATAATATCAGCAAATAAACTCAATGCCTGTCACATGGTTTGAGATAAACTAACCTTACAATGTACGTCAAGAAGAAAATCAATGAATACAGTGTAATCATGACAACAATATGTTTTGTGAAGAGTATAATGAATGAAAGTGTAATCATAACAATATGTTGTGAAGAACACCATCAACCAATGATCTATCATGAAAATCATGACATACAACAAACACTGAACATTGTAAAATCTTTAACGTTCCTAATAGCCATGAAAGACATGAACGTCCAGGTTAGAAAAATCAAATATAAGCAGATTGTAGGACAACATTTTATGGGGACCAGAAACGACACAGCAGACGGCTGACACATTTAGTGGGGAGAACAAAGAGTATTATTTATAACACATTTTTCCATGTCCCTAGGAAATTGTTTACGTGGAAAACTATTGGAAGAAGAAACGAAATGTGCCACATTATGATCAGAAATAGATTTAAATCAATGTTTCAAATGCCAAGACTGGTGCTGATATCAACCGTGACCACAAACCATTAGTTATAAAATTACAACTAAAACTTTAAAATGCAGGAGTACGGACACCAAGGTCGCCTCAGATAGATATATCAGCACAGAAATAACCAGGCTCACGTCAGCGATATATGTTGAAAGTAACACGTTGGTATGACAGGCCAATCGCTGAAAGTATGACATTAGCAGCGCAATTCCCTATCAACTTCGCTTGCTCGTCTGACTCACATTCTAATGTTCACATTTAATGAGATGACTTGACCTACATTAACGTGTTCGTATTTAATGAGACGACATGACATACATAACCTGTTCATATTTAACAGGAACACTAGCATTAACTTACTTCAGAAAAGATAAAGCATTTTCTTCTCGACTCCAGTAGTCAAGGCTCTTCTTATTTTTCTTAAATTTCTTCATAAAGGCACGAAGATCTGGGGCGAAGAATGTGTAGCTTGAATTTACCACGTCTAGTATGTTGTTGGAGGCATTCACCATCTGAGGAAAGAATACAACACATGTATGGCTTGTATCTACCACATCTAGTATGTTGTTGGAATTATGGCTTGTATCTACCACATCTAGTATGCTGTTGGAATCATTCACAGTTGCTAAGCGATATCCTGTGACCTCACTAAGTAACATTAAGGGGATGTAATTAAATCAACACCCAAGAAGGTCAGGGAATTTCCTGTTTATATCGCCGGCTTCGTGGCTTAGAGGTTATGACTTTTCTCCGTAATCTCGTATACTCTCGTCGGTAACGTGATGACGGTGAGAATCAGCAGTGGTTCGAATCGCATCGGTAACTTACGGGGTATGTGAGCCGGCCGCTCAGAAAGCAATGGCAAACTACTGAGCGTAATCTTGCCAAGAAATCAACATACAGCTGAAAGATGCTGGTGTTGACAGCGATGTCCTGTAAAGGATATGCAAAAAAATAAATATATATATATCACATTTGATGTATACAGACTGTAGTTACAGCTAGCTTTGAGTAGTGATAATGTTTGTAAGAATGTTATCGGTACCAGGAACAGCCACACGTGAGAATGTAGTAATACTTTTATCGATGCAAGGAACAGACACACGTGAGAATGTAGTAATACTTTTATCGATGCCAGGAACAGCCACACGTGAGAATGTAGTAATATTTTTATCGATGCAAGGAACAGCCACACGTGAGAATGTAGTAATACTTTTATCGATGCCAGGAACAGCCACACGTGAGAATGTAGTAATACTTTTATCGATGCAAGGAACAGCCACACGTGAGAATGTAGTAATACTTTTATCGATGCCAGGAACAGCCACACGTGAGAATGTAGTAATACTTTTATCGATGCAAGGAACAGACACACGTGAGAATATAGTAATACTTTTATCGGTACCAGGAACAGACACACGTGAGAATGTAGTAATACTTTTATCGATGCAAGGACAGCCACACGTGAGAATGTAGTAATACTTTTATCGATGCAAGGAACAGACACACGTGAGAATGTAGTAATACTTTTATCGATGCCAGGAACAGACACACGTGAGAATGTAGTAATACTTTTATCGATGCCAGGAACAGCCACACGTGAGAATGTAGTAATACTTTTAGCGATGCAAGGAACAGACACACGTGAGAATGTAGTAATACTTTTATCGATGCAAGGAACAGACACACGTGAGAATGTAGTAATACTTTTATCGATGCAAGGAACAGCCACACGTGAGAATGTAGTAATACTTTTAGCGATGCAAGGAACAGACACACGTGAGAATGTAGTAATACTTTTATCGATGCAAGGAACAGACACACGTGAGAATGTAGTAATACTTTTATCGATGCAAGGAACAGACACACGTGAGAATGTAGTAATACTTTTATCGAGGCAAGGAACAGCCACGTGTGTTTGGTGAACCTGACATTCTAGAGTTATACATTGTGTATGAATATTCTATAACAGCATAATCATAGGAGCACAGTGGTCTTTCCTTCTAGTATAATTGAATAATTATTACTAGACTCTTGAGTATATTATTGCTTATTATTATGAGTGACATGAACGAACAAATTAATGTTTTAGCTTGGCGTCAGGTATCAGCGGCGACAGCAACTATATGACAATGCCATGTGTATAGTCTATCCTGAAACCTAACCTACAAGAGGTTATTCTTTCTTCTCCTAGCTCGGCTGTGCCGCTATAAGACCCCTAGCGTGTGGACTGTAGAAATACTGACTATATGGGACATCTTTCTGGAATTATGTCAAGTTACGAAAACGTCATGTCACAATGGATAAATAAGTCCACAATTACAACGTAATAAATTATAACATTTGTCATTGTGCCGCCTGCATATTCAGAAGTGGACTGTAAACTCCGTGCAGACATTGTAGGACATACTAGAAATGCCTAGCTCACCAATACAAATATTATGACCACCGACTGGAGGAATAATGTCGAGTAAACCACACTAGAAGAACCAGAGACTGCTAATTCCAAAAAATATACATATTTTCTTGACTTTTGCTGCTCCACCAGTCTCATATCTATTGTGATGACTCTTCCTATATTTTCCACTTATTAACGAGCCAGTAATATTTAGAGACCGTCGGTCTGTTCAACTATAGTGACGTCTTTCTGCGTAGTCTTCCATTATTTACAGTCCTGCTACACACACGAATCAGGGCATCTTCTCCCACACTGCCACCCACAACTGACGTAAAGGATGAATCCCATGAGATTCTTGCAGCTACCATTGAAAACATACCTAGTCACCAGTCACGTGTTATCAGAGGCTTTAATGTCAGGGTGATAGCAAGTGGCAATTCCTAGCAAACATAACAGTTAAGATTTTGAGCCGGAAGGTTTAATGCAAAATGGCCAGCGGTTTCTTGAATACTGCTTCTATAATGACCTGTGTGTAACCAAATCCTAGTTTAGGCTATGATCCAACATAAAGTGTCGTGAAACTCCAACGTACCAAACATTTGCATCAGATTGGCATTCTCTATGGGCAGATGGCAAACGGTAATAGAACAACTGGACGTCCTCAGTTACGATTCCTAGATACGTGTTCAAAATGTTGGGCATAGGACAGAAGGCAACCTGAAAGAAAAGAGCTTCCGGCCATTATTTGTGAGGATGCACTGTAAGGAATCTTCTGGTTCTTGAACTCTTACAGGGACACTACTAAATCACGAACCCACCAGAGAGAACGCCAGAGTGTGTGACTGGAGGATATCTGTAAACTGAACGCATCATACCATACACAGATATGACTGAGGTTTGCAGGTGGTATGCTTGGACCTATAAACTGACTTTCTTTAGACCGTTCAGTTTTGCTAGTGTTGAATCAATTTACTGATAATCATCAGATCTCTCATGTGTGTTAATGTTGAATCAATGTATTCACAATAATCATATCTTTGGGCTGTGTTGGTGTTGTTTAATGTACTGACCTTCCTCATATTTATTTTTTTCCTTCAATTTGCTACTCGTATATATATATATATATATTGTCTTACATTCATCAGATCTCTCACTCTCATCTATGTCTATGTTTCATCTGTTTACTCACTTTTCGCACATTTCACTACTATGTTAATGTTTAATCTATTTACTGACCTTTCTCACATCGTTCAACAAAGTTAATAGTTAATATATTTACTGACCTTTCTCAGATCTTTCGACAATGTTAATTGTTAATCTATTCACTGACCTTCATTATTCGAATGAGACTAGCCAGTTTTGGGTGTTCCATAACCTCTTCTGCTATCGTCCTTCGCCTACATGTGTCACCATCAACTTCCATAAAATCAGGACAAGTACAGTTTCTTTCACCTTCTTTTGTGAATGCGCACTTTGCCTAAGAGAAAATGCACAATACATATAAAAAAAATCGTGCATGTCACATAATCATATGTCACATAATCTTACATGTCGAATAATCTTACATGTCGAATAATCATATATAATAGTTGGACAAAAATGTTGACTTCTCGTCCTTGCCTTGTGGATGTAACTTACAAGTAAGAACCTCTGAAGTCGAAGTGGGTTCGCCTGATGGCGAGGGACACTGGTAATAGGGAAAGATAATCCACAAGCACAAATCAGTCCAGTGCAATAAAAGTAGTAGCACGCGGTGGACTACGCTTGAGTTCAAGAATCATACATGTCACACAATCATACATGTCACACAATCATACATGTCACACAATCATACATGTCACACATTCATACATGTCACACAATCATACATGTCACACAATCATACATGTCACACAATCATACATGTCACATAGTCATACATATTACATGACCATCAAGTCACACAATCATATATGTCACATAGTCATACATATTACATGACCATCAAGTCACACAATCATATATGTCACATAGTCATACATATGACATGACCATCAAGTCACACAATCATATATGTCACATAGTCATACATATTACATGACCATAAAGTCACACAATCATATATGTCACATAGTCATACATATTACATGACCATCAAGTCACATAATCATATATGTCACATAGTCATACATATTACATGACCATCAAGTCACCCAATCATATATGTCACATGGTCATACATATGACATGACCATCAAGTCACATAATCATATATGTCACATAGTCAAACATATGACTGGACCATCAAGTCACACAATCATATATGTCACACAGTCATACATATTACATGACCATCAAGTCACATAATCATACATGTCACATAGTCATACATATTACATGACCATCAAGTCACATAATCATACATGTCACATAGTCATTCATGACCATCAAGTCACACAATCATACATGTCACATAATCATATATGTCACATAGTCATACATATTACATGACCATCAAGTCACACAATCATACATGTCACATAATCATACATATTACATGACCATCAAGTCACACAATCATATATGTCACATAGTCATATATGACCATCAAGTCACACAATCATATATGTCACATAGTCATACATATTACATGACCATCAAGTCACACAATCATACATGTCACATAATCATACATATTACATGACCACCAAGTCACACAATCATATATGTCACATAGTCATACATATTACATGACCATCAAGTCACACAATCATATATGTCACATAGTCATACATATTACATGACCATCAACTCACACAATCATATATGTCACATAGTCATACATATTACATGACCATCAAGTCACACAATCATATATGTCACATAGTCATACATATGACATGACCTTCAAGTCACACAATCATATATGTCACATATTCATACATTTAACATGACCATCAATCATACAATTATATATCTCAAATAGTCATATATATTACATGACCATCAATCACACAGTCATATATGTCACATAGTCATATATATTACATGACCATCAAGTCACACAATCATATATGTCACATATTCATATATATATATATATATGACCATCAATCACACAATCATATATGTCACATAGTCATATATATTTCATGACCATCAAGTCACACAATCATATATGTCACATAGTCATACATATTACATGACCATCAATCACACAATCATATATGTCACATAGTCATGCATATAACATGACCATCAAGACACACAATCATATATGTCACATAGTCATACATATTACATGACCATCAAGTCACACAATCATATATGTCACATAGTCATACATATTACATGACCATCAATCACACAATCATATATTTCACATAGTCATACATATTACATGACCATCAATCACACAATCATATATGTCACATAGTCATACATATAACATGACCATGAAGTCACACAATCATATATTTTACATAGTCATACATATTACATGACCATCAAGTCACACAATCATATATCTCACATAGTCATACATATTACATGACCATCAATCATATATGTCACATAGTCATATATATTTCATGACCATTAAGTCACACAATCATATATGTCACATAGTCATATATATTACATGACCATCAATCACACAATCATATATGTCACATAGTCATACATATTACATGACCATCAATCACACAATCATATATGTCACATAGTCATGCATATAACATGACCATCAAGTCACACAATCATATATGTCACATAGTCATACATATTACATGACCATCAAGGCACACAATCATATATGTCACATAGTCATACATATTACATGACCATCAATCACATAATCATATATCTCACATAGTCATACATATTACATGACCACCAATCACACAATCATATATGTCACATAGTCATACATATAACATGACCATCAAGTCACACAATCATATATTTCACATAGTCATACATATTACATGACCATCAAGTCACACAATCATACATATTACAGAATAACTAACTGATTCACTGGCTTAACCAGCATCAACTTCTTCGCGCTTGGGACACACCAAGATGTGCACTGTTCCTAGAAGGAAGTATGAAATATATGCCACACTGTCTAAAAATGTCAGTATTCTAAGATACACCAATGACGCAGTTTTAATAGTCGGCTGATTATAGGCTGCAAACCATTTTAGACAAGGTGGAGTTGGTAGCGAAACATAGGGGAGGAATTACCATTTAAACGTTAGTAAAACTGAATGCAAGAAAGTACAACGCAAAGCGTTCTCTGCACAGTAAATGTATAGGCATCATTTAGGCACTAGGCTACACAGTAACATCAGGGGGATGCTGTGACGTAGAAGGCATGAAAGGAATCGCCCCATCCAAAGATATGTCACTAACATGTGCAACATCATAAGCGACAGAAACGTCATGACGTCTACGAAAATATCGCTCGCTGAAAAGTTGTGTGTCCTGTTCTTATGGGAGGATTCAAATGGTGTACAGTGAGTAACTGAATAGTCTGGAAACTGACGGGAGCAGAGATGCAGTTGTTGAAAAAATTTTGAGATTAAAATGGACAGAGAAGACAACATATGCTGTGGTATTGAGAGCTATAGGTGTGACAAGACCAGTCATAAAAACCACAAAGAAAATACTTTATGGGGTTTATGAACAGAAGGGATGGAAACGAGAAATTAATCTGATGTGCAGTAAAATTAGGCAGAAGGGGAACAGGAAAACACAGCAAGATGCATGTGGAGAGCTTAAACAGTTCGGCGTAACATATTATAAGCGACATCAACTTCAGCAAATATCGATTTACAAAGTCGACTGGAGCAATGGCCACTGACGTCTGCTCCAAATAGCACGCCCAAAGAAGAATGACGTCGTATAACCATATGTGTCAATAAACATGGGCGCGTGTCTTTATTTAATACATGTCTGTGTAGTAATGAGATTTAAAAAATAAAGTAAAATATTTCATAAACAACAACAAGACATGGAGAATGAAAGGCACCGGCGTTGTAAAGGTGACAGTGGTTTAGACAGAACAGTGATGGAAGGCATGGCTCCTGGAAGGTGACAGTGGTTTAGATAGAACAATGATGGAAGGCATGGCTCCTGGAAGGTGACAGTGGTTTGGACAGAACAATGATGGAAGGCATGGCTCCTGGAAGGTGACAGTGGTTTAGACAGAACAATGATGGAAGGCATGGCTCCTGGAAGCTGACAGTGGTTTAGACAGAACAATGATGGGAGGCATGGCTCTTGGAAGGTGACAGTGGTTTAGACAGAACAATGATGGAACGTAACAGTGGTTTAGACAGGACAATGATGGAAGGTGACAGTGGTTTAGACAGGACAATGATGGAAGGCATAACTCCTGGAAGGTGACAGTGGTTTAGACAGGACAATGATGGAAGGCATGGCATCTGGAAGGTTACAGTGGTTTAGACAGGACAATGATGGAAGGCATAGCTCCTGGAAGGTGACAGTGGTTTAGACAGGACAATGATGGAAGGCATGTCTCCTGGAAGAGGACAGTGGTTTAGACAGAATACTGGTGGAAGGCATGGCTCTTGGAAGGTGACAGTGGTTTAGACAGGACAATGATGGAAGGTGACAGTGGTTTAGACAGAACAATGATGGAAGGCATGACTCCTGGAAGGTGACAGTGGTTTAGAGAGAACAATGATGGAAGGCATGGCTCCTAGAAGGTGACAGTGGTTTAGACAGAACAATGATGGAAGGCATGGCTCCAGGAAGGTGACAGTGGTTTAGACAGAACAATGATGGAAGGTGACAGTGGTTTACACGGAACAATGATGGAAGGCATGGCTCCTAGAAGGTGACAGTGGTTTAGACAGAACAATGATGGAAGGCATGGCTTCTGGAAGGTGACAGTGGTTTAGACAGAACAATGATGGAAGGCATGGCTCCTGGAAGGTGACAGTGCTTTAGACAGGACAATGATGGAAGGTGACAGTGGTTCAGACAGAACAATGATGGAAGGTGACAGTGGTTCAGACAGAACAATGATAGAAGGCATGGCTTCTGGAAAGTGACAGTGGCTTAGACAGGACAATGATGGAAGGTGACAGTGGTTCAGGCAGAACAATGATGGAAGTTGACAGTGGTTTAGAGAGAACAATGATGGAAGACATGGCTCCGAGAAGATGACAGTGTTTCAGACAGAACAATGATGGAAGGCATGGCTCCTGGAAGGTAACAGTGGCTTAGACAGAACAATGATGGAAGGCATGGCTCCTGGAAGGTGACAGTGGTTTAGAGAGAACAATGATGTTAGGCACGGCTCCTAGAAGGTGACAGTGGTTTAGACAGAACAATGATGGAAGGTGACAGTGGATTAGAGAGAACAATGATGGAAGGTGACAGTGGTTTAGACAGAACAATGATGGAAGGTGACAGATATTTAGACAGAACAATGATGGAAGTTGACAGTGGTTTAGAGAGAATAATGATGGAAGGTGACAGTGATATAGACAGGATAATGATGGAAGGCGACAGTGGTTTAGACAGGACAATGATGGAAGGCATGGCTTCTGGAAAGTGACAGTGATTTAGACAGGACAATCATGGAAGGCATAGCTCCTGGAAGGTGACAGTGGTTTAGATAGGACAAAGATGCAAGGCATGGCTTCTGGAAGGTGATAGTGGTTTAGACAGGACAATGATGGAAGGTATGTCTCCGGGAAGGTGATAGTGGTTTAGACAGAACAATAATGGAAGGCATGGGTCCTGGAAGGTGACAGTGGTGTAGACAGATCAATGATGGAAGGCATGGCTCCTGGAAGAGGACAGTGGTTTAGACAGAATACTGGTGGAAGGCATGGCTCTTGGAAGGTGACAGTGATTTAGACAGGACAATGATGGAAGGTGACAGTGGTTTAGACAGAACAATGATGGAAGGCATGACTCCTGGAAGGTGACAGTGCCTTAGATAGAACAATGATAAAAGGCATGGCTCCTGGAAGATGACAGTGGTTTAGAGAGAACAATGATGGAAGGCATGGCTCCTAGAAGGTGACAGTGGTTTAGACAGAACAATGATGGAAGGCATGGCTCCAGGAAGGTGACAGTGGTTTAGACAGAACAATGATGGAAGGTGACAGTGGTTTACACGGAACAATGATGGAAGGCATGGCTCCTAGAAGGTGACAGTGGTTTAGACAGAACAATGATGGAAGGCATGGCTTCTGGAAGGTGACAGTGGTTTAGACAGAACAATGATGGAAGGCATGGCTCCTGGAAGGTGACAGTGGTTTAGACAGGACAATGATGGAAGGTGACAGTGGTTCAGACAGAACAATGATGGAAGGTGACAGTGGTTCAGACAGAACAATGATGGAAGGCATGGCTTCTGGAAAGTGACAGTGGCTTAGACAGGACAATGATGGAAGGTGATAGTGGTTCAGGCAGAACAATGATGGAAGTTGACAGTGGTTTAGAGAGAACAATGATGGAAGACATGGCTCCGAGAAGATGACAGTGTTTCAGACAGAACAATGATGGAAGGCATGGCTCCTGGAAGGTAACAGTGGCTTAGACAGAACAATGATGGAAGGCATGGCTCCTGGAAGGTGACAGTGGTTTAGAGAGAACAATGATGGAAGGTGACAGTGGATTAGAGAGAACAATGATGGAAGGTGACAGTGGTTTAGACAGAACAATGATGGAAGGTGACAGTGGTTTAGACAGAACAATGATGGAAGTTGACAGTGGTTTAGAGAGAACAATGATGGAAGGTGACAGTGATATAGACAGGATAATGATGGAATGCGACAGTGGTTTAGACAGGACAATGATGGAAGGCATGGCTTCTGGAAGGTGACAGTGGTTTAGACAGGACAATGATGGAAGGCATGGCTCCTGGAAGGTGACAGTGGTTTAGATAGGACAAAGATGCAAGGCATGGCTTCTGGAAGGTGATAGTGGCTTAGACAGGACAATGATGGAAGGTATGTCTCCGGGAAGGTGATAGTGGTTTAGACAGAACAATAATGGAAGGCATGGGTCCTGGAAGGTGACAGTGGTGTAGACAAATCAATGATGGAAGGCATGGCTCCTTGAAAAGGACAGTGGTTTAGACAGAATACTGGTGGAAGGCATGGCTCTTGGAAGGTGACAGTGATTTAGACAGGACAATGATGGAAGGTGACAGTGGTTTAGACAGAACAATGATGGAAGGCTTGGCTCCTGGAAGGTGACAGTGGCTTAGACAGAACAATGATGAAGGCATGGCTCCTGGAAGGTGACAGTGGTTTAGAGAGAACAATAATGGAAGGCACGGCTACTAGAAGGTGACAGTGGTTTAGACAGAACAATGAGGGAAGGCATGGCTCCTGGAAGGTGACAGTGGTTGCGACAGAAGAATGATGGAAGGCATGTCTCCTAGAAGGTGACAGTGGTTTAGACAGAACAATGATGGAATGCATGGCTCCTGGAAGGTGACAGTGGTTTAGACAGAACAATGATGTAAGGTGACAGTGGTTTAGACAGAACAATGATGGAAGGCATGGCTCCTAGAAGGTGACAGTGGTTTAGAAAGAAAAATAATGGAAGGCATGGCTCCTGGAAGGTGACAGTGGCTTAGACAGAACAATGATGGAAGGCATGGCACCTGGAAGGTGAGAGTGGTTTAGAGAGAACAATGATGGAATTACGGCTCCTAGAAGGTGACAGTGGTTTAGACAGAACAATGATGGAAGGTGACAGTGGTTTAGACAGAACAATGATGGAAGGTGACAGTGGTTCAGACAGAACAATGATGGAAGGTGACAGTGGTTCAGACAGAACAATGATGGAAGGCATGGCTTCTGGAAGGTTACAGTGGTTTAGACAGAACGATGATGGAAGGCATGGCTCCTGGAAGATGACAGTGGTTTAGACAGGACAATGATGGAAGGTGACAGTGGTTCAGACAGAAAAATGATGGAAGGTGAAAGTGGTTCAGACAGAACAATGATGGAATGCATGGCTTCTGGAAGGTGACAGTGGTTTAGACAGGACAATGATGGATGGTGACAGTGGTTCAGACAGAATAATGATGGAAGGTGACAGTGGTTTAGAGAGAACAATGATGGAAGGCATGGCTCCTAGAAGGTAACAGTGGTTCAGACAGAACAATGATGGAAGGTGACAGTGGTTTAGAGAGAACAATGATGGAAGGCATGGCTCCTAGAAGGTGACAGTGGTTTAGACAGAACAATGATGGAAGGCATGGCTCCAGGAAGGTGACAGTGGTTTAGACAGAACAATGATGGAAGGTGACAGTGGTTTACACGGAACAATGATGGAAGGCATGGCTCCTAGAAGGTGACAGTGGTTTAGACAGAACAATGATGGAAAGCATGGCTTCTGGAAGGTGACAGTGGTTTAGACAGAACAATGATGGAAGGCATGGCTCCTGGAAGGTGACAGTGCTTTAGACAGGACAATGATGGAAGGTGACAGTGGTTCAGACAGAACAATGATGGAAGGCGACAGTGGTTCAGACAGAACAATGATGGAAGGCATGGCTCCTGGAAGGTGACAGTGGCTTAGACAGAACAATGATGGAAGGCATGGCTCCTGGAAGGTAACAGTGGTTTGGATAGAACAATGATGGAAGGCACGGCTCCTAGAAGGTGACAGTGGTTTAGACAGAACAATGATGGAAGGTGACAGTGGTTTAGAGAGAACAATGATGGAAGGCATGGCTCCTAGAAGGTGACAGTGGTTTAGACAGAACAATGATGGAAGGCATGGCTCCAGGAAGGTGACAGTGGTTTAGACAGAACAATGATGGAAGGTGACAGTGGTTTACACGGAACAATGATGGAAGGCATGGCTCCTAGAAGGTGACAGTGGTTTAGACAGAACAATGATGGAAAGCATGGCTTCTGGAAGGTGACAGTGGTTTAGACAGAACAATGATGGAAGGCATGGCTCCTGGAAGGTGACAGTGCTTTAGACAGGACAATGATGGAAGGTGACAGTGGTTCAGACAGAACAATGATGGAAGGCGACAGTGGTTCAGACAGAACAATGATAGAAGGCATGGCTTCTGGAAAGTGACAGTGGCTTAGACAGGACAATGATGGAAGGTGACAGTGGTTCAGGCAGAACAATGATGGAAGTTGACAGTGGTTTAGAGAGAACAATAATGGAAGACATGGCTCCGAGAAGATGACAGTGTTTCAGACAGAACAATGATGGAAGGCATGGCTCCTTGAAGGTAACAGTGGCTTAGACAGAACAATGATGGAAGGCATGGCTCCTGGAAGGTGACAGTGGTTTAGAGAGAACAATGATGTTAGGCACGGCTCCTAGAAGGTGACAGTGGTTTAGACAGAACAATGATGGAAGGTGACAGTGGATTAGAGAGAACAATGATGGAAGGTGACAGTGGTTTAGACAGAACAATGATGGAAGGTGACAGTGGTTTAGACAGAACAATGATGGAAGTTGACAGTGGTTTAGAGAGAACAATGATGGAAGGTGACAGTGATATAGACAGGATAATGATGGAAGGCGACAGTGGTTTAGACAGGACAATGATGGAAGGCATGGCTTCTGGAAGGTGACAGTGGTTTAGACAGGACAATCATGGAAGGCATGGCTCCTGGAAGGTGACAGTGGTTTAGATAGGACAAAGATGCAAGGCATGGCTACTGGAAGGTGATAGTGGTTTAGACAGGATAATGATGGAAGGTATGGCTCCTGGAAGATGACAGTGGTTTAGAGAGAACAATGATGGAAGGCATGGTTCCTGGAAGGTGACAGTGGTGTAGACAGATCAATGATGGATAGCATGGCTCCTGGAAGAGGACAGTGGTTTAGACAGAATACTGGTGGAAGGCATGGCTCTTGGAAGGTGACAGTGATTTAGACAGGACAATGATGGAAGGTGACAGTGGTTTAGACAGAACAATGATGGAAGGCATGACTCCTGGAAGGTGACAGTGCCTTAGACAGAACAATGATAAAAGGCATGGCTCCTGGAAGATGACAGTGGTTTAGAGAGAACAATGATGGAAGGCATGGTTCCTAGAAGGTGACAGTGGTTTAGACAGAACAATGATGGAAGGCATGGCTCCAGGAAGGTGACAGTGGTTTAGACAGAACAATGATGGAAGGTGACAGTGGTTTACACGGAACAATGATGGAAGGCATGGCTCCTAGAAGGTGACAGTGGTTTAGACAGAACAATGATGGAAGGCATGGCTTCTGGAAGGTGACAGTGGTTTAGACAGAACAATGATGGAAGGCATGGCTCCTGGAAGGTGACAGTGGTTTAGACAGGACAATGATGGAAGGTGACAGTGGTTCAGACAGAACAATGATGGAAGGTGACAGTGGTTCAGACAGAACAATGATGGAAGGCATGGCTTCTGGAAAGTGACAGTGGCTTAGACAGGACAATGATGGAAGGTGATAGTGGTTCAGGCAGAACATTGATGGAAGTTGACAGTGGTTTAGAGAGAACAATGATGGAAGACATGGCTCCGAGAAGATGACAGTGTTTCAGACAGAACAATGATGGAAGGCATGGCTCCTGGAAGGTAACAGTGGCTTAGACAGAACAATGATGGAAGGCATGGCTCCTGGAAGGTGACAGTGGTTTAGAGAGAACAATGATGTTAGGCACGGCTCCTAGAAGGTGACAGTGGTTTAGACAGAACAATGATGGAAGGTGACAGTGGATTAGAGAGAACAATGATGGAAGTTGACAGTGGTTCAGAGAGAACAATGATGGAAGGTGACAGTGATATAGACAGGATAATGATGGAAGGCGACAGTGGTTTAGACAGGACAATGATGGAAGGCATGGCTTCTGGAAGGTGACAGTGGTTTAGACAGGACAATGATGGAAGGCATTGCTCCTGGAAGGTGACAGTGGTTTAGATAGGACAAAGATGCAAGGCATGGCTTCTGGAAGGTGATAGTGGTTTAGACAGGACAATGATGGAAGGTATGTCTCCGGGAAGGTGATAGTGGTTTAGACAGAACAATAATGGAAGGCATGGGTCCTGGAAGGTGACAGTGGTGTAGACAAATCAATGATGGAAGGCATGGCTCCTGGAAAAGGACAGTGGTTTAGACAGAATACTGGTGGAAGGCATGGCTCTTGGAAGGTGACAGTGATTTAGACAGGACAATGATGGAAGGTGACAGTGGTTTAGACAGAACAATGATGGAAGGCTTGGCTCCTGGAAGGTGACAGTGGCTTAGACAGAACAATGATGAAGGCATGGCTCCTGGAAGGTGACAGTGGTTTAGAGAGAACAATAATGGAAGGCACGGCTACTAGAAGGTGACAGTGGTTTAGACAGAATAATGAGGGAAAGCATGGCTCCTGGAAGGTGACAGTGGTTTCGACAGAAGAATGATGGAAGGCATGGCTCCTAGAAGGTGACAGTGGTTTAGACAGAACAATGATGGAATGCATGGCTCCTGGAAGGTGACAGTGGTTTAGACAGAACAATGATGTAAGGTGACAGTGGTTTAGACAGAACAATGATGGAAGGCATGGCTCCTAGAAGGTGACAGTGGTTTAGAAAGAAAAATAATGGAAGGCATGGCTCCTGGAAGGTGACAGTGGCTTAGACAGAACAATGATGGAAGGCATGGCACCTGGAAGGTGACAGTGGTTTAGAGAGAACAATGATGGAATTACGGCTCCTAGAAGGTGACAGTGGTTTAGACAGAACAATGATGGAAGGTGACAGTGGTTTAGACAGAACAATGATGGAAGGTGACAGTGGTTCAGACAGAACAATGATGGAAGGTGACAGTGGTTCAGACAGAACAATGATGGAAGGCATGGCTTCTGGAAGGTGACAGTGGTTTAGACAGAACGATGATGGAAGGCATGGCTCCTGGAAGGTGACAGTGGTTTAGACAGGACAATGATGGAAGGTGACAGTGGTTCAGACAGAACAATGATGGAAGGTGAAAGTGGTTCAGACAGAACAATGATGGAAGGCATGGCTCCTAGAATGTAACAGTGGTTCAGACAGAACAATGATGGAAGGCATGGCTCCTGGAAGGTGACAGTGGCTTAGACAGAACAATGATGGAAGGCATGGCTCCTGGAAAGTGACAGTGGTTTGGATAGAACAATGATGGAAGGCACGGCTCCTAGAAGGTGACAGTGGTTTAGACAGAACAATGATGGAAGGTGACAGTGGTTTAGAGAGAACAATGATGGAAGGCATGGCATCTGGAAGGTGACAGTGGTTTAGACAGAACAATGATGGAAGGTGACAGTGGTTTAGAGAGAACAATGATGGAAGGCATGGCATCTGGAAGGTGACAGTGGTTTAGAGAGAACAATGATAGAAGGTTACAGTGGTTTAGAGAGAACAATGATGGAAGGTGACAGTGGTTTAGAGAGAACAATGATGGAAGTTACGGCTCCTACTAAGTGACAGTGGTTTAGAAAGAACAATGATGGAAGGTGACAGTAGTTTAGACAGAACAATGATGTAAGGTGACAGTGGTTCAGACAGAACAATGATGGAAGGTGACAGTGGTTCAGACAGAACAATGATGGAAGGCATGGCTCCTGGAAGGTGACAGTGGTTTAGACAGAACAATAATGGAAGGCATGGCTCCTGGAAGGTGACAGTGGTTTAAACAGGACAATGATGGAAGGTGACAGTGGTTCAGACAGAACAATGATGGAAGGTGACAGTGGTTCAGACAGAACAATGATGGAAGGCATGGCTTCTGGAAGGTGACAGTGGTTTAGACAGGACAATGATGGACGATGACAGTGGTTCAGACAGAACAATGATGGAAGGTGACAGTGGTTTAGAGAGAACAATGATGGAAGGCATGGCTCCTAGAAGGTGACAGTGGTTCAGACAGAACAATGATGGAAGGCATGGCTCCTGGAAGGTGACAGTGGCTTAGACAGAACAATTATGGAAGGCATGGCTCCTGGAAGGTGACTGTCAAAGACTGACACAGGAGGCAGGAATCCTGCCTCATGATAAAACACCACCGGGACGTGGGGTCAACCTCAGATAGAGTAGAAGGAACATAGTGCCCGGGATCAGGGCAGGATAGATGATAGAAAAGGGGGACTAGTAACTAGTCCTCACACGAAGGCGTTGACCAGATAGTTAGCACTACTGGTCACGACAGAATCACGCCTGCGTGATAGCAACGATTAGCACTCAAACCAAGGCCAGCTAATAGAAGCGTGCTAACTGACCTAGCACGCAAAGAGTCGAAGGGCGTATGAAGGTCCTTCCGCGTGGCGTGTAGCGACGCGAGTGAAGCAAGTCAGACTGGGGACTGACTCTGTAGTGTTCACATCGTATAGAATAGATATGTGTTTTCATATAGCCTAGTAGATAGAGATTAGCTATAGGGTTTATGAAAACTAGTGATAGAGAATATTGTGACTTTATGTGTGATTAGATAGCGACTGTTTTTGCAATTGTAAAGAGCCAACGGCAATAAAATGTACCATTTCATTCCTCGCACACGACTTGCAAGTTTCTTGTAGGGTGTGGGAGAAGTAATCCGATGATGCCTGAAACATGAGTTGTTGACAGGCAATAGGATTAAATGTGGTGTCAGAAGTGCTGCTTGAACCTGAGTTCAAGCTACAACACTTACCCACGGCTCTAGACTAGGTTTACAGATAGGATATTACAAAGATTAAATGTTTAATTTGTGTCAGTAACGATGACGTATGCAGACTAGATCGAGTTGCCAGCAGAATTGTGCCTATCGTGATGAAATAATGTTTATTTGTGCTTATTAGAATGTTATATATTTAAATAATGTGCTTTTCAAAGTTGTAAGTATTCATATTATGTTCTTCTTTCATTTATTTATGTAATTATTTATTTGTTTTTGAATAATGGTCAAAAATGATTCATGGCGGAGCAATACAGAGATCAGCGACAGTATTGATTTTTGCAAGCTAAAAATAGCGCTGCGCCTGTGACGTGGCACGATTGACAAACAGTTGGGCCTCGCCATTTGCAATCAGCATTTCAGTGTTTACATACTGGCAAGCTGCTGCCTGCCTGAATCTTTACGATATATTAACTATTATTTGTTTAGTTAAGTTAGAGAATGAATATATTTATTTATTTACACATTATTATTATATTTATATTTATTTAAAAGCAGTTATTGATTTTTTTTCGTACTTTTCTATTTGTTTACCGTCACGAGGGCACTACTTTCGGCTATGCAAATTAGATTTGGCCTGCACCATACTTCCATAGATTAAACTAGGTTAGTAACGAAAGACATATTACTGTAGAACGAAGACAGGACAGTGACATTACATATTAATTAATCGATGTTCTGTTTGTTCGTGGGCATGTCAGTGTCTTTGTACCAATTTGTCAAAAATCTATTTTTCGTTTACGAGTTGTTAATTGTTGCTGCTCTGTAAAACAGGGCGAACAACAGCTGAGTGATAACGTTCGTGTATGCTGATGTGCCAAACAAGGTGACCTGAGTAGAAAACTCGTGTGTATTCCGGGGTGCCAAACAACGGGACCGGTATTGCTGACGTGTTGTTCCTTGTTCTAGGGAACATTAAGATGAGTAAAACCTACGTTTTTGGCATGCATTGTGATTAATAGTGCATCTCTTTTTCAGCGTGTATTGTATGAACAGACTTTGTGCTCTAAATTTTTGGAGAATACAATTTTCCAGATTGTAAACAAATAGTACAATTTGTAGTGCTCAGATATTAAATAACATAGCATATTAAAGAAAAATAACTGAGTGAAGCAGTCAATTCAGGTCAACGCGAGCCAATTACCCAACAACATGGCTACTCTAGCTGACTTCATTAAAGCAGGCAAAGAAATGCAATACACAGGTAAAGAGCTGGAAGAATATGCTGATAAGAAATTTAAAGAAGCAAAGGATGCAGAAAGAGATGAACGCGCACTAGAAAGACAACATCAATTAGAATTAAAACAGAAGCAATTAGAACATGATAAGAATGTTAAGCAACAACAATTAGAACATGATAAAGAAATTAAACAGAAAGAACTAGAATTAAAACAGAAGACATTAGATCAGGAGAGAGAATTAAAGCAAAAAGAGATAGATGAAATGGCAAGAGTTAAGGAAAAACAAATACAAGTAGAATCAGAGACACAGTTAAAGATGAAAGAGATGGATGTAGACTCACACGCAGAGATCTCTGCCACTAAACTTAAAAGTCAACAAGAAGAAAATAAGTTCAACAAATACAAAAATATTATCAAAGCATATTGTAAAGAGGATTCAATATCTGCCTGGACAGAAAATGTCGAGTATCAGTTTAAATATCACCAAGTTCCTTTAGAGATGTGGGCTATGATTTATATGAAGAACCTGAGTGGTGAGCCCCTTAAAGTAATAGAATCTATACCAACCGATCTTAGATCTGACTACCAATACATCCGTGATAGGATTATGCAACACTTTTTACTTGATGCCCCTGGGTATCAGGTTCAGTTCTCAACGTTAAAACCTAAACCTACTGAGACTTTCATTGACTACGTCTCAAATGTTCAAAGTGTACTAAATAGGTGGCTTAAAGCGGCTAACATAGGAAAAGACTTTGATAGATTGAAAAACTTAATCACTATGGATAAAGTAATATCCACGATACCATCCTCTTTTGCTAAATTTTTGCAGCAGTCAGACATTGAAACCATAGAACAGTTTGAAAAGAAAGGGTCGGCATATTTTTCTTCAAACAGAAATATTTTTAAAACTTCAAATGACTCTGAAATAGTTTCCTTTGCAAAAGATCAATCTAAAAACTATCAGAGCAATAGAAAACCATTTAATAAATTTGAAAAGAAAGATAGAAAAGTTTCAAAATGTATCCACTGTCACCTTTTACATGACACTGATTCAATGTGTGACAAATCGCCGAGTTATCCGGCACATCTTGAAAATGTTATTAAGAAGCAACAGAACAAAAGATCTGCATACCGGCGGGCCATTAAATGTTTTTTTTGTTCCAGCTACGGCCATTATTCAAATAAGTGCCTAGGCCGCCAACGTATGAAAGCCAACAATGCTATTTTACTTGATACATCTTCTGATAGTGGTAGTGAGACTGAGTGTGATGTTGAAAATGAATTACCTGTTAACCAAACAGAAGAGGTGTGTTGTGTAAACGATATGTTGAGTTTTGACAGATGTGAGCGATGTCACCAGTTTCATGCTGACGGAAAATTAGAATGTGGACATACAGTTCCATGCTCAACTGAGAGCGTGAATGCAGCCTTAGCCTCCAGAGGCAATTTAGAGTTCCACAATGCAATGGTCAATGATAGACCATGCCAATGTTTGCTGGACAGCGGTAGTACCCTTATTGGTCTCAGAAAGGAACTGGTGAGTCAAGAGGATTATACAGGTGACTCTGTCAAATGCCGAACCTTTTCGGGTAACATTGAAATTTACCCTTTGGCCAATGCCCGTATTAACACTCCTTTCCTTTCGGGTACATTTACTTGTGCTGTACTTGACAACCCTTGTACTGATTTAATTCTGGGTTGCTTACCCCAACTAAAACAATGTACTAGCGATGAAATAACTGCATGGAACCAACTGAATGCAGTTAATGCAACAACCAGACCAGACACTATAAAACATCAAGACACGCTTCAAGATGAGCGACTACTGGTGCTTTCTCCATCTAGCACTGATGATACCAACAGACAAAAAGTCATAGAACAGCAGAAAGCTGATCCTAGTTTGTCTCCTTATTTAAAATTATTGAAAGAACGAGCTAAGGTTACAAAGAACGCATCAGGGTTCTTCAGATTAAATAGTGGCATTCTTACTAAACATTATACTACTGGTAACCATAACATTCAGCAAACGGTGTTACCTGTACAACATCGCATAACTGTGCTAAAGATTGCACATGAGTCACCGTTTGCTGGCCATCTTGCATATGACAAAACCAGGGCCAGAATTCAGGCTCATTTTTATTGGCCAGGTTTTTGCAATGATATTAAATTATTTTGTCGTTCGTGTAATGTCTGTCAACAGTTAGTACGAAAGGGTAAACATGTTACAGCTGAAGTACAACCTTCTACACTGGCTTCTAGGCCATTGGAGAGTGTGGCCGTAGATATTGTTGGACCCCTGAATCAGGTGTCCAGCAAAGGAAAATCGCTTCATATCAACGATGGTCGACCTATATACAAGGCCAACAAAGGGGCGAGAACAATTGAACTTGAACCAGATCAAGACATACTTCTCTGGCTTCCTGACAAACGAAATTTATTGTTGACTTCATGGCAAGGGCCATTCAAGGTGGTACGTAAAATTTCAGATGTTGACTATGAAATATCAATAAACGGAAACTTAAAGATATTCCATGTCAACATGGTGAAACCTTACTATTCACGACAAGAGACAGAAGTAGAGACAGACGAACACAGTGCACCCACACCTAGTGATCAGACGACAGACATACACAACGCAACTACACTAGTTAGCGAGACTGGCATATCCGACGAGCATACACTTAGCGAGAATACAGAATACACACTTAGCACCACCACCGTACTGAATCAGGTAGACGACGACGGAATGGAACTACCAGTTTCTATTGTAGACAAGACTGCTACATTAGATAGCATACATATAGAACAGGGACTAACAGACAGTCAACGACGACAATTAGTAGAATTAGTGACGGAATACAAAGACATATTCTCTGACATTCCAGGTAGGACGGACAGAATCGAACACTCCATTCTTCTTTCGGACTCTAAGCCTATTAAATGCAGGCCGTACTCAATCCCACTAAGCTATAGGGAAAATCTAAATACGGAAATTCTGAAGTTAGAGGCTAGTGGGATCATCCAGAAATCCACCTCTGAGTACTCTTTTCCAATTGTTCTAGTTAAGAAGAAAGATTCTACAATTCATCTGTGCGTGGACTATCGAAAGCTCAACAACGTCACCAAGATCGACGCAGAGCCAATTCCTTCCTGCGAAGATCTTATTCTTGACATGTCCACCTCCAAAATCTTTTCTAAATTAGATCTCACTAAGGGATATTGGTAAGTCCCTATGCAGTCTCAATCCATCCATTTTACTGCTTTTTCAACTCCTTTAGGACTTTACGAGTGGCGTTTTCTTCCTTTCGGACTTCGAAACGCTCCTGCCACTTTCGTACGCTTAACTAGAGATCTACTTCATGGAGTGACGAATACAGTGACCTATATAGATGATATATGTGTCCATACTGATGACTGGACAACACACCTACTGAAACTGAGACATGTCTTTAATAGGTTGCGACTCTTCGGGCTCACTGTCAAACCGAGCAAAGTCGAATTGGGCCTAAAAGAAATTGAGTTTTTGGGTCATGTCATTTCTCAAGGTCAACTAAAGACTGACCAGAAAATTATTACCAAAATTATGAATCTGACCATGCCTGCCACCAAGAAACAGGTCAGAAGCCTTTTGGGGTTAGTGAATTACTATAGTAAATTTATTCCAAATTTAGCGGAGATTACAAGTGTATTTTCCAATGTTTTAAAAGCTTCTGTAAAATTGGATGTTAAAGATGCATTATTAATTTCTGCATTGTCAAAATTGAAAATTTTGTTTAGTAATGTTCCAATCCTCCGCTTGCCTAATCCGAGGCTCGTTTATTATCTTAGGACAGATGCCAGCAGGATCTCCATCGCTGCAGTACTAGGCCAATTTTATGATGGCATCTTCCATCCGATTTGCTACGTGAGCCGTAAGATCACACCCACCGAGTCCAGATATTCCATATCCGAGTTGGAAGCCTTAAGCGTCATCTATGCGGTGAGAAAGCTGCATCGATTTCTGTCGGGTGTGCACTTCATTGTCCAGACTGACAACTCCCCAATAACGGTCATACAGAGTGGTGTACATCGAAATGACCGAATATACAGGTGGTCGCTAATACTGCAAAATTACACCTTTAGTATAGAACATATTAAGGGGAAAGATAACATCTTGGCTGATACCCTTAGTCGACCATCTGATGTAGCAATACCAGAAATTTCCACATAAAATTGTATTGTAATATATGTTAATTTAGTACAGTCAAATATTCTATGTGAAATATGTTAGAAATACATGCATATTATGTGCTGAACTAAGTACCAAAAACATTGACCTGCTATGTGTCCGTAGACATCAAAAGTAAGAACTTTACTCTGGGAACAAATATATCACCTTGTGAACTAGGGCAGCTTATTACTTGCTAAGCTCCAAATATGTTCCAGTGAAGTAGTTGTGTTAAACAGAGAAAAACAGTGTCAGATGATTAGATACATACAGACACGAGAACAGTGGTCTACAAACGAACTCTACAGGTGCAATACCCATAGAATAAATATGACTGTGTAATGGATTTCAAATACCCAGAACAATTGTATAGATATTATGCCAATGAAAGTATGTTTCTGAACATTAATGGCAACGACTAACCTGAGGTATTTATAGACCATGTATATATAAACTTAATGTGATATGTATCATAATGTTTTAATATAGTGATAAAATATAGATAGATTATGTCATTTTAATTTATAGTTAGATTTAGATAATATACTACTTTTTCATTTTAGTTTAGATAGATTATTAATTTGCCCATTTATTTAGCTTTAAAAGTAGATTAGGATAGTAATTTAAACATGACAACTAATTATAAGAAGTTTAGACAGGAATAGTATCATTCAGTTTATTATATTTCACTTTGTTTCATTCCATTTGATTTCATTCCATCTTAACCAATCCATTTAACAAACGTTATCATTTAGTAGCATGATTAGGTTACACCATAATAGAATAGAAATATTATACACTTAAAGATACATCATTTTCACCATATAGAATAAGAATATCAATCATATAGTTTGTCTCTTTTAAAAACATTAGTTAGAATATGTTATATTTCACATCACCCATTTTAGAAAGGGACGTAACTTATTACATTTCACATTACCCATTTTACAAAGAGACATAACTCATCTCACATCAATTTCATTTCACATAGGTAAATTATATCCCTTAAATTAGATAAATATTAGGAGTAATGTAAGCTTATTTTAGGATTAATATGACAGATAGATTAAAATAGGCAACGCATTAAATGTATATTTATAGAACTAGTATTAGTATGTCATTATTTAGAATAATATTTCAGTAGAATAGAGTGGTTAATAATACCAGGGTACAAACCATCAACCCTTTTTTCTTACATGTAAATATGTTGTAAATACTTGACGTGTGCAACGGTTGATGCACAGTCATTAGGCTCAACTCTGTCAAACTGAGCCAAACTTGTACAGTGTAACTCCAAGGTTTTTAAATAACTATGAGGGTAAAAGATGCGTGACAAAAATGAGAGTGAAAGTTATGTGACAGAAATGAGGGTAACAGATGTGTGCCAATAGTGAGGGTAAAAGAAGTGTGACAGAAATGAGGATGAAAGATGTGTGACAGAAATGAGGGTAAAAGATGTGTGCCAATAGTGAGGGTAAAAGAAGTGTGACATAAAGGAAGGTTAAAGATGTGTGACAGAAGTGTGAAAGTGAGAGCAAATGTAAAATATACAGGAGAGAGTGAGAACAGTCAGCGGATTTTTTTTGCCGCTCAACAAAACTTTTTATTTTTATTGCCGTCAAAGGTTGGTTTCAATGTCGAAAATGTGTTGTAATGAATGTATTTTGTGTAGTTTAGTTTACGATCTTAGTGAAAGTATTTTGAGTCTCATAAGACAGAAATGTAGTCACAGATTTGTATTATACACATGTTTGTGACCACAGTTAAATGAATTATGACACATGAAAAACTAACTTACATACACATGATAGTTAGATACACATGTTATATGGTAGAATATACGTTTAATTACATCCAAACACACAAACAACCAGAAAAACAAACATATAAATTGCATACACTTTTATTAGATCAAAGGGAGATAACTCCGGGTCAGGGGACATAATAGACAACGAAACACTAACTTAACAGTGAAATATGACTTTACACGCGGAAGCGAGATAGGTAAAGCCTGTCGCTCACAGCTTGTATAAGGGTTGTTTAATATTATATGGGGGACATGAAGCAATTCATGTGTTGACCTTCAGAAAGTCAACTTTGTATGGGTAGTGAGTTAATTTACTATTTGAGGGCAGGTCTTATAAGACAACGGTCCGGTTCAGACATACCTCTAATTAATATAATATTGCGATTGAGAAAAGGGCTCACGCCAACCAGACAAGTTTGTGGCGATTGCCAGTAGCCAAGTAAAGTGATACTACATTGTGACATTAGTCAGTAGGTCTATTGAGTAGCCCAAAGCCAGGTTATCTACAGTCTTTGACAAAAATTAGACACACTAATTTTTTCAGAAACCTCTTGCGTCACAACCAATGAGTCAAAGTTGATGACGCAACACAGGAGGGGAGGGTGTGTGTCAAAGACTGACACAGGAGGCAGGAATCCTGCCTCATGATAAAACACCACCGGGACGTGGGGTCAACCTCAGTAGAGTAGAAGGAACATAGTGCCCGGGATCAGGGCAGGATAGATGATAGAAAAGGGGGACTAGTAACTAGTCCTCACACGAAGGCGTTGACCAGATAGTTAGCACTACTGGTCACGACAGAATCACGCCTGAGTGATAGCAACGATTAGCACTCAAACCAAGGCCAGCTAATAGAAGCGTGCTAACTGACCTAGCACGCGAAGAGCCGAAGGGCGTATGAAGGTCCTTCCGCGTGGCGTGTAGCGACGCGAGTGAAGCAAGTCAGACTGGGGACTGACTCTGTAGTGTTCACATCGTATAGAATAGATATGTGTTTTCATATAGCCTAGTAGATAGAGATTAGCTATAGGGTTTATGAAAACTAGTGATAGAGAATATTGTGACTTTATGTGTGATTAGATAGCGACTGTTTTTGCAATTGTAAAGAGCCAACGGCAATAAAATGTACCATTTCATTCCTCGCACACGACTTGCAAGTTTCTTGTAGGGTGTGGAAGAAGTAATCCGATGATGCCTGAAACATGAGTTGTTGACAGTGACAGTGGTTTAGAGAGAACAATGATGGAAGGCACGGCTCCTAGAAGGTGACAGTGGTTTAGACAGAACAATGATGGAAGGTGACAGTGGTTTAGAGAGAACAATGATGGAAGGCATGGCTTCTGGAAGTTGACATCGGTTTAGAGAGAACAATTGTGGAAGGTTACAGTGGTTTAGAGAGAACAATGATGGAAGGTGACAGTGGTTTAGACAGAACAATGCTGGAAGGTGACAGTGGTTTAGACAGAACAATGATGGAAGGTGACAGTGGTTTAGAGAGAACAATGATGGAAGGTGACAGTGGTTTAGATAGAACAATGATGGAAGGTTACAGTGGTTTAGAAACGACAATGATGGAAGGTGACAGTGGTTTAGAAAGGACAATGATGGAAGGCATGGCTTCTGGAAGGTGACAGTGGTTTAGACAGGACAATGATGGAAGGCATGGCTCCTGGAAGGTGACAGTGGTTTAGACAGAACAATGATGGGAGGCATGGCTCCTGGAAGGTGACAGTGGTTTAGACAGAATACTGGTGGAAGGCATGGCTCTTGGAAGATGACAGTGGTTTAGACAGAATACTGGTGGAAGGCATGGCTCTTGGAAGGTGACAGTGGTTTAGACAGGACAATGATGGAAGGCATGGCTCCTGGAAGGTGACAGCGGTTTAGACAGAACAATGATGGAAGGCATGGCTAATGGAATGTGATAGTGGTTTAGACAGAACAATGATGGAAGGCATGGCTCCTGGAAGGTGACAGTGGTGTAGACAGAACAATGATGGAAGGTGACAGTTGTTTAGACAGGACAATGATGGAAGGCATGGCTCTTGGAAGGTGACAGTGGCTTAGTCAGAACAATGATGGAAGGCTTGGCTTCTGGAAGGTGACAGTGATTTAGACAGAACAATGATGGAAGGTGACAGTGGTTCAGACAGAACAATGATGGAAGGCATGGCTCATGGAAGGTGACAGTGGTTTAGACAGAACAATGATGGAATGCATGGCTCCTGGAAGGTGACAGTGGTTTAGACAGAACAATGATGGAAGGTGACAGTGGTTCAGACAGAACAATGATGGAAGGCATGGCTTCTGGAAGGTGACAGTGGTTTAGACAGGACAATGATGGAAGGGATGGCTCCTGGAAGGTGATAGTGGCTTAGACAGAACAATGATGGAAGGCATGGCTCCTGGAAGGTGACAGTGGTTTAGACAGAACAATGATGGAAGGCATGGCTCCTGGAAGGTGACAGTGGCTTAGACAGAACAATGATGGAAGGCATGGCTCCTGGAAGATGACAGTTGTTTAGACAGAATACTGGTGGAAGGCATGGCTCTTGGAAGGTGACAGTGGTTTAGACAGGACAATGATGGAAGGTGACAGTGGTTTAAACAGAACAATGATGGAAGGCATGGCTCCTGGAAGGTGACAGTGGTTTAGACAGAATACTGATGGAAGGCATGCTCTTGGAAGGTGACAGTGGTTTAGAAAGGACAATGATGGAAGGCATGGCTTCTGGAAGGTGACAGTGGTTTAGACAGGACAATGATGGAAGGCATGGCTCCTGGAAGGTGACAGTGGCTTAGACAGAACAATGATGGAAGGCATGGCTCCTTGAAGGTGACAGTGGTTTAGACAGAACAATGATGGAAGGCATGGCTCCTGGAAGGTGACAGTGGTTTAGACAGAACAATGATGGAAGGTGACAGTGGATTAGACAGAACAATGATGGAAGGCGGTCGTTGTAAAGGTGACAGTGGTTTAGACAGAACAATGATGGAAGGTGACTGTGGTTTAGACAGTACAATGATGGAAGGTGACAGTGGTGTAAACAGAACAATGATGGAAGGCATGGCTCCTGGAAGGTGACAGTGGTTTAGACAAAACAATGATGGAAGGTGACAGTGGTTTAGACAGAACAATGATGGAAGGCGGTCGTTGTAAAGGTGACAGTGGTTTAGACAGAACAATGATGGAAGGCATGGCACATGGAAGGTGACGGGGGTTTAGACGGAACAATGATTGGATGTGACAGTGGTTTATAGAGAACAATGATGGAAGGTGACAGTGGTTTAGACAGAACAATGATGGAAGGTGACAGTGGTTTATAGAGAACAATGATGGAAGGTGACAGTGGTTTAGACAGAACAATGATTGAAGGTGACAGTGGTTTAGAGAGAACAATGATGGAAGGCATGGCTCCAGGAAGGGGACAGTGGTTTAGACAGATCAATGATTGAAGTTGGCCGTTGTAAAGGTGACAGTGGTTTAGACAGAACAATGATGGAAGGTGTCAGTGGTTTAGAGAGAACAATGAAGGTGACAGTGGTTTAGAGAGAACAATGATGGAAGGCATGGCTCCTGGAAGGTGACAGTGGTTTAGACAGAATACTGATGGAAGGCACGGCTCCTGGAAGGTGACAGTCGTTTAGACAGAACAATGATGGAAGGTGACAGTGGTTTAGACAGAACAATGAAATAAGGTGACATTGATTCAGACAGAACAATGATGGAAGGTGACGGTGGTTTAGACAGAACAATGATGGAAGGCATGGCTGCTGGAAGGTAATAGTGGTTTAGAGAGAACAATGATGGAAGGTGACAGTGGTGTAGACAGAACAATGATGGAAGGCATGAATCCTGGAGGAAGAGGCTGAACGTGATTGGGGCGACATTTTGCCAGGAAGCTGCAACATGATAATGATGATGAGTTGTAATCATGTCACTTTTATTTATCTGTCATAATGTCACTGTTATTTATCTGTCATCATTTCACTGTCATCTATCTGTCATCATGTCACTGATATCTATCTGTCATCTTGTCACTGTTATCTATCTGTCATCATGTCACTGTTATCTATCTGTCATCATTATATGTTGCTGATGGTAATGTGCCTCTGTGTTGTCTCGTAACAGCTGATTCCCTACTTGGTTGCTGCAGAGACAGATATTTTACAAATGCTGATAACAATCATGAAATAGCGGACAGTCCAGTTTTGTTTAAATTGCGATGTAGTTATTTATCTACAGCATAAGGCTGGGCAAACATGACGAACTGGAGATTGGTTCACTACTGGCAAACAAATTGAAGAACTTAGGATTGGTTTACTTCTGGAAAAACAACTTAAAGAACGAACTGGAGATTTGTTCAATTCTAATAAACAAGTTGAAGAACTGGGGATTAGTTCTCTTCGGGTAAAATTGTTTAAGATCTGGGGATTGATTCACTTCGGGAGAACAAATTGAAGACCTGGGGATTCATTCACTTCGGGTAAACAACTTGAAGAACTGGGTATTGGTTCACTTCAGATAAACAGCCTGAAGAACTGGGGGTGTCTCACAGACTAATGTCAGACCAGGATGGCCCACAGAATAGTGTCTACCCAGGATATCCCACAGATTAGTGTCTACCCAGGATATCCCACTGGTTAGCTTCAGCCCAGGATGTTCCACTGATTAGTGTCTGCCCAGGATGTTCCTCTGATTAGTGTCTACCCAGGATGTCCCACAGATTAGTGTCTACCTAGGATATCCCACAGATTGGTGTCTATCCAGGATGTTCCACTGATTAGCGTCAGCCCAGGATGTTCCACTGATTAGCGTCAGCCCAGGATGTTCCACTGATTCGTGTCTGCCCAGGATGTTCCACTGATTAGCGTCAGCCCAGGATGTTCCACTGATTAGCGTCAGCCCAGGATGTTCCAATGATTCGTGTCTGCCCAGGATGTTCCACTGATTAGCGTCAGCCCAGGATGTTCCACTGGTTAGCGTCAGCCCAGGATGTTCCACTGATTCGTGTCTGCCCAGGATGTTCCACTGATTAGCGTCAGCCCAGGATGTTCCACTGATTAGTGTCTGTCCAGGATGTTCCATTGATTAGTGTCTGCCCAGGGTGTCAAGCATAGATTGCAATCTTCGACCCTGTAACATCAGCCAATCTACATCCCAGTGATGGATCCAACATGATAAATTATAACAAAAAAGACGGCAACATTTCATGTATATTCTTGCACGTCTGCACCCACCCATCTGTAACTTGCCATGAATATTTAGTCAGCTATTTACTTGCCACACACATTAATACATAATTCGGTGATTAACGTAATCATCGATATAGTCTCTTGTGCTTAGAGTAATCATTGGTTAAGTATGCTATAGCTATTAAAATCACTGATGGAGTCAATGGTACGTACAGTCAATACTGAGAAAAGTTTTCCGAATCATAATCACTGGGTAAATTATAACATACTTACCTTAATCATTAAGTGCTCTGTGCTGAAATCTGGCTGTTCTATAATGATGTCCTTGGCAGTTTCCTGCAGTTAGAAGATAGAAGATGGTGACTGAAGTATGACGTTTTACATAAAGGCATTCAATCGTGGAGAGACACGTTGGCATGTATATAAGGTTAATCGGCCATGTAAGCAGAAACGTTATATAGCGAACACAAGGACACATTAGTGATTACTTACACCTCAGGCAGACACGCAGACAGAGCCTGGCACATGAAAACGATGCCACACTCAGCATTGGTTTAAGCAAGGCTTTTTAGGCCGGACACTGTCATGTCATATACTCGTAGATAAACAGGGAGCTGCTGTGGTGCAGTGGCAAGCACGATTGCCTGTCGGACAGATGATCATGTGTTCAAATCCCATTGGGGGCGGATATTAGTTTCACTGATCTAAGCTCCCAGGTTGACCCGACCTAACATTAATACCAGGACTGTTCTGGGAAGTAAAGGCGGTTGGTGTGATATTTACCACATCCCCCACAGAGTGCCGGTTGGTCAACAGTATAGGTCTAGTACCATATACGCAACATACCTCAGGAACCCTTTACTGTAGCTTGTACACGGCCAATATTGTCCAGGTATTGCAGTTCACAACACATCAGTCAACAGTTGTCACAATCCAGAACACTATCAGATCGCCGTTTTCTTGTAAGAACAGCTCGTAGAAATAATTATTAATGTTAAATACAAATAAAGAGCCCTGCTACATGTGATAAGACGTATTGAATATTTGTAAAGGGCTTTATTACACGCCGTAAGACGTATTGCGAATTTGTAAAGATTAAGTGGTACTGATTAAATATCAGGTTGACGACTTTACTATTCAGGCATTACACAGTAGTGTTGGAACTCTTCGCTGGCTTCTAAGGATTGGGACGGAGTGCTTATGGGAACGCCCAGAATGCTGTGATGTCGGTTCCTACATCAACCAATCAATCACAGAAGTAACAATTGGGGAACGCCTTGAAGGCGTATACATGTATTGTTTTGAGCTCATGGAAGGATAAGAAGCAATTAGATACTAGAGAACGCACTTGACAACATAAACATTGAAAGCTATAGTTACCGACAGGTGAGAATCCCGGTTGGTAATTATAGCTTTCAAATTTGAAGTTGTCTAGTGTGTCCTCTAGTCTCTACTTACTTCTTCTGCTTCCGTAATCGCCAAACAAAACATGTATGTTTATTTATAGAATAACGAAGTTATAACTACACGAGGCAGTAATAAGATTAGCACTACTCACTCATATGATACAACGCTGATAACAATTAGAGCAGTGCTCTCTCATATAATCACACCTTGATAACAATTGGAGCAATGTCCTATCATATAGTCACACCTTGATAACAATTTGAGCACTGCTCTCTCATATAATCACACCTTGATAACAATTGGAGCACTGTCTTCCCATGAAATCACATTTTGATAACAATTAAAGCACTTATCTCTCATAATGAATGATTGACAGTCATGTCACTGTTATCTATCTGTCATCATTATATTTGTGACCGCCGATTATTTGCCTCTATGTTGTCTCAGAACAGCTGATGTTCTACCTGTTTGCTGCAGAGAATGATATTTTACAAATGCTGATAGCATAATGATGAAATAGCGGACAATATTTTGAACAAAGGACACACCCCCGTTTTTTATTTTTAAATGTATTTATGATCCACGACATAAGGCTGGGCAAACATGACGAACTGGAGATTGATTCACTTCTGGCAAACAAATTGAAGAACTTAGGATTGGTTCACTTCTGGCAAACAACTTAAAGAACGAACTGGAGATTGGTTCAATTCGAACAAACAAATTGAAGAACTAGGGATTAGTTCTTTTAGGGTAAACAAATTGAAGATCTGGGGATTGATTCATTTCGGGTAAACAAATTGAAAAACTGGGGATTGATTCACTTCGAGTAGAAAAACTTGAAGAACTGGGTATTGGTTTCGGGTAAACAGCCTAAAGAACTCGGGATGTCTCACAGACTGATGTCAAACAAGAATATTCAACTGATTAGTGTCTGCCCAGGATATTCCACTGATTAGTGTCTGTCCAGGATATTCCACTGATTAGTGTCTGTCCAGGATATTCCACTGATTAGTGTCTGCCCAGAATGTTCCATAGATTAGTTTGTGCTCCTGATGTCCCACAGATTAGTGTTTACCTAGGATATACCAGAGATTGGTGTCTACCCATTATGTTCCACTGATTAGTGTCTATCCAGGATCTTCCAATGATTAGTGTCTGCATTCTATGCTCCATTGATTAGTGTCTGTCCAGGATGGTCCACTGATTAGTATTTGCCCAGGATGTCAAGCATAGATTGCAATCTTCGACCCTGTAACATCAGCCAATCTACATCCCAGTGATGGATCCAACATGATAAATTATAACAAAAATGACGGCAATATTTCATGTACATTCTTGCACGTCTGAACCCACCCACCTGATACTTGCCATGAATATTTAGTCAACTACTTGCCATACACATTAATACAAAATTCTTTGATGAACGTAATCATTGATATAGTCTCTTGTACTTAGAGTATTTATTGGTTAAGTATGCTATAGGTATTAAAATCACTGATGGCGTCAATGGTAAGTACAGTCAACATTGTGAAACGTGTATTTACGAATTACTGGATAAATTCTAACATACTTACCTTAATCTGTGGGTGCTTTGTGGTAAAAGGTGGCTGATCTTTAATGAGGTCCTTGGCAGTTTCCTGCAGGTAAAAGATAGAAGATGGTGACTGAAGTATGACGTTTTACATAAAGGCAGACAATCGTGGAGAGACACGTTGGCATGTATATAAGGTTAAACGGTCATGTAAGCAGAAACGTTATTTAGCGAACACAAGGATACATTAGTGATTACTTACACCTCAGACACACAGACAGGCAGACAGTTAGGCAGATGAAAACGATGCCACACTCAGCATTCGTTTAAGTAAGGCTTTTTAGGCCAGGCAGTGTCATGTCATATACTCGTAGATAACAGGGAGCTGCTTTGGTGCAGTGGCAAGCACGATTGCCTGTCTGCCCGATGAGCATGTGTTCGAATCCTAATGGGGGCGGACGTTAGTTTCACTGACCTAAGCTCCCAGGTTCACCCGACCTAAAATTAGTACCAGGACTGTTCTGGGAAGTAAAGGCGGTTGGTGTGGTATTGACCACATCAGCCATCGAGTGCCGGTTGGTCAACAGTATAAGTATAGCACCACATATCCAACAGGCACCAGGGCGTGACAAGGGACCCTTTACTGTAGCTTGTACACGGCCAATACTGTCCAGACATTGAAGTTCACAACTCATCAGTCAACAGTTGTCACAATCAAGGACACTATCAGATCGCCGTTTTCTTGTAAGAACTACTCGTAGAAATAATTATTAATTGTAAATAAACGTAAAGCGACCAGCTACATGCGGTACAACGTATTTGGGTATTTGTAAAGGGCTTTGTTACACGCCGTAAGAAGTATTGTATATTTGTACAGATTAAGTGGCACTAATTAAATATCATGTTGACGACCTTACTACCCAGACATTACACAGAAGTAACAATTGGGGAACGCCTTGAAGTCTCTAAGACAGTTCATAATTAAAAATACATGTATTGTTTTGTGCTCATTGAAGGATAAGAAGCAATTAGATACTAGAGAATGCACTTGACAACATAAACATTGAAAGCTATATCTACCGACAGGTTCGAATCCCGGTCGGTAATTGTAGCATTCAGCTTTTATGTTGTCTAGTGTGTTCTCTAGTCTCTACTTCCTTCTTCTGCTTCCATAGACGTCAAACAATACATGTATGTTTATTTATAAAATAACGAGGTTATAATTGCACGAGGCAGTAATAAGATTAGTACTACTCACTCTTATGACACAACTCTGATAAGAATTAGAGCAGTGCTCTCTCATATAATCACGCCATGATAACAATTGGTGCACTGTCTTCCGATGAAATCACATTTTGATAACAATTAGAGCACTTTCCTCTCATAATGAATGATTGGCAGTCATGTCACTGTTATCTATCTGTCATCATTATATTTGTGACTGCCGATCATGTGCTTCTGTGTTGTCTCAGAACAGCTGATTCTCTACAATGTATTTATGATCCACAGCATAAGGCTGGACAAACATGACGAACTGGAGATTGGTTCACTTCTGGCAAGCAAATTGAAGAACTTAGGATTGGTTCACTTCTGACAAACAACTTAAAGAACGAACTGGAGATTGGTTAAATTTGAATAAACAAATTGAAGAACTAGGGATTAGTTCTCTTCGGATAAACAAATTGAAGATCTGGGGATTGATTCATTTCGGGTAAACAAACTGAAGAACTGGGGATTGATTCACTTCGGGTAGAAAAACTTGAAGAACTATGTATTGGTTCACTTCGGGTAAACAGCCTGAAGAACTCGGGATGTCTGACAGATTGATACCAAACAAGAATATTCAACTGCTTAGTGTCTGCCCAGTATATTCCACTGATTAGTGTCTGCCCAGAATGTTCCACAGATTAGTCTGTGCCAGAGATGTTCCACAGGTTAGTGTCTACCTAGGATATACCACAGATTTGTGTCTACCTAGGATATACCACAGATTGGTGTCTACCTAGGATATACCACAGATTGGTGTCTACCTAGGATATACCACAGATTGGTGTCTACCCATTATGTTACACTGATTAGTGTCTGTCCAGGATGTTCCAATGATTAGTGTCTGCATTCTATGCTCCACTGATTAGTGTCTGCCCAGGATGGTCAACTGATTAGTATTTCCCCAGGATGTCAAGCATAGATTGCAATCTTGGACCCTGTAACATCAGCCAATCTGCATCCCAGTGATGGATCCAACATGATAAATCATGACAAAAAAGACGGCAACATTTCATGTACTTCCTTACACATCTGCACTCACCCACCTGTTCCTTGCCATGAATATTTAGTCAGCTACTTGCCAAAAACTTTGATACAAAATTCGGTGATTAACGTAATCATCGATATAGTCTCTTGTACTTAGAGTAATCATTGGTTAAGTATGCTATAGCTATTAAAATCACTGATGGAGTCAATGGTACGTACAGTCAACATTGTGAAAAGTGTATTTACGAATTACTGGATACATTATAACATACTTACCTTAATCTGTGGGCGCTTTGTGCTAACATCTGGCTGATCTGTAATGAGGTTCTTGGCAGTTTCCTGCAGTTAGAAGATAGAAGATGGTGAATGAAGTATGACGCTTTACATAAAGGCAGACAATCGTGGAGAGACACGTTGGCATGCATATAAGGTTAAACGGTCATGTAAGCAGAAACGTTATTTAGCGAACACAAGGACACATTAGTGATTACTTACATCTCAGGCAGACACACAGAGAGGCAGACAGAGCCAGGCAGATGAAAACGAAGCCACACTCAGCATTGGTTTAAACAAGGCTTTTTTAGGCCAGGCAGTGTCTTGTCATATACTCGTAGATAACAGGGAGCTGCTGTGGTGCAGTGGCAAGCACGATTGCCTGTCGGCCAGATGATCAAATGTTCGATTCCCATTGGGGGCGGACATTAGTTTCACTCACCTAAGCTCCCAGGTTGACCCGACCTAAAATTAGTAATAGGACTGTTCTAGGAAGTAAAGACGGTTGGTGTGATATTGACCGCATCAGCCATCGAGTGCCGGTTGGTCAACAGTATAAGTATAGCACCACATATCCAACAGGCACCAGGGCGTGACAAGGGACCCTTTACTGTAGCTTGTACACGGCCAATACTGTCCAGACATTGAAGTTCACAACTCATCAGTCAACAGTTGTCACAATCAAGGACACGGTCAGATCGCCGTTTTCTTGTAAGAACTACTCGTAGAAATAATTATTAATGGTAAATACAAATAAAGAGCCCTGCTACATGCGGTAAGATGTATTTGGTTATTTGTAAAGGGCCTTGTTACGCCGTAAGTAGTATTGCGTATTTGTAAAGATTAAGTGGCACTGATTAAATATCAGGTTGACGACTTTACTACCCAGGCATTACACAGAAATATCAATTGGGGAACGCTTTGAAGCCTCTAAGACAGTTCATAACTAAAACATACATGTATTGTTTTGAGCTCATGGAAGGAGAAGAAGCAATTAGATACTAGAGAACGCACTTGACAACATACACATTGAAAACTATAGTTACCAACAGGTGAGAGGTCATGCTTATTTATAAAATAACGAGGTTATAATTGCACGATGCAGAAATACGTTTAGCACTACTCACTCATATGATACAACGCTGATAACAATTAGAGCAGTGCTCTCTCATATAATCCTACGTTGATAAGAATCAGAGCTCGGCCCTCTCATTGAATCACAATTTGATAACATTTAGAGCACTGTCCTTCCGTGGAATTACACTTTGATAACAATTAGAGCACAGCCCTCTCATAGAATCAAACTTTGATACTAATTAGAGCCTGGTCTCTCATATAATCACTCATTGATAACAATTAGAGCTCAGCCATCGCCTGGAAGCACACATTGATAACAATTAGAGCACAGCCCTCTCATAGAATCAAACTTTGATACTAATTAGAGCCTGGTCTCTCATATAATCACTCATTGATAACAATTAGAGCTCAGCCATCGCCTGGAAGCACACATTGATGACAATTAGAGCACTGCCCTCTCATGTGATCACACATTGATAACGATTAGAGAACTGCCTTTCCATGGAATCACAGTTTGATAGTACGCAAGATTAATTTATTATAGTTTTACAACGCTGATGTGAACACGTCTTACGCTGCCGCATGTACACACGAATGTTACACATCAACGCTCGGAATCATCAAAGTGGACACCAGAGGTGGCATTCTAAAAGATAAAACTAATTGTTTGTGCTCGTCTTCATTTACATATTTCTGTCAGGTGTTCGTGTTGCAAAGTTTTAGGGAAACGCGTTACAAATAGACCAGACAAATAAGGACATTACAATTGTAAGAAGAATGCAGTTTTGTATTTGTAAAGTAAACGTTAAACGATTTTATTTTTACGCTCGCTCGCTTTGAACTCAAGTGTAGTCCATACACGTTAATTCTATTACTGCTGGACTGAATTTTGCGTGCGCATTAGCTGTCCCTAATAACAATGTATCTCGCCATCAAGCGAACCCTCTTCGGCTTCAGAGGTACTTGCACTAGGTTAGCTTTCCCTATCACCAAGTCTTGGATCTCATGTGGCCGGAAACTAAATGTATGAAAATAAAGTCAATTGTAACTAATCATTATTGGTGCAATGACTAGCAAGTTTGCCTTTCGACCATGTGATCGTGTGTTCCAATCCCAGTCAAGATGTTTCTTTTTTTATTTAACCTCTGACTTTGCGTGTGCATTTGATCTCTTTAAAGCAAACATAAAGAGTTCGTGTTAAATTTGAAATTGTTGTGGGAATACCAAATGCTCAACATTTCAACAATACCCGTAATTTTGTATTTTAAATGACTCTGCCTAAGTATTATTCATGTATTAATTTAATATATGTTATATCTACACCAATATACACCTAACGAGTTGTGGTTAAATAAGCCAGGCAATGAATCCTGCAATATATTGTTGGTGGCTTTTGTGTTTACAATCTAGATACAGTCGAGTTATATTTGAACCTAAATGTCATTTGGCAACGATTCCACTCGTTAGACATTAAAACCCATTTGTCAGATGGGTAGAGTAGATCTTCGATTGACATCATTGACCAAAGATGTGTGCTGGGCTGATGCGTTAAAAAGTTTTGCATATCCTTTACAGGACATCGCTGTCAACATCAGCATCTTTCAGCTGATTGTCGATTTCTTTGGCAAGATTACGCACAGTAGTTTGCCATTGCTTTCTGAGCGACCGGCTCTATACTCTCATAAGTCACTGGCGCAACTCGAACCGCTTCCAATTCTCGTGCGCTCACGTCAACTACTAGAGTATTCGGGGTTACGGAGAAAGCTGCTAACCTCTCGACCATGGAGACCGGTGGGCAGATGAGTGCCACAGGCATTTTTAATTTCTTGGTGTCTGGTCACTGATTAATATGGTCACCAATTCCTAGCTTCTCTATCAATTCGGTTCAGGCCTGTAATGGCCATGTTTCCGTGATGTAGGTCAAGGAAATATGGCAGAAAAAGTTCCGTAAAAACTTCATAGGCCTCTGGTGCCCCAGGTGAGCCACAGGATCTGTATTTAACGCAACAGACATCTCCACATCGCATTACTAGTAGAAGTGTAATGTTTAGTAACGGCTATAGTATAGAAACATATGTCTCATGACTTTAATTTAGTGATAATCTTGAATAGTCTTTATAAAAAGGATAATAGCCTACCGTAGTTTTATTTCTCTCACACACTTTCCCGACCCATGTGTAGCCTTCATTGCAAAAACACCTGTAGATGAAGTAGATGAAATAATATTAGACACAGGAGGTCAAATGAAATGTTTTAAACATTAAGTGTAGATAAAATAAAACTAGACTGACCAGGTCAAGCGCAATGTTTCAAACAATACAGTATGTGGAATAATTGTAGGTACTTATCTCATCTCAGCTTGTTCCTCTTGTACGTTATGGTGTCAAGGTGAGGCATAACCATCGAGAGATTGACCGTTTATAAGCTTCATATATCGCGATTCTCAGGGATTTTGTTATTCTTGCTGTCCATGGTATACACGATCGGCCGCTTTTCTGGTTCCATTTGGTCTGTATACCATTGCTTATTGTGGTATAATGTTAGTTATATGGCCAAAACGTTTAACTTGCTGTTTTCTAATGAAAAGGCGCAGCTATAACCCTCACTTCTTCCTTTCTTATTTTCTCTCTTCTTGATACATTGGTATTCTTCTCAGGAATCTCATGTCCGTTGTTGTAATGTTTTATTTCTGTCGTTGTCCAAGTTTGGCATAGAGTTGGTAGGAAGATTGTGTTGTAGAGTGTGTTTTTTAAGTATCTATCGATACGGGATGGTTCTTTAGTATTGGTGCCATTTATCCAGTGAGTTGGTTTGCCTTATTACATCTAATTTTGATCTCGTCATCTGATTTCCCATTTGATGATATTACACTTCCTAAGTATTTGAAACTCTGTACTTGTTTCAATGGGTATTCTTTTAGGTGAATTGTTGTATTTTCTTCTTTGGTTATTATGTACAAGGAATTAAATGTAATGTTTCAAACAAAACGGTATGTGGAATATTAGACACAACAATTCAAATGTAATGTTTCAGATACAAATGTATGTGAAATAATATTAGCCACATGAGGTAAAATGTAATGTTTCAAACACAAATGTAGATGAAGTAATACTAGGCACAGTCGGTGGCATGTAATGTAAACAAACAACAGATGAAATAATAAACACATGCAATAAATTGTAATGTTCCACACAAACACTCACAAGTGTTTATATGTAACATTGCACCAATCAGTAGCTGTGGCTAACAGGTTATACACATGGATAGTTATTTCGTCTGACTGACAGGCAGGCAAGCAGGCAGACAAATAGATAGATAGACGAACAGACACATACACCAACAGTAAAATAGACAGATTGTGGTAAAATGTTCCTGGTCTGAATACAGTTATGGATGATTGTTTACTAACATATAATTTGAAGATGCCTCACCTCTAATTCCTTGGAAGTGGATTTTCATATAGCCGTCTCAAATAAGGGCATAGAAAGTCTCATGTTCATGCTACAAACATTAAAAATTGCGCGCAGTCGGAATAGTAAAGTGTAGACCAGAGGTTATGCAGATGATATAGATATTATAGGGCAAAGTGAACAAAAGACATTGGAAATATTGACTCACTTAAAGGAAAAAGCCCAACAGATGGGGCTGGTTATCAACCAAGATAAGACAGAATATATGGTAATTTCAAGAGACGGAATGGCTAGAAACTCTGGCCACATACAAATAGATAATATGACCATTAAAAGAACGGAAACATACAAATACCTGGGTACGATCTTCAACTGCTCCAACATCATAAGGGAAGAAATACAAACTAGAATCAACTCTGGAAATAAGATATACTATGCACTACAACATCTACTAAAATCAAAGGCGCTATCTCGTAACACCAAAATCACAATATACAAAACACTGATCAGACCAGTTGTGCTGTATGGCTCTGAAACCTGGAGTACAACGAAAGGAGACGAAGCCTTGTTACAAACCTTTGAGAACAAAATTTTAAGACGCATCTTTGGACCCATTAGGGATACACAAAGTGGAGAGTGGAAAAGAAGAAGTAACAAAGACATTTATGATCTGTTTAAGTTCCCGCTAATCACTGGTATCATGAAGGCTAATAGACTACAATGGCTGGGGCATATAGAAAGAATGGAAGATAATAGGGAAACAAAACTCGCTTACACTCAGGAAATAAATGACCATAGACCCCGAGGTAGACCAAGAAGGCGGTGGAGAGATAATACATGTACAGACCTGCAAGCACTTGGAATCAACGACTGGCAAGAGAAGGTCCACCAGAGAGACGAATGGAGACGGATTGTATTTGCAGCAAAGAACCTCAATGGCTCGGAACGCTGAAGAAGAAGAAGAAGAAGAAGAAGAAGAAGAAGAAGAAGAAGACCAGAGGTGGCCAACACGAGCCCCGCGGGCCGCATGCGGCCCGCTGGAGGTCATGTTGCGGCCCGCGGTGCTAGGTCAAATGAACGTATATGTTAACTTTATTGTACATATCACCAAAAGAACATTACATCATGAGTCGTTGTGACATATTTCTAATATTGTCTGCCTATCAACGACACTTGGATTCCCTATTAAACTGTGTATTCAGAGGTCACAATGTTAATTCGAGGCCAAGCCCAATTTTCTAACCATAACACTTAAGCCGCCGAGACGTTTGAAGTTGTCAGGAGTTGGAAACTGCGTCCACACGACATAGGAACACTTGTGACCATCTGGTGGGTGACAAGAAGACGGGATATGGCAACACTACTGCCATACCCCCTCTCTTTCTCCAGCCCGACCAATTCCGAGACACCATCCCCATTAAGATGTCATGTTCCGTGCTAAAAGTACGCCTAGGATAGGTACATTAAAAGAAAAATTGAGTGGGTGGATTGAACTGAGAAGTTTTTAAGGGGTGGCATTGAGAACTGTAAGGCAGTGTAAGGCGTCTGAGAATTGCTTTTCCAGCGACCAGCTGTATTTTCCGTATTGCATACAGTGGGGTTCTTTGGACTCCAGGATTGGTGACTGTGCCTTAACCGAACATGAAGCATAGTAACAATGCTCTAGTTCTCATTTGGAGTAGCTGATTCATCGACACAGGAGTCAAAGGATTTGCCTTCATATTGCTGTAAGAGTAGAATTTCCTTAATATTATTTGCTCTCCAAGTTTAAGGCAACATCAATATTACAGAAGTCCATTGAGTGAATGATCAATGTATATAAGAGGATGGCCTGGCCAACACCAATGTACCAACTACTAGAGTAAATGCACCAGCTGAGTCCTCCCTTCATGGCTAGTTGTTAAACTCAGGAGAAGGGTTATGAACATTGTCGAAACCTGGCAGTTATCCAGATGGTCATTTACAAAACTTAGATTGTTTCCACCTGGACATTTTTAAAACCTGAATTTTATCTATGAGGACATTTTGAAAACTTGAACGGTATCATCGTGGATATTTTACACCGCCTGAAACATATTACTGCCCGTCATTTATCATGTGTGGATAATTTATATCCTTGACTGGTATCATTTTGGATATTTATGACTTTTGAAGTTTATCTGCCCTATGGATGTGTATAACTCCTGAAGTTTATATGCCCTTTGGATATTTATAACTCTTGAAGTTTACCAGCCCTGTGGATATTTATAACGTCTGAACGTTATCTGAACTATGGCCATCTATAACTCCTGAAGTTAATCTGCCCTGTGGATGTTCATAACTTCTGAGGAAATTTATTATCAGGTATATTTCACCGCTTGAGGAATGTTTCACTGGATACTCCCAGATCTGGACCATTTAGCAGAATGAATATGTGCACCTTGGGAACTTATTAACCTGGCTAATTCTACTCCAGTGACTTGAAAATGAACATTCGTAATGGGAAAATTATGGACCATAGACTGTAAGAACCATGGTGTTTTAGTTTGTGAAAAGACCTTGTGCTATTAGATATAAACTCTCTGTTCCTGATATTTCTCTGAGTGGATGCTGTTGAAGGAAGAAATAATATTGGTTGGATATTGGCTGAGAACATCAGTGAGAAAGGTATGATTAAAATAGATTATTAATATTATTTTGATATGGATTTTTGTTATGTGAATATTCATTATGTGTATTTGAGGTATTACGTAACCATGGCGTCAACTAGTAAAGACGTTGGATCAAAGATGAGAAGAATCACAGAAGAATTAAGAAGTTTTCAAGACAGGTGGACTATAAACTATTTTTCGTGGAAATTAAAACAAAACTCATATGCTTGATAGGCAACGAATCTGTTTCTGTCTTGAAAGAGAATAACATCAAACGGCACTACAAGACTAAAAATGCAAATAAGTGTGATAAGTACAAAGGGCAATTTCGACAATACAAAGTAAATTACTTAAAAGACATTTCTGCACAACAAAGGATAATTACTAGAGCGGGTTCAGAGCCAAAATGCTATGTAAAAGCTAGTTATGCAGTATAGATGTCGTCGAAGCTATAGTACGCTTGCTTATTTACTTTAATTAACAACAACAATAATTTTTAAAAAATAGGTGCGTGGCCAGGCAGGAAATATTATTTCTGAAGGTTGGCCACCCCTGGTGTAGATAAAGCTGGCTGCTGCAGCGGCTAACCTTCTCACTTAGAACTTACAAACAGCTAGCCACTTTAGGATCTGTGTGACGATGGGCTGTAGTTTGGTTTTTATTCGCTAGCTTTGAACTGGGGCGTAGTCTACACACGTGCTACTTCTAGGGAGTGCACTGGACACATGTTGAGTGAGGGTTAGCTCTTCCCTATCACCAATTTTTCTTATGATCACTGGATGTCTGAGTTAATTGTAAACTATGACCGCAAGTCAAGAAATCAACATTTTAAGCATAACTGACCTGCGTGGGGAAAGAATCCACTAAGCCGTGTTCAGCAGAACGAACGAACAAAGAAACCTTTTATTTCTTCAAAGAAGTAAGAATTGTGCACGCTGACCTTTTTGACATGCCGCCCTTCTTATCTCTCGGTTTTCATACATTATTTCATTCATATAGCACATATGAAACAAATGTTTGACAACAACCCTAACAACAGAAACAATATATGCGTTATAAAGATACTGAAAATGTGCAATAATCAAAAATACATGAATTTCTAAAGCTAATGTGTGACGTATTATAATTAGCTAAAGGCTGATGCAGAGAACGCTTAAGTGTTTTAAACTTCTCATATACCTAGTGGAACTCTAAGCGGTACCTCGGATTTCTTGCACTGTGTTATGTTATTTAGGGGAGAAAACAACCTAAAGAAGTGTGTAGTGACAGTGAATTTACACAAACCTTAAATTCAAGACAAACACGGGGGACACTCTACGTGGGTATACCTGTAGCTATACGGCTCTATGGTCTCACAGCCAGCATTGGGGCCACACGCACTTGGGGAGCACGTGTTCTTGACTGTGCAACCTTTGTCGGGGTCTCCTTCATAACCATCCTTGCACTGACATTTGTGCTGCATTGTGATAATAACATGAAATATTTTGAACGTAAATTTTACAGACACAATTATTACACTACAGTGGGTCAAGAAAAACAGACAATCTAAAACTGTGGTTCTCAACCGTTTTGTTTTGGCACTTGCACCCCTTTACCCTATGTTCAGAACGTCATCCCCCCAACACCTGTTCGGATTTCCTCCCTATAAATTATCCCCTCCCATACACAGTATACATAAAAATGTAAGCTAAAGTTAATAACACATACTAGAACAAATCTAGACGTTTACATAAAACGTGATTTGCGGGTCTCCTTACGTTATAAAACGAATTTCAGAAGGGCGAGAAGTACAGAACCGTAAAGTTTGGAGAGAAAAACAATATCAAGTAATCGGTTGTTGTATTAACGCGATCTTGAAATAATCTTATTACCCCCTTGAAAACCCTAAAGGAGGGGGGGGGGGAGGGGCGGGGGTGAAATTTCCCATCTGTTGAGAACCACTGTTCTAAAAGATGTAAACATTTAAGAAAGCTATCTCGAAATCAGAATCCATGCTTCAGAAACTGAAGTATGTCAGCGACATCAAACCTACCTTGGGTTTAGAACGGACAGTAGTGAAAGGCCGGCTTACTGGAAGATGGAGCAGGGGCTGTCCAGTACGAGAGTGGACACATGAAAATGCACGAGGCAGGAAGCTATCAATGGATCAAGAGTTCTTCCAGCAGGACATGAGGCCATCTACGATCTGCAAAGTTCTTGCTATAGTATAGCATTAAGTAAGTAAAGAACAATTTTGAACCTATACTTGTATAAACCATTCGACACTGGGAGGGGTGATGTGGTCGCTATAGAGCCGGCCGTCATCACTTGCCGAGACAGATCTTGATGCCCAATTTAGGCTGGCTCGACCTGGGAGCTCAGGGCCATTTTAAAAATCTGAATCCGCCCTGATACGGATGGAACCCGTGACCTCCGGGCCGGCAGGCTAGTGTCTAGACACCACGTCAAATTGGCTCCTGGTTGACTGGGTGTGTATATAGTGTAAATTCACACTACGTTACCGTAGTTCCTGCTGGATTAGATGTGTATATAGTGTAACTACACACTACATTACCGCAGCTACTGCTAGACCAGGTGTGTATATAGTGTAACTACACACTATATTACCTCAGCTCCTGCTAGACTAGATGTGTATATAGTGTAACTATACACTACATTACCCAGCTCCTGCTGGAATAGGTGTGTATATAGTGTAACTACACACTACATTACGACAGCTCCTGCTGGACTAGATGTGTATATAATGTAACTACACACTACATTACCACAGCTCATGCTGGACTAGGTGTGTATATAGTTTAACTGCACACTACATAACCCAGCTCCTGTTGGACTAGATGTGTATATAGTGTCACTACACACTATGTTACCGCAGCTATATATAGTGTAACTACACACTCAACGTCAAGCCCATAACGAGGACACAGATGACCAACCTGTATGTATATATTCATGGACAGTTTTTTTTTTTTTTAATGTAATTGTATCATTGCTTGCTTATTGTTTGTATTCTGACACAGATTTTAGCCGCAACATCATTTATGTCACTTATTATCGTGTTATTGTCAAGCTAATAAATTCTGCCTCTCGTTTTTATTGATTCATTCATTGCATTCATTGGCACCTTTCCGTCTTGACAGACGATAGTTTGGTACATTGTGCTTCAAAAAGGCTTAATAACTACTATCCATGGCGGTGGCGAGTGTGGCTGGTAAGGCCAATTCTTGCTGCAAATGTTTGCCCACAGTAGGTGCATGTGAAAACATCGTCACTTCCACCATTTTGCACCATCTTACGTCTCTCACGCTCTGTGTGTGCTTTATCTGCAATCATTTTCTCCTTTGTCTTTATTCCATTTCTGATAGTTGCCCTCCATGCAACACGTTCAGCGGCGACGTGCTCCCAATGTGCATTATCAATGCCTGTATCAATCATGTCCCGCTTACACACATCTTTGTATCGTAGTAGAGGCCGACCCTGAGATCTCCTACCCGTCTGTAATTCACCAAAAAAGATGTCCTTTGGTATTCTACCATCATCCATCCTTCTAACATGTCCTATCCATCTAAGTCTACGAAGACTGAGCATGGAATACACCGTAACACAACCTGATCTTTCCAATACTTCAGCATTTGTGATTTTGTCTTGCCACTTAATACCAAGTATTCTTCGCAGACACCGCATATGAAAGCTGTTTAAACGTTTTTCTTGGCGTGAGTAAGTTGTCCAGGTTTCACTGCCATAAAGAAGAGTACTAAGGACACAGGCTTGGTAGACGAGGACTTTTATTTTGGCAGTAAGCTTTCTGTTCTCCCAGACTCTTTTTGCTAACATGTTCATTGTTGTTGCTGCCTTGCCAATCCTGATGTTGATTTCCTGATCGAGGGATAATTTGCTATTTACCTCTGATCCTAGATATGAAAATGGTCTACTATCTCCAGTTCGGCATCGTCAATAAAGATTGATGGTACATCATGTGCACCTTGTGACATAATCTGTGTCTTCTTTTTGTTAATTGTTAAACCAAATTCAGATCAAGCATTGGAGAATGCAGATAGTAGATGTTGTAATTCTTCCTCAGAGTGGGTCGTAATCGCAGCATCATCCGCAAAAAGCAACTCTGATTAGTACCCTGCTAATTTTGGTCTTGGCCTTCAATCTCTGAGCATTATAGAGGCCACCATCTGAGCGTGAGTGAATGTATATACCGTCATCCTGATCACGAAAGGCATATTTCAGTAGAAGTGAAAAGTATATCCCAAAGAGGGTGGGGGCTAGTACACAACCTTGCTTAACTCCACTCTTGATTTCAAAATCTTCTGAAGTTGAGCCATCAAACTTGATTGTACCCTTCATGCCTGTGTGGAACGATTCCACAATGGACAGAAGAGTTGGTGGGCAGCCAATCTTCTTTAGTGCTTTGAACAGACCCTCACGACTGACCAAATCCTAATTCCTTGTGAGGTCGATGAAGGCAATAAACAGTGGCTGATTTTGTTCCCGGCATTTTTCTTGCATCTGTCGCAATGAGAATATCATATCAATGGTAGACCGGTTCTGACGGAAGCCGCACTGTGATTCGGGTTAGACTTGATCGCCCAGGACTTGAAGTCTGTGCAGGACAATTCTGGCAAATACTTTCCCAACAATACACAGAAGTGAGATACCCCTATAGTTGTTACAGTCGCTCCGATCGCCCTTGTTCTTGTACAGCGTTATGATGTTTGAATCTTTGAAATCCTTTGGGACTTGTCCTTCTCGCCAGCATAGCTCTATTAGCTGGTGGATCTGTAGAGCGAGTGTGTCTTGCCCACTCCTGATTACCTCTATTGGAATCCCATCCTTACCTGGAGCCTTGCCAGATGCAAGCTCATTTATAGCACACTTAACTTCTGTTATAGTGGGAAGTGTGTCCAGGTTGTCAAGAGTTGGCAGGGCCTCTATGGCGTTGAGGGCATCATCCGCTAGCTTGGTCTCACTTGAGTAAAGCTCTAAATAGTGCTCGACCCATCTATCCATCTGCTGTTTCTTATCAGTGATGATTTCTCCTGTCAAGGTTTTCAGCGGTGCACTTCTTTTGATCATTGGACCACAGGCTTTCTTTATCCCTTCATAATGCTTCTGATGTTTCCCTTATCACTTGCGATTTGAATGGACTCACATAACTTGATCCAATAGTCATTCGCACACTGCCTGAAGCCTATTGTACATCCTTCCTCGCTTGCTTCAGCTCACTCAGAGTGTTACGCGTTGGTCTTTCCTTGTTTCTTAAGAGAGCTATCTTCTTTTTATCAATCAAGGGCTGCAGGATCTGGCTGTTTGCCGCAAACCAGTCCTGCCTCTTATGATCCACAGTGCCGTAAACCCCTACCGCTGTTTTATAAATAGTTTCCTTAAGTTTACTCCATTTATCATTTACTATACAATTTTCTGATGTATCATTGAAAGCGTCCTCAAGTTGCTGTTGAAATTCAAAGCACTTTCCAGGATCGTGAGTGTTAGTAATATTAATCCTGGGGCTAGACTTGTGTTTAGCTGTGTAGATTCTTTTTGGTCTCAGTCTAACCCTTGCAACAACCAAAGAATGATCTGTATCATAGTCAACACTGTGGTAACTTCGAGTTAATGATGTATGGTTCAGATGTTGTCTCCGTGTGATAATGAAGTCCAGCTGATGCCAATGGCCGGATCTTGGATGTTTCCATGTTACCGTATGCATCTCTTTTGTTTTAAAAAAGGAGTTTGTAATACATAGGTCATTTCTAGTGCAATGCTCCAGCAGCCTTTGCCCATTATCATTCATGCGACCGATGTTGTATTTTCCAAGGCACACTGGCCATGAACTCGAGTCCTTGCCCACACGAGCATTGAAATCACCGAGCATGTAAATGTAGTCGGATTTTGGAACTGCCTTGATCGCAGAGTCTAGCTGCTCATGGAACGTATCCTTCACATAATCAGAGGAAGCGAGTGTCGGTGCATATGCAGTGAGAATGGTGGCAAATTCACAAGAGGTTGCCAAGCGCAGTGATAATAATCTTTCATTACCTCCAGCTGGGATATCAATCATTCCCCTAGCGAATTCTTCACTGCAAAGCCCACACCATGTTGCCTGTTTTCTGCCTGCCCTATTCCCTTCCAAAAAAAGGTGTAATTGTTTTCCCTGAGTGACCCTTCCTCAGCGAGGCGAATCTCCTGCAGGCCAGCAATATCAATGTTAAGACGATTGAGTTCAGCATCAATCACAGCCGTTTTTCTCACATCGTCAATATTTGTCAAGTCAGTGGAAAATCCTGGCCACATGGTTCTCACGTTCCAGGTTGCAAGCCGTAGCTTGAGGTTTCTATTCTTTTTATTAGTACCTAGTGCATTGGTTTTACAGCCTGAGATTCAGATTTTGTCCTAGCCCCAAGCACCTATTGAATCAGGCAGGCTGTGGCGGATCAGCACCCAATTGGCTGAGGGCTGCCCAGCTTGAGGCGGGCGGTAGCTGATCAGTGACACCTGTAGGTTTGTCCCACCGTCAGAGGCAACGCGTGGCGCCCCATGTCTACGCCAACTGACAAGGACTTATAACCCGTAACAGTTGCCTCTCGCTTTGATTCAGAGACCGGGTACGACCAGGGATGGAGTTATTGCCTCTCCATAGCACAAAGCCTGGGCTAAAATAAAGAAACCATGTGTTGCCCATGCAGCATGATCCCTCTCTCGGCCTGCCTAGTTCACTCCAGAGGAAAGTTGACACCTATAATCTGAAACAAGAGAAGCTGCAGAAGCTGCCGGATCAGCAAAGCAATGCTCTAACTGTCCGCCTGTCGGAGCTTCGATCCTAGACCAGCTGCCTGCCATGACTTATTTTGTCTTTGGGTTGCATTTCCTCGCACCAGGATAAGGCTAGTACCCTCCCAATTGCGCTCCTCCGCCCGAAGCCGTTGGCACAATGTGGAGTGTCGGGTTTGGTAAGCGCCGCCCAACATTCGCCGCCCAACACTCATTGCATATAAAGTAGTCATGTTGCTTCCTGCAGAAGTGATGGCCAGCAGCACCAGAGAGAGTTGTCAGGTTAACATTTGAAAGAATAATGTACGAGATCATGCCCTCAATGGTGTCGTGTGGACTGATGGGCGTACAGATTGGCTGGATGGTTGGTTTGTTGGTTAATTGTTTGATTTGTTAGTTGATTTGTTAATTGGATGGTTGTTTAGTTGGTTGGTTTATTATTGGTTGGTTGCTTGTATGATTTATTGGTTGATTGATTGGATGTTTTCTTCGTTGGTTGTTTGGTTGGTTTACTTGTTGGTTGGATGGGTTTTTGGATGATTTCTTAGTAAACTTGAAATAATTGAAGATCCCCGATACAGTCTAATTTAAGGACTTTCCATTTGGTCTAATTTATGAATACCCGATTTAGTTTAACTTATGGATACCTGATTTGGTCTAATTTGGGTATGCCCGACATAGTCTAATTTATGAATACCTGATTTGGTCTAACTGATGAATACCTGATTTGGTCCCATGTAGACACAGTCTGTTGTGACATGACAACCACCACTGTTATTCTGGCAAGGGTTTATGTCAGCACACTCTGCTACAGCTCCAACATTGCCGTCATGAAAGACACACCTGTGTTTGCCTGGACCTGTGTAAATGCACTGACTGTTGTTTCCACACGGGGACACGGAGCCCCGGCACGGGTTGTCTCCTGCATACACAAGGCACATGTTTCACATCTTACAGAATTACATACTATTCGATGAAATTCTTTCGTGGTTACCAGTTGTTCCATATTTTATTTAAGAACTCGCAATAAATACAATGAGCAGTATTGTTTTTATTATTGTTATTGTAAGGTCTGCTTCTTATAGTCCGCGTCGTATGGCATTGCACATCATGTATATCTACGGCCTTCTGCCTTCTTTACCGTTAATCTTTTCTGATATCGATGTCCTTCCATACCATGACCTCAAACTGCCCAGAATCGTCTCTCACTGTCTGGAAGAATAGAAAGACGTGGGTGTGAGGAAAGAGGGGGGGGGGGGGGGGGCGTCTTTCCTTCGCTCCAATTTCCTGTCTCATGACATGCCCACAGATTAGGCTCTGTCTTCGCCTGGTGTGAGTAACCGGTTTTCTATGTCAATTACCTTATTTCCCCCAAATAAACATTGCTAGCACAAAACTAACTCGCAGTACAGAGATTTATATTATGGTATAGCATGGAAACAAGTTTGATAAGTAGGACTCCTAGGTGAAATATAGAAATAAGAAACACAAATATGCATACCTTGTACATACGTTACGTCTAAGTTAAACCCAGTTAACAAAAATCATAGTGAGAAAAATAACAACAATAATAATACTAAATTAACGTAAAGTAAAACATGTAAATATAAACTAAAACACAATAAATCCGGCGTTTCGATCTTAGTGGTTTTCTTTAGGAAATACGGAAAAATAGGTATATAGGAAAAACCATTAAACTGAAAATAAGCATTAAAATGTAAAAACAACGTGAATTAACATTGAACTTCAATAGGGCATAGCACATCCTCCCTGCCATATACCAATTTATACCCACTAGGGAATGTGTGTGTGTGTTATTTCTTAGCATGGTCCGGCAACGTCTGGCAACACACTTGGTCCAACTGTCTACTAGCTTCTTGATGTCTTCTAGGAACAAGTTCGTGTATGTGTGTCCTTAGACCAATTTGGCACCGCCCCCATTACCTCGTTGTCATCTGAACTCGCAAATTTTCTTTCAAGGGTCCAAACAAGTGAAAGTGCGATGCACTCAAGTCTGTATTGTATACTGATTTTTTCAAGATCTCTATTTTCAGAGCACATAGTGCATCCACTATATGTGCAGAAGTAAGCGGGTGGACATTGTGGTGCGGCAACAATACTCCTTTTGAGAGAAATCACCGGCGATTGGATCGAATAATGGGTTTTGGTTTGTTTACATGCACGTCACTGTGCAAAAAATGTGTCAGTGTCACCCCTTTCTTGGAAATGTACCAGAATAGGGCCCTTGATATCTCTGTTTACCCTTGCTCCCCTCCCCAGTGTTTGCTGACATCTTGAAGAATAAATATGTGTTCCGTGTGTGATTTTAGTATCAGAATATTCATATGAGGACAAACCTACGACAGGTCCAGCAAACAGAACGGGAATTTATTTTTTAATACATGATTGCGCAAGAATTACTGAGGAATGTGAAAGAAAAGTGTGACTCTATCAGTGCTCTCATCGGAAACACGTCAAACAAGTGACTAATGGGTACCGTACGAAACGGACAGGACATATTTGGGACGTGAAATGTTAGCAGACCTGGAGATAAAGATCCAGCACTAGTAGAGTTCATGAAAACAATTAAACATCAAATTATTAGGGCTTGCGGATACCAGGACAATGTGGCAAAACACAAAATGAATTCATGACAATTATGTTCTGATATGGGGTGGTGTCGATCAGCGAGCAAAGGCTAACTAAGGAGTGCGCTTTATATTACGTCCTGAAAAAAACTAAAGGCATTATCAATGCTGAATTTATAATGAAAAGAACAATATTCAGGCACATTAACATCAACAACTATTATGCAGACATACGTCACATGTAAAAGCGATGAAGACAGAGACTCACGTGCGCACAAGCCATCACCATGGATTCCATTATTGCATTCACCATCCTCACACTTGCAATCTAGAGGTGGGGGAGACAAATGAGTTCTATACTCAACATTATTGACAATGAATATTTAAGGATATTTCTTCATTGCTTAAATTGTAATTCGCTTACAATATAGTTTCTTACAATACAATTTCATTACAATATAATTGCTTACAATGTAATTAGCTTACAATATAGGTGCTTACAATGTAATTACTTGTAATGCATCTGCTTGCAACATATTTACATACACTCGTTTTGCTTAGAATTTACTTTCATGTAATATATTTGATTATACTATATGTCTTCTTATTCTTCTTCTTCTTCTTCTTCTTCTTCTTCTTCTTCTTCTTCTTCTTCTTCTTCTTCTTCTTCTTCTTCTTACGCTTATCAAGCCTACAAAAGCACACATTAAATGGTTCTCCGTAAGCAATCACAGTTTTAAAACAGATCTGCCAGCAGTGAGAATTACCGAGAATAATATAGCCACAACCAAGTTGATAATATAAATGAGCGGGACGTTTCATCGTAGTCTGTCATTAAAGGAACTCGTCGATCAAGTGATAACACAAACTCGAAAAGGTCTTTCAGCAATGAGAGTTATGGAAACTACCAATATCGAGGGAATGCGATTAATACTTCTGTTTTGGGGACTGGTATTTCACCAATTTAGTATACCCTGGTCATCCTCATCGTCAGCACTACACAGATGGGAAGACTTGAAAAGATATGTACGAGGGTCACCTGCTGTGCAACAATGAGATACATCCTTGACTTTCCAACCATGAACAACAGGATCATCATCATCACCATCATCAAGATTTGAAAATAAGTGCACATGGGTAGCACCTTCTGCATCAAGCTCTATTCAGAGAAAAGGGTTACAGGCTAAAGACAAGAAAATCGTGGATGAGTCAGGAGGAAAATGTTATCAGACAGGTCTGCAGTCTTACCAATAACCCCTACAGAGAATAGGTGCCAGTACCTCCTGTATTTAACTGCGCCTTCTCCTGCACATTCACGCTTGACAGGGGGTGCAGAGAGCAGATCCCTTCTGCTGTCAATGCATATTTCAACAATCTAATAAGTGAACACTGGGACGATTCCGGTGTATTTATCTATACAGGTGGATCTGTTATGTTTTTTTTTTTTTTTTTTGCATATCCTTTACAGGGCATCGCTGTCAACGTCAACATCTTTCAGCTGATTTTTGATTTATTGGCAAGATTACGCACAGTAGTTTGCCATTGCTTTCTGAGCGACCGGCTCACATACCCCGTAAGTTACCGACGTGGTTAGAACCGCTACCGATTCTCGACGTCGTCACGTTACTCGCGAAAGTATACGGGATTACGGAGAAAGTCGCTAACGACTAGGCCAGGGAGACGGCAGATCTGTTATACAGCAGGGGAAACGCGCACGGTCACTCACGGCGCACTCAGCGGGCTGAACCGTTCAAGGTACCAGTGGTGCCTACTCTATCATTACCAGCAACATTAGGATGGAGGCGATGGCAGTGACACGGGCTTTCATATGGCTGGAATCACAGAATTATACCCATGGTTATGTCCCGAGTGATTCAATGAACCTCATCCGAAAGGTCGAGACGGGGTCTACTCGCATACAGTGGACTGAATCGTCGCGAAGTATGCTGTTCATAGAATCACCTTCATCGTGTGTTATAGCGATACTAATATCTTCTTGATTGCTCCTAGTGTGTTATAGTTCTACTAATATCTTCTGGCTTGCTCCCAGTGTGTTATAGTTGTACTAATATCTTCTGGCTTGCACCTAGTGTGTTATAGTTGTACTAATATCTTCTGGCTTGCTCCCAGTGTGTTATAGTTGTACTAATATCTTCTGGCTTGCTCCTAGTGTGTTATAGTGGTACTAATATCTTCTGGCTTGCTCCTAGTGTGTTATAGTGGTACTAATTTCTTCTGGCTTGCTCCTAGTGTGTTATAGTTGTACTAATATCTTCTGGCTTGCTCCTAGTGTGTTATAGTTGTACTAATATCTTCTGGCTTGCTCCCAGTGTGTTATAGTTGTACTAATATCTTCTGGCTTGCTCCCAGTGTGTTATAGTTGTACTAATATCTTCTGGCTTGCTCCCAGTGTGTTATAGTTGTACTAATATCTTCTGGCTTGCTCCTAGTGTGTTATAGTGGTACTATTATCTTCTGGCTTGCTCCTAGTGTGTTATAGTTGTACTAATATCTTCTGGCTTGCTCCTAGTGTGATATAGTTGTACTAATATCTTCTGGCTTGCTCCTAGTGTGTTATAGTTGTACTAATATCTTCTCGATCGCTCCTAGTGTGTTATAGTGGTACTATTATCTTCGGCTTGCTCCTAGTGTGTTATAGTTGTACTAATATCTTCTGGCTTGCTCCTAGTGTGTTATAGTTGTACTAATATCTTCTGGCTTGCTCCCAGTGTGTGTGAGTGGATTGGGGATGTATGGGTGGTTTGGGAGATGTTTGTGTGTGTGTGTGTGGGGGGGGGGGTAGGGACATGTCAGTTGGTGGGGATGTGTGTATGGTTTGGGGATGTGTGAGTGGATGTGCGATGTGTGGGTTGGTGGGGGATTGTGTGTGTGGGTGGGGAATATGTTGTCGATGGAGATGTGGCTGGGGGAAGGGTGGTTTGAGGTGTGGGTGGGGAGAGGATGTGTGGGGTAGAATGTGGATGGGCGTGGGATGTGTGGGTTGGTAGGGGAATGTTTGTGGGTGGCGAGTGTGTTTTGGTTGGGGGATCAGGTGTGGGCAGTGTGTGTGGGTGGGGGATGTGCGGGAGGGGGATGGATCGGTTGGTGGGGTATGTATGTGTCCCTTGGTGTGCGTGTGTGTCGGTAGGTGGGGGTGTGTATGTGTCCCTTGGTGTGCGTGTGTGTGGGTAGGTGGGGGTGTTGTGTGGCTGGGGTGATGTATGGATAGGTGGGAGATGGGCTTCATAACATGGTAATTAGCCTTGTTTATGTTTACAACATTCATTTCACAATGTTTATTTTTCTTCCTATGCAAATGTATAATGCTCTTGATGAACGAAAGACGAGTGATTGGAAGGGCCGAATGTAAGACGGCCCTGCGCGCCCAATTTGTGACCCTAATAAAGTTGATTTGATTTGATTTTGATTTTATAGTTGTACTAATATCTTCTGGCTTGCTCCTAGTGTGTTATAGTTGTACTAATATCTTCTCGATCGCTCCTAGTGTGTTATAGAGGTACTATTATCTTCTCGCGTGCTCCTAGTGTGTTATAGAGGTACTATTATCTTCTCGCTTGCCCCTAGTTAGCAATTATTCATTGGTCGTGGTTTTCGGCCGGCGGTATTGCGATGGGGTTAGGAACTCAAATCACAATTACGAATTACGCGTTCGAAACACAGATGTGGGCGATTTGAAGACATACCGCCTTCCGTTGGTTTTCATACAATGGTATGAGTGATGGTCGTTCAGAAAATAAAGGCAAACTATTGAATGTAAATTTCCCCCCAAGAAATCGCAAACAGCCAAATATGAATGGGTTGTGTGCAATTTCTAACATCGTTTCAGACAAACAATTTGAAGTATGCTCCTTTGGCGGGCTTAAGGATGCCAATTTTGGTCATTTCTTTGTACACAGTTCTCCGCCATCTTGATACAGAAGTGCAGATAGTAGACATGTTTCATGTATTTTCAAAGCGATGATTGTGTTGTAAATTGGAAGATTTCCAAATAATGTATAGTTTGTTTAATACCACAATTGAGATCTGTGTTGGTTCCTCCATTTGGACTGATCGTGCTTATTAATTAAGTCAATGTATTTGTTTCTCCCATCATCTGCATCCGTGTGTGCCTGTAGCACCTCACATATTAAATGGCTGTTATGTGTAAATAATTATTAAGAACTGGCTTGCTTTCTGAGAAGAATGCTGCCAATACCTTGGACTTTCAGAGTAATTAACAACGATTGCTTGGAAAAGGCTAATAAACGTAAAACATAAACAACTGTAAGAAAGAGACAAACATGTTCATTGGCAATGTGATGAGAAATGAATCTTTGGGAAACATTATAACAAATGGAAACATAAGTGGTAGAAGAGGCAAAGAGAGACAGATGGACATTATGCTGGATGGTATCAGTCGGTGGCATGGGGGAATATTCACAGTATAATGCTGGATGGTTTCAGTCGGTGGCAAGAGGTGGGGGGGGGGGGGGGAATCCTCAGTAGAATGTATCCATAACACCAAACTCACATATCTGTGGAATACATGGACGCCTATGCCAGTCGGCAGGGCATGTGTCGATGATTATGATGTATAAACTAAGATTGTTGAAATCAAGCACGCAAGTCTAGTTTACACTGACACAAACACGTCTTAGGTTACTCACCCAGCGAACAATTTGGCCCATACTTGACAGCGTTCGTGCACATTTCACATGCTTTTCCCTCAAATCCAGGCTGTGTCGAATACATTAATAAGCATTTACAAATCTCTCCTCATTAAAACTTTAGGTAAGCAAAGCGCATTGTGTTACTAAACCATAAAACAAACAACTAAATCATCATCAGTATCATCAAATACCTTGTCACCTGGCATGGACGGTCAAGCTTCTAGACAAATTGTGATCTCCTACTTTATGGATCATTTAATGTGTTGACTCCATTCAGTGCCATGAAAAGACTGTCAGTAATTTTCTCTCGCTGTTTTCCACTATGACTCTTTGTTCACGATTTTGCAACTACTTTGTCTATCATTTCCTGTAGTTCCTTCTGGCATGTTGCTATCAAGACGGTGTCATTAGCGCAACAAGAGTTTGTCAATGTGACATTCACCAACCAGGATCCCTGGAATATTGCTTGAATATCTCATGATATGTTCACTGTACAATAAACACAAATCAGGAGACATGACACAACCTTGTCTGATGCCCTTCCATATAGCTTGCCACAGACTTCGAACTCAGTATGTTGGATGTGTGAAAATGCGTTCACTACCCTCCAGCTACAGTCTCCGATACGCATTATTTAAGAAGAACTAAAGTCCATTTATGGGAGCTATATGAGTGAAGTTTAATATGACATTTTACAATTATTTAACCAAAGATTAAACTTCTACCCATTTCATAGAAAATGATAATCAGTATAAACATTCACAACTATATTACAGACAAAATATCATTATACATACATTTTAAATTAACATAACAGACATCGAAATGCGATATGTATGTACAGTTGTATACAACAATGAAGACTTACATATGCGAGTATATAATATAATATGTAGACTTATATACAATAATGAAGATTGAAACTTACGAGTATATAACATATAATATGTAGATTTATATACAACAATGAAGACTGAAACATACGAGTATATAACATACAGATTTATATACAATAATGAAGTCTGAAACTTACGAGTATATAACATATAATATGTAGATTTATATACAACAATGAAGACTGAAACATACGAGTATATAACATATAATATGCAGATTTATATATAATAATGAAGACTGAAACATACGAGTATATAACCAATAATATGTAGATTTATATACAACAATGAAGACTGAAATATACGAGTATATAACATATAATATGTAGATTTATATACAACAGTGAAGACTGAAACATACGAGTATATAACATATAATATGTATATTTATATACAACAATGAAGGCTGAAACATAAGAGTATATAACAAATAATACGTAGATGTATTTACAATAATGAAGACTGAAAATCACGAGTATCTAACATATAATGTGTAGATTTATATACAACAATGAAGGCTCACACAAACGAGTATATAACAAATAATATGAATCCATATGTGTTGAACATGATACTCTTTAGAAGATAATAATAGTAAGTCTATGTTCACAAATATCTTGAATAAACGGGCACTCCGCCTGCCCCAAGTGTGTCCCGTAGACTAGCGGAGGGAAGGGACCATCTTACATCTCTTATGATAGTGGATACACTTACCACGCCAATGGCGGCCCTTACTACAAAATCAGCAATGAAGCAGAGCTAATGTGAAACCCCAGGACCTGGCTGGAGCAACACCACGCAAGCCTAATGCCTCTTTGTTTTCAGCATGCATCATTATTGAAGTCAAATACTCACGTCACAAGTACACTGCCCATTTATTCTATTGCATTTTCCATGGCCATTGCAGGGATTCCGACTGCCACCTGGACATTCTGGTACAAAAGATAGATCACAGAGTCAGTGTCATCTTATGTCGGATGTGTCATAAGGGCTTGAAATTTCAGATCATCACATATACTATATCAGGATGTCAATTTCTTCTTCGTGTGTATGGTATGATTGAATTGCCCAAACATAACTAACCATTTCCTGACAATCGCTGTTAGTTTCTGAGTTGAGAAGAATTACAACAATAAATCGCAGCACCCTTGAAGTTCGATCAAGACAAACGTGCTATGTCACCAAGTTCAACAGCCAGAAACAAGCCCCTGTAGTAATGATACCAGATGCGTCTGGTTGTGTGTCCGTCTGGTCTTTCCTTGGAGTACTGAGTGTCGGCCATAAATGAATCACAAAAAATAAAAAAATAAATACATAAATAAAAAACGAGAAGTAGATTGTGAGTTTTACTAGAACACGATTACAAGTGACAAAACGGACGTTGCGGCCAACGCCTTCATCAGCCAGAACAAACAAACATAAACCGACACACTACACGAAAAACACTACATGGAAATATTAATATTACTTATCTGTATCCTTCTTTGGCTTTAACGTCTTTGAGCAACTATCAAAGGGTGGAATAAACCGGATTGTGGTGATTCAGGCGGTCATTGGACTTAACGCCAACAACGCCAGAAGCTCAGTGATTGGCTTAGCCTCCCGTTGGGGGGACACCCGCTGTGGGGGGAGGGTGGTGGGGATGGGTGGAGCGCCCAGGTGAGCGACAGGTAAAAATAGGGATTATTATAACACTATACACCGGCTTCGTGGCTTAGAGGTTAGCGACTTATCTCCGTAATCTCGTATACTCTCGTGGGTAACGTGATGACGGTGAGAATCAGCAGTGGTTCGAATCGCATCGGTAATTTACGGGGTATGTGAGTCGGCCGCTCAGAAAGCAATGGCAAACTACTGAGCGTAATCTTGTTAAGACGCCATCATACAGCTGAAAGATGCTGGTGTTGACAGTGATGTCCTGTAAAGGATATGCCCAAAAAAAATAGCACTATAGCTGGCTATGTGGCGAAGGTGTCATGGTCGCAGCTCGCAATTACGCATCAAGTGCTGGAACCACAGCTGCAAGCGATTTGGATGCAGACTGCCTGCAGACCCGTACCACATACCATTTTAACTTCCTGCGTTACTGCCTACGGCTTCATATCACGCCATGTGGCTTCATCTCTAGATGTCATCCTTCGGCTGACAGTTGTAATACACGGTTATCTAAAGTTGTATTTAAATATACTACTCTTCGTATTGTTGACAACCACTCGAGACAGTTGTCTGAGATTAGCTCAAGTATTACTTTCCTCGATCAACGACTTAAATATCTCACCTCAGGTAACTATCTCTTGTATTGCGTGATACGCTGTATCATTAACAGCACCAATCACCGCTTCAATAAGTGTCTTTCCGCGACTGAAAACACCAAATTAGCGTCTTCGTACCCCTATCTCTACCCCGTCCCCTCTCACGCCTTATCATACCATAGGCTCCAATAATTTAGTTTTGTGCATGCCTCCCGATCTCCCCTCATCGGCACCGGAGAAATCAGACCTCAGTAAAGGGCTCCGGTTCAGACCTTTACGTCAATCTGGCGACAGATACGCGCTACTCCAGGACGTCCATCGTTTCCATCGCACTCTCAGGTTGAAATGTCACTTCAATAATCAACCTCACAGGGACAACTCTTTGGATGATCACGTCTCTCACCATTCTTAACGCGTCCATGACACCTTCGTCACATAGCCAGATATAGTGCTCTACTAATCCCTAGTTTGCCGGTCTCCCTGGTCGAGGAGTTAGCAGTTTTCTCCGTAACCATGAATACTCTCGTGATTGACGTGAGCGCACGAGAATTGGAAGCGGTTCGAGTCGTGCCAGTGACTTATGAGAGTATGGAGCCGGTCGCTCAGAAAGTAGTGGCGTGCTGATGAGCGTAATCTAGCTTTAGAATCAACATACAGCTGACAGATGCTGATGTTGACCGAAATATCCTGAAACAGGATGGAAACGCGGGAAAAAAGAAATCCCTATTTTATCTGTCGCTCACCTGGGCGCCCCCCCCCCCCCACCCACCCACAGCGGGTGTCCCCCACTGGGAGGCTAAGCCAATCATTGATCTTTTAGCTTTATGGCCTTTAGTCCAGTGACCCCCTGAACCACCACACATCCGGTTAATTCAATCCACTGATAGTTGCTCCAATACGTTTTCAGCCAATGAAGGATATAAATTAGTAACTTTAATATTTTCATGTATTGTTTTTCGTGTAGTGTGTCGGTTTATGTTTCTTTGTTCTATGCTGACGAAGGCTTTGGTTGCAACGTCCATTTTGTCTCTTGTAATCGTGTTCTAGTAAAGCTCTCAATCTACTTCTCGTTTTTTGTGATTCATTTATTGCCTTTTAAAGCTTTACTGCAGTTCCATTTATTCTAGTTTACTGAGTGTCGACCAGATCTTCTGCTCACTCCCTGTCGCAACATTCCATCCATCCTATGATTAATTTATAGGCTCTTCCTCACTATTCAAATAACCCCAAATAACCTTGACCACGTACGTCTGATCGATCGTGCACCAATATCAAACCCAGCGTTGCCAAACCAGCCAATCTGTCTCCCTGCTCGATTCCCACCACGTCAGACTTTCTTCGACAAAGAACCCAACTCTTAGCATGCTTTGTGAGTCCGTTACAACCGCGATATGTGTGTATTGTTTATCCTATAGACATCTGAACACAGCAGAGGCTGCCTCTACCTTCATTCTCAGAATGTGAAAAGGCTCTGCTTTAAGAAACACCGCCCATTAACCTTTGCTACGAACCAGCGGGCACTTCTTAAGCCTCTTACCACAGGCCATGTAGATGTAGTCATCGCCGTATGTGGATTAGTTGTTGCACCTCCCTTTCAGCGCAGCCTGCTAACCAATTCCTGCACTCACAATTCTAATTCTTCTTAATTTGCTCATTTGTACTATTGTTCAAAGTCTTCTTATTGTTCATTGTAGTTATTGTTCGTTGTGAAGTTGTTCACATTGTAGTTATTGCAGGGGCGTCATTAGGGGGGTGCGGGGGTGCGGGCCGCACCGGGTGACACCATCAAGGGGTGACACCAAAATAAAAAAATTGCAAATTTGACAAAGCAGACATAGCAAAATAACAAAATTTAACTTTGTCCGAGTTTGTCGAAGTTCTTTATTTAAGTTTTACCTAAAGTATTAAAGTTATATTGTTCAATTTGTTTTCTTTCTTATGTCCTTATTAACATTTTGACTTATTTTACAAACATTACTATATGCGATTATATATGGTACAGGAACACTCGGAAGAAGACCACGGTGAAAGTCTAGAGGGGTGACACCAAGAGTTTACCGCACTGGGTGACACCAACCCCAGTGACGCCACTGAGTTATTGTTTGTTCAAGAATATATCAACTAATACAGCTACCAGCAGACCGAAAGACTGGTAACATGGCTAGATAGATTCGAATAAATACTGTCGCATGTTGCACACCTCAGTCATTTCACAGTTGGACTCCACATAAATAAACACATACAGATTGGCGATGCCTGCACTAAACTGCACATCATATCTAAGTAAACTTACGACAATGTCCAAATGGGGGGATTTGATTGGAGGTTTCTAACACTATTATGTCACTTACCATCTGCTAGGGAACGGGAACCCTAATTCGCACACTTTAAGTATCAGTGATCGAAGCCAGTTGTGTATTTCGATTTCGGATATAAGTGTCCCTCTCAAATCAGGGTAAGGAAATTAATGTCAAGTAACAATGACCAATTGTGCCGGTCAGGTAAAACGTGATATGTGTGATAAATATGTGTAGAAGTTCCTGCATGAACGACTCATCTTTATTCTTTCATTCTGGGATCGCCGGTAACTTTTGTCCTTGCCAGAGGCAATGGCGGATTCAGCTTTTTCTATCTTAAAATACTTGAATTCATCTTTATCTTTCACTTACCAAGAAGTGCTATGATGTCAACGCACTCTTAGATTATTAGAACGAGACAATTCTGTGCACATCCGTGCAGTGTCAAATCTTCACCATATAACTTCTTTGATTTATTCAAGACGTAGATTAGATTAAGACTTCTGTCATGTCTCTGGCATCTTTGCTCTCCTCCCATCTGTTGTTGTTGTTTGTCGATCAAGAATGATGATGACCATTTATTTCATCCAGTGGGGTTGAAAGTATGAAGCCGTTTGTTCTTAGATGGCTGATAAGGCCTATTGTGGCTCAAAATGTTCTTTGACAATGTGGACAAAGAATGCTTGACGTTTCTGGAGGAGGATTTCCTGCAGTGGTTTTTCTGTCCTGCCTTTTCTTCACAGCTCTTGCAGTCCTGGTTGCCTCACATATGACTGCACCCTTGCGTAATCATGCACGCCACGAATTTCGGTCTCTGGCTGCAGCCTCCCAGGTGTCATGATGAATTTCAAAAGCATTCAGCGAGATTTTCAGAGTGTCTTTAAAGCGTTTCCTCTGGCCGCCTTGGGAGCGTGTACCACAACGCAGTTCGCTGTAAAAAATTCGTTTACGGAGCCTGTGATCTGGCATGCGAGTCAAGTGACCAGCCCAGCAAATCTGATTCTTCATTAGTACAGTGTGGATACTGGGCATGGACGCTCTTTCTAGGACTTGAGTGTCTGGGATCTTGTCTTGCCATTTAATCTTCAGTAGCTTACTAAGGCAGTCTGTGTGGAAGTAGTTTAATTTCCTATCATATCTACCATTCATCTACCAAACACGATATGAGAGAGAGAGAGGAGAGAATGAATATATCTCCCCCTCTACCTTTATATATGTCGTGGCGTTGGGAAAGAATTATGGGGTATGATTGATGAGTACGGGTAACTGATTCAGCTTGGGTGAACTGCTACGACAGATTCCATAAAGAGGCATAACCATTATGCCAACATCAATCACTCGTACCGACTCGATATCAGGCAAACTATTTAATCCATACACTTCAGGGTCCTCCGTTTCGGCTGAAGGGACTGATGTTTAGGCACGTGCTTGAGTGAAGAAGAAGAGGTTGGTATGAGAGGGAGAGAATGAGCTTGTACTTGTTACTTCCTAATCTTAATTCTATGTATATATGTTAATGTTCATGGATGAAAGACTGAGTGGAACTCATTAGGTAATACTACACCTGTCACGTAAGATTCATTCCATAATTGAATTGTATTAAATTATGAATATATATTAATTTTGCATGCATTAGAACTACTGATCAGCAAGGGTAATATCCCTAAGAATAATAATAGTATACCCATGTCGGTAAAAGTGAATAAATAGGTCTATTCTCATGCATTGTCATTTCTATTCCACCTGAGATATTCCTTATAATCTAACACCCAAGCTAGAAGAGGTGAGGGAAGGGAAATGATAGAAGGAGTAAATAACCGAAGGCACATGGACTGTAACTTGGCACACTAATACATCTGATCCATCCTTAACTTTATAATAAGAGCTATGTACATACTACTCCATCATCTCTCTATTCTGTATCATTACGGTGCAGGATCTACTCTTGATGGGTAAATTAGATCATGTGGCTCTTCAGCAACCTTCTCGCCTTGTCATTCCCTGTTGTCTATTTCTCCTTTGAAAGAACGTAAGATTAACAGATACCAGAATAAAGGCAGATGTAACTGCCATATAAAACATAATATGCTTGATAGTCGGAAAAGAACCACTAACAAGAAGAGACCTTTTAGATCTCAACTTGTAAGTTCTTCCTACATCTTCTACTTACTAACCTTCTATCTGTAGACCTTTGCATTCTTGTCCACTACAGTGAAATCATCAGTGATCCTATATAAATAGGCTCTCTATCTTTCTTCACATAAGGAGGTGGACGAGGTTCGCAGATTTTATGAGTGACTGAAGAAGGAGGAAGGATGACAATCCCAGGGCCATGATGTGAATGAATGACTCTGAATGGAAGGGTAAAGACCAAGTCGGTTGGTATTTGGTTCGTTCCCAGTATGTCTAATTCTTTTGGCTAGTGGACTACCAAACCTGTAATTCAAGAACATGTCAAATACTGGATGGTGCCTGGACGGTCAACCTATACCTCAGTTAATCTTCCTCACCAGACTGAAGTTATGTTGACTAAATCAGCAAGAGAACTCCTATCAAGTTTTGTAAAGAAATAAACTCTTCAGAACCAGTGAAGTAAATTCTGAATAGACATTAGGAACAGAAATCCTTACAACAAGAACAATTAACACCATGGACTATGAATCTGATGTTGTATTCTATGCCAGACCCTCACACCCCCCCCCCCCTCACACACACACACACACACACACACACACACACTGGGACTCGAATCCAGTTACCCGGTGACTAGTTGATCTACTTATCTATATACGTATTCCACATACCCGGGGCTTGCCTCACTGTCTTTGAATGGTCTCGGAATCGGTCAGGGGAAGCCGAGGCGGCCGGTGGAGGTACCTGGTCACGCCCGCCCGCCCCGTACCGGAAGTGTCATCAGCAAGTAGTCATCACGACAACCGAAAGTGACCCAAGAATATACCCGCCAAAATTTGAAAAAATGAGGTCCGAAAAGGATCCAGCTTTGTGACGTCAGAGCATAGGATCATGACTTTTGTATAGTAAAAAATGACGTCACCACGAAGGATTCAGATTCTTATTTACTAAGTAAATTGCACGTACATTACTACTAGATTTAACATAAGATTTATAGCATAGTTAACATAATATATGTAATAGATTTATCATTCTGACCACCTAAACTTGCTGACCACCTTGACTTGATGGCCACCTTGATTTGATGACCAATTTAACTTGTAACCACAATAAGTAGATGATCACTTTACATTGATGATCACCTAAACTTGAAGACTAAACCACATTGACATGATGACCTCTTAATTGATGACCTTCTTATCTTGATGACTATCGTAACTTGATGACCACCTTATCTTTAAGACCGCCTTAACTTGATGACTTTCTTACAATGATGACGATCTTGACTTGACAACCATCTAAATGGATGACCACTTTTCTATCTTGATGACCACATTAACTTGATGTCATTTACACAGACGAATACAGTTTTCTCGTTCACATTTCACGAACCAGGATCAACGCCAGAATTATGAGATCACATTTTTAAAATACCCCTCTCGGGGGAGATTTAAACCCCCACCTTCTGGTATGTGAATACACCAGCCACTGAGCTACCATATTCCACTAATAGGTTCGTCATCATTAGCATCATCAGTGTCATTATCAGGCAGAAGGTCATGTATGGCGTAGCTCTCTTCCAAGATACTCCATTCTCACCATTTCCTTTGCCTCAAGAATTTCATTTCGGCGTGATTTTCATTCCCCGTGTGGTTTTCATTCATTCCCTCGGTGGTATTCATTCCCTGGGTGTCTTTAATTCCACATGTTTATTGGGTTGATCGCCCCTACCTTGTCTTCCAGGAGACATGCTGAAAATTACTGTTCTCATAAACCACTGTGACTTTTAAAAAAGGAAAAATGATTTCTTTTCCCGAGGCATAGTATTGTTTAAAAGCCAGGTTTCTTTCATGTTCACATCTCGTAAAATGTCAGTATTTGGCTTCTTGATCTAAGTAATTCTAATAATATTCTCGTAGCAGTTAAGTATAGTTATAAAGTGGCGTGTGGCTTGCAATAGACATATACGACATATAAACACTCAAATTGAAAGACCATATTAGACCAGACCCTTTATAAGAAGGAAATACAAGTAGCGCTATAACCTTTCATGAATGCCGTAAGAGACAACTAACGAGGGCTGGCATGGGACTGACATGTCGAAGGAGAAGAAGAAGAAGAAGAAGAAGAAGAAGAAGAAGAAGAAGAATCTAATTCTTTAAGACTCACAACATGGGCTACATGTCTACAACATCTGTGTGCATTACAAAGAAATCGCGAATGAATAGTAATTACCCCCGTCCTGTGCTCAACTCAGAGTATAGAGGTTTGAAATGTGTATGTTTCAAGATGTATTGATTTTTAGCAATGGTAGCGCATGTATGTGTACATAAAGTGTCACTGACCTTGAATGCAACCATCTCCCCAATATCCGTGACAGCAGTATACTGGTGCATACTCCTCCCTACAAACGTACCGGCAAGGCAAGGTATCTGTACAATTTTTAAATTGCCAGGCCCCTGAAACAGATTTGTAGGTGTACATATATTTTAGTGGAAATTAGACATAAATAGTGTACATTTCAGGTGGGAAAAGGACAGAACGACGCAATAGTTTCAGGAACATTTGACAGAAAGATTAACCTTTTAGATATCATTATAACGATGGAGTGATGCAAGTTTTAAGGGGCAATAGACAGCAATATGTATAACTGAGGGTCAAAAGGATATAAATAAACATAGGCTATTGGACATTACAAAGATTTATTTTAGTTTTCCGTCTCTGGAGAAATCATTGTCTGTCAGGATTGCCATCATCTCTGTCATCTGTTATTGTAATGAAGTTGACGATGCTTAGATTATTAATTGATGTCCATCTGCTTTACTTGTCACCTTCATCTCTCATTGTCTCCATCTGCTTTTTTTGTGCCTAGTATATATATATATATATATATATATATATATATATATATATATATATATATATATATATATATATATATATATATATATATATATATATGTGTGTGTGTGTGTGCGTGTGCGTGTGTGTGTGTGGGGGGGGGGAGTGGAATAAATATTGTAGATGAACAATGACACATACTAAAGTATTAAATAAACAGATATCAAAGGCAATTATACCAGGGGAAAAAACGAATACAACAAGAAGAAATTGATGATAGAGGACATGCTGCTGTTAATGAACACAAGAAAAGGTAAAGACAATCGAGACGAATATAAAATAGCAAATAGAGAGATGGTACAAACATTTAATAGAGCAAACCAAGTCTGGCTTATTAATCAGTGCAAGGAGATTGGGGTTTAACAAGAAGAGACACCATCTATATACAAAAATAATATCAATTGCAAACAAATGTAAATAAAATATAAATGGTCAATAAAAAGACAATTAATTGAAAGATGGACAAAATATTTGAATTGGTTAGATGATGACATTACATTACGAAATTATATATATATATATATATATATATATATATATATATATATATATATATATATATATATATATATATAAAGCTGACTCAGTGGCCAAGGAGATACAGACTGAGGATGGGGACGGAGCACTTATGGGAATGTCCCGAATGCTGTGATGTCGGTTCCTAAATCAATCAATCAATCAATCAATACAGACTCAGTTCGTAATCCCGCATACCACGTTCGAAACAAAGCTGTTGACGATTTTGTGCGTGGCAAAGGTGTTACGCATGCAATTCTTAATTCCGAATACCGCTTTCAGTGCACATCTGCGGGCGATTTGGAAGCAGACCGCCTTGCGTTGGTTCTCATGGAAAGGTATGAGAGTCGGTCGTTCAGGCAGCAATGGATAACTACTGAACGTAAGCTTGCTAAGAAATCACACATAACCAAATATGGAGTTGACTGTTTCGTCCTGTAAAAGATATGCAACTGAGTCTTTCTTTACAACATAAGATGCAACATATGCATCATTGTCACCATCAACATCACGTGAAATGCCCGACACCGCAGGCGATGACGTGTCTCCATAGACATTTGTCCCTTGATTTCCTGGTACGTTTGGCCTCTGGGTGTCTTCCCTGCCACACTGTCAACATTTCTACTGTGTTTCCCCAAAATTAAGACCTACCCCTAAAATAAGCCCTTGCACGATTTGTCAGGATGTTCTTAATATAAGACCTACATTTAAAATACGCCCTAGTTAAGATCGTCAGATAGAATGCAGTTATTAATCGTGCACTAGCATTCAAGTACTTTGTTGATGGCATCGACTTTCCTAAATACCAATCTCTAAGATGATTGCCATGGATAAAACTGCAGTGTATATGGGCTTAGGATCTCAATCAGTTGATTATACGGAATTCTGGATTTGGAGAGTTATGACGATGTTCCAGAAGAAGATGACGTAACTGTATTTTTTAAAATACTTATTTTTTTTTTTTTAATGTTGAATTTTGTATGTGAATAAATGTAGATCTTTGTGTCTGAAAAGAAGATAATAATAAGACATCCCTGAAAATAAGCCCTAGTGCATTTTTCGAAGCTAAAATAATTGATATAAGACACGGTTATATTTTCGGGATATCATGGTAGTATATACTGCTTCCGTCTGCCTCGTCTCTAACAGTCTTCATCATTTCTACTGGCGTATCCTTCCTTTGACCTTCTTATATCAAATCGGGCTCCAAAAACGACAGTTGTATTGTCCTGTAGTGGGTAATCACATGTCTGTGTGGACAGGTCTTGTGCATGATTTGAAGGCGGGAATTCGTAGTTGTCCTTGGGATTGTTAGCATCCCACATAGAAACCACATATGTGTGGCCTCCAATAACCATCTGTGTCATAGAGCAAACACTTTAGAATCTAGATTTACGAGTGAAAGCAAGAAGATAAAAGTAATACTTTACCAAGGTCATATCCTGCTTGACATGGACTTCCAAAATAACTGCATTTTCGACATTCTGTCTGGTACGTGCGTTGGTATGTCTGCTTGCAAAACCTCTCGGGTTGAGCAGGGGTAGTCATGCCAGCCTCAGTAGACGTAGACATTGCAACCTCTGTGGTAATAGAGTAGTCAGTCTGTGCTTTAATCTCATTATCTCAGATACAGTAAGTTTGCTTAGCAATCCCACAGTAAGTACCAGCTTCCTTAGATTCCCATGCCAGAGATGGGGCTTCTTCTTAACCTTGTCAAGCCCAGAAAAGCACCCATTACATGTTTCTCCTTAAACAATCATACTTTTTAAAACAGATCTACCAGCAGTGAGAATAGACGGGAACATTATGACAAAAACCAAGGTGATGACATAAATGTGTGTGGAGTTTGATAGTAGTCTATCATTCTAAGACCGTGTCGATCGCATTATAACAAGAACCAGAAAAGGCCTTTCAGCAATGAGAACTACCAATGTGAAAGAAAGACTGTTAGTTCTTATGTTCACCCATTTAGTAAGCCCCGGACATGCTCATGTTCAGCCCTTCACAGATTGGAATACTTGAAATGGTATGCAATGAACCCATGCGTATTATTTTGGGGTGTACGAGAGTTGACCACTGTGCAGCAGTGAGGTACATCATTGACTTTCCAACCATGAACAACAGGATCAAGATTTGAAAATAAATGCTCATGGGCATCTTCTGAATCAAGCTCTTTCAGAGAAAAAGATGACAGGCTAAAGACAGGCAATTCATGGATGAGTCGGGCAGAAGATGTTGGCAAGCAGGTCTGCAGTATTACCAATATCAACCCCGAGAGGGAATGGGTGTCTGTGTCTCCAACGCTTAACTGCGCCTTCTCCTGCACATTCACGCTTGATAGGGGTGCAGAGAGCAGATCCCTGCTGCTGTCAATGCATATATCAACAATCTCATCAGTGAACACTGAGACGATCCTGATATGTTTATCTATACAGGTGGATATGTTATACAGCTGGAGAAAAATGCGCGGGCATTCACGGCACGCCTAGCGGGATGAACCATTTAAGAGACCAGCGGTGCCTACACTATGACTACTAGCAGCATTAGGATGGATGTGATGGCAGTGACAAGGGTTTTCATGTGGTTGGAATCACAGAATTATACCCATGGTTATGTCTGGAGTGATTCAATGAACCTCACCCGAAAGGTCGAGACAGGGTCTATTCGCATACAATGGACTGAATCGCCACGGAAGTCCGCTGTTCGTAGAACCACCGTCAACTTTTGTTATAGCGGTACTATTATTTTCTCGCTTGCACCTAGTGTGTTATAGTTGTACTATCTTCTCGCTTGCACCTAGTGTGTTATAGTTGTACTAATATCTTCTGGCTTGCTCCTAGTGTGTTATAGTTGTACTAATATCTTCTGGCTTGCTCCTAGTGTGTTATGGTTGTACTAATATCTTCTCTCTTGCTCCTAGTGTGTTATAGTTGTACTAATATCTTCTCGCTTGCTCCTAGTGTGTTATAGTTGTACTAATATCTTCTCGCTTGCACCTAGTGTGCTATAGTTGTACTAATATCTTCTCGCTTGCTCCTAGTGTGTTATAGTTGTACTAATATCTTCTGGCTTGCTCCTAGTGTGTTATAGTTGTACTAATATCTTCTGGCTTGCTCCTAGTGTGTTATAGTTGTACTAATATCTTCTCGCTTGCTCCTAGTGTGTTATAGTTGTACTAATATCTTCTGGCTTGCTCCTAGTGTGTTATAGTTGTACTAATATCTTCTGGCTTGCTCCTAGTGTGCTATAGTTGTACTAATATCTTCTCGCTTGCTCCTAGTGTGTTATAGTTGTACTAATATCTTCTCGCTTGCTCCTAGTGTGTTATAGTTGTACTAATATCTTCTCGCTTGCTCCTAGTGTGTTATAGTTGTACTAATATCTTCTCGCTTGCTCCTAGTGTGTTATAGTTGTACTAATATCTTCTCGCTTGCTCCTAGTGTGCTATAGTTGTACTAATATCTTCTCGCTTGCTCCTAGTGTGTTATAGTTGTACTAATATCTTCTGGCTTGCTCCTAGTGTGTTATAGTTGTACTAATATCTTCTCGCTTGCTCCTAGTGTGTTATAGTTGTACTAATATCTTCTGGCTTGCTCCTAGTGTGTTATAGTTGTACTATTATCTTCTGGCTTGCTCCTAGTGTGTTATAGTTGTACTAATATCTTCTGGCTTGCCCCTAGTGTGTTATATTTGTACTAATATCTTCTTGCTTGCTCCTACTGTGTTATAGTGGTACAAATATCTTCTCGCTTGCTACTAGTGTGTTATAGTTGTACTAATATCTTCTGGCTTGCTCCTAGTGTGTTATAGTTGTACTAATATCTTCTCGCTTGCTCCTAGTGTGTTATAGTTGTACTAATATCCTCTGGCTTGCTCCTAGTGTGTTATAGTTGTACTAATATCTTCTGGCTTGCTCCTAGTGTGTTATAGCGGTACTAATATCTTCCCGCTTGCTCATAGTTAGCAATTATTTATTGGTCATGTTTTGCGGCCATCGCTGTTGACCATTCCGCATATCGCGTTCAAAACATGGTTGTGGCGATTTGAAAACATACCGCCTTCCACTGGTTTTCATACCATTTCGTTCAAAAAGTAAAGACAATATTCATTGGCACCTTTCCGTCTTGACAGACGATAGTTTGGTACATTGTGCTTCAAAAAAGCTTAATAACTACAACCCATGGCGGTGACGAGTGTGGCTGATAAGGCCAATTTGTGCTGCAAATGTTTGTCCACAGAGAATGCATGTGAAAACATGGTCATTTCCACCATCATGCACCATCTTACGTCTCTCACGCTCTGTGTGTGCTTTATCTACAGTAATTTTCTCCTTTGTCTTTATTCCATTTCTGATAGTTGCCCTCCATGCAACACGTTCAGCGGCGACTTGCTCCCAGTAAGCATTATCAGTGCCTGTATCAATCATGTCCGACTTACACACATCTTTGTATCGTAGTAGAGGCCGACCCTAAGATCTCCTACCCATCCACCAAAAAAGATGTCCTTTAGCATTCTACCATCATCCATCCTCCTAACATGTCGTATCCATCTATGTCTACAAAGACTGAGCTTGGAATACACAGTCAACCAAGCTGATCCTTCCAATACTTGAGTATTTGTGATTTTGTCTTGCCACTTAATACCAAGAATTCTTCGCAAAAAGATAGGCGGACAGCTAGAGCGTTGCTTTGTTGATCCAGCAGCTTCTGCAGCTTGTCTTGTTACAGATTATATGTGTCAACTTTCCTCTGGAGTGAACTAGGCAGGCCGAGAGAGGGATCATGCTGCATGGGCAACACATGGTTTTTATATTTTAGCCCAGACTTTGTGCTATGGAGAGGCAATAACTCCATCCCTGGTCTTAACCGGTCTCGGAATCAAAGCAAAAGGCCACTGTTACGTGTTTGAAGTCCTTGTCAATTGGCGTAGACATGGGGCGCCACGCGTTACCTCTGACGGTGGGAGACACCTACAGGTGTCACTGATCAGTTACCGCCCTCTTCAACTGGGCAGCCCCTGTTCAGTTGGGTGCTGATCCGCCACAGCCTACCTGCTTCAATGCGTGCTTGGGGCTAGGACAAACTCTGAATCGCAGGCTGTAAAACCAATGCACAGGTACTAATAAAAAGGCAATATACTGAATGCAAATTTCCCCAAAGTAATCATAAACAGCCAACAATGATGGGGTTGAATGCAATATTTAACATGGCTTTGAGATAAACAATTTGAAGTATTTTCCTGCGGCAGGGTGAAGGATGCCGATTTGGGCAAAACTGTGTTATTTAGTGAGTGAGTCAGTCAGTCAGTCAGTCAGTCAGTCAGTCAGTCAGTCAGTTAGTCAGTCAGTCAGTCAGTCAGTCAGTCAGTCAGTCAGTCAGTCAGTCAGTCAGTCAGTCAGTTAGTTAGTTAGTTATTCACGGTTGCAACTTCACAGCAACGGGTCATCCCCATTATACTCCGTTACGGTGCAAATGAATATTACAGAAAATGCTCCCCACAAGCCCCATTTGAAAAGTGGAACAGACAGGAGTGTCGACTAACCAACAGTCCGCACAGGTACATTGTGCATAATGCCACCTCCAGAATGTGAACACAAAAGTCATCCACGAAAAATACAGTTCATCGTCGATAGAAGCAGCAGTCACTAGAATACCAGCAGCCACATATTACTGCATAAGGCAAACCAGTCAGTTCTGCGACAAAGCCGGCCGCCATTATTCCGAACATGCAGTTCACACCAGAATAAAAGCATGTCAATGTACATACTGCCGCCGCCAGAATGCCAACACAAACGTTCTCCACGAAAAATACTGTGTACACAGCTCTTCACCGGCTTGTTACAGAACTACAGACAGTAGACATGTTTCATGTATTTTCAAATCGATAGTTGTGTTGTAAATTGGAAGATTTCCAAATAATGTGTAGTTTGTGTAGATCTGTCTGAGTTTTTAATTACCACAGTTGATAAATTTGTTGATTCCTCCATCTGGACTGATTGTGCTGCTTAATTATGGAAATGTATTTGTTTCTCCCATCAACTGCATCCTTGATTTGACATCTTCAGCACTTAACATATATAACTGGTATGGTGTTAGAGCAACTAACAACTATTGTTTGGAAAAGGCTAATGAAAGTAAAACAGTACAAACGACTGTAAGAAAGATATAAACAATATTCGTTGGCAATGTGATGAGAACAGACAATTTGGGAAGCATTAAAACAAATGGAAAAATCAGTGGTAGAACAGGTAAAAAAGACCCAGAGACATTATGTTGACTGGTTTTAGTCTGTGGCATAGGGGAATATCATCAATAGAATGATGGATGGTTTAAGTCGGTGGCAAGGTGGAATATCATCAGTAGAGTGCTGAATGGTTTAGGTCAGTGGCATGAGGTAATATCACCAACATAATGCTGGAAGATTTCAGTATGTCCATCCATCCATCATGTGCCATGCCGATAAGCGCGGGCTGTCATGGTTTGCTTTCTCACTCGATCACCAGAGTGCGGATCAGCTCCGTGTTTCTGTCTCGACCATGCCACGTGGCCAAACCACCCGGGTATTTACTTCTTGGTCTTCCCCTTGGTCTCTTCCATTCGATCTTGCCTGTTGTCACCAAGTTCTCCAATTCATTTCTTCTCATAACATGCCCAACAAATGTTAACTGTCTACGTCTAATGTCTCTAATCACTTTACGATCTTTATTTGTTTCTTGAAGGACTTGTTCATTGGTTTTTCTGTCTTTCAATGGTATTCTTTGCATTTTCTTCGGAAACCACATGTCCACAGCCATCAGATGTTTTTCAGCTTGTCTGCTCATTGTCCACGCTTCACATCCATACAAAAGTAAAGGTTCTATGTAGCACTTCGACACTCTTGTTCTCGTTTCAATTGATATCTTTTTATTGGTCAGTATCTTTTTCATCTTGCAGAATGCTACCTTCGCAATGGCAATTCTTGCTTTAATTTCTTCAAGGCATCTTCCATCAGTTGGTATGACTGTTCCGAGATAACTGTACCGATTCACTTTAGTCTAAGGCCGAGTGAATATCATCAATAGATTGCATCCAGAACACAAACGTCCAAGATCTGTAGTGATACATGATCGCCTAAGCCTGTCGGCAGGGCACATGTCGAAGATTATAATCTGAAAACTAAGATTGTTAAAAACAAGTACGCAATTATGTTTCCCACTGACACACTCCCCTACCAAGCCCTCGTATGGTCACCAGTAGGGAAAAGAAAACGGGGAAGACCAAGAGAGACCCTGCGTAGAACCATCATTAGAGAAGGCTCATTCAATGGCCAAGTAAATATCCAAGATCTACAACAGGTAGCAGCGAACTGCCAGACATGGAGAGCCATGACTTCTGCCCTATGCGCCGCCTTAGGCTCAAGAGGAAAGACTAACTAACTAACTGACACACACACAAGTCTGAAATCACTCACTCTGTGAACAGTTTGGCCAAGATTTGGTCACGTTCGTGCACAGTTCGCAAGCTGTTCCTCTAAACCCAGCCTGTGTGGAATAAATGCATTCACATTTACAAATCTCTCCCCATTAAAACTGTGGATAAGCAAAGTGTATTTTAGATGTTACTAAACCAATAAACACAAACAACATCAGTATCAAGTCAATGAATCATTATACATACATTTTAAATGAACATAACATACTTTGAAAGACAATAAGTATGTACAATTATATACAAACATGTAGACTTACATAGTATATATATATATATATATATATATATAGGCCTACTAGCTAACCCGGCCAGGCTTCGCCCAGGCCCTGGCGGGGATCTATCTATCTATCTATCTATCTATCTATCTATCTATCTATCTATCTATCTATCTATCTATCTATCTATCTATCTATCTATCTATCTATCTATCTATCTATCTATCTATCTATCTGTCAGTCTGTCTGTCTGTCTGTCTGCTTGTCTGTCTGTCTGTCTGTCTGTCTATCTGTCTGTCTGTTTGTCTGACCCGGCCCGGCTTCGCCCAGATCCTGGTGGGGAGCATCTCATTTAATTCATATAAGTTGTCATATAAGCTCCCGTTCCCGACTATCTGTCTGTCTATCAGTCTATCTGTCTGTCTGTCTGTCTGACCCGGCCCGGCTTCACCCAGTCCCTGATGGGGAGCATCTCATTTATTTAATTAATATAAGTAGTCATATAAGCTCCCGTTCCCGACTATCTGTCTGTCTGTCTGTCTATCTGTCTATCTGTCTATCTGTCTGTCCGACCAGGCCCGACTTCGCCCAGGCCCTGGTGGGGAGCATCTCATTTAATTCATATAAGTAGTCATATAAGCTCCCGTTCCCTATCTATTTATCTATCTATCTATCTATCTATCTATCTATCTATCTATCTATCTATCTATCTATCTATCTATCTATCTATCTATCTATCTATCTATCTATTTTCGGCCCGTTCCCGTTAAAAATATAGATAGAATAGAATAATAGATAGATAGATAGTAGAAAATATGATTGGAAGAGATCTATCTAAAGTAACCGTACCAAGATATCACGAACAGCCAATAAATGGTGGGCGGTTGATTGACTGCAGAGTACTGCAAACGATATGCAACTAACTTTCTCTCACAAAAAAGTTACTTTTTTTTAACGAACGAAAATCATTCGCAGGCCCGTCCTACATTCTGCCCTTCTTCTCTATTTCCTCTCATACATTCTTTCTCTCAACTCTTATGAAGCAATTCTTTGACAACAAAAGAACAATAAGCATTAAAATGCATGAAAAGTAACTTTTAACATGGTCATCATAAATACCCAACGTGGGTGTAACGCGCCATACAAATGAGAATGTTTAAAAAAACGTAATGTGCTGTTAAAGAAACATAAAAAAGATGAGTTAGAAAATTTTCACTATTTAAATAGATGCATTATTTTTATGAAAACTATAAAAACGCCTTAAAGATTATATCATTATTTATGATAACTCATATGCCTGTAAATAACTATAGACAAAGAGTTTATAAATCTTTGAAAACAATTCAACAATCTATATATAAAATAATAGCAATGTTATTAAATGTTATGCCCCTTGAAATAACTTTTCTTATGTTAAGTCCCCTCGCTATATAGAAATTATAATGCAATTTAATTATTAAATTTTAGTAAGTAAATAGCTGATTGTACAGTAAAAAAAAACTATGACAGTTGGTTGCACGGGAATGAAAAGAAAACATGTAGAAAATTTCATCTCAATCGGATGGACCGTTCGCGAACGCATAAAGAACGGACATCCATACATACATACATACATACATACATACATACATACATACATACATACATACATACATACATACATACATACATACATACATACATACATACCTACCTACCTACCTACCTACCTTCCTACCTACCTACCTACCTACCTACCTGCCTGCCTGCCTGCCTGCCTGCCTGCCTGCCTGCCTGCCTGCCTGCCTGTCTGCCTGCCTGCCTGCCTGCCTGCCTGCCTGCCTGCCTGCCTGCCTGCCTGCCTACCTACCTACCTACCTACCTACCTACCTACATACATACATACATACATACACACACACCCACACCCACACCCACACACACACACACACACATACACACATACACACATACACACATACACACATACACACATACACACATACACACATACACACATACACACATACACATACACACATACACACACACACACATACACACACACACACACACACATACATACATACATACATACATACATACATACATACATTGTGTTTTATATATATATATATATATATATATATATACATGATACTGGTGAAAAGATGATAATGGTAAGCTGTCTGTTTTCACAAATATCTTGAATGAATGGGAATCCTTCTTGCCCAAGGGTGTCCCGTAGGCTAGCGGAGGTAAGGTGGCACCTTGCCTCTCTTGTGATTGGGGATAAACCTACCCAAACACCGTCGGCCCTCACTACAAAGCAGTAATGAAGCTGAACTAACGTGAAACCACAAGACCTGGTTGGAACGTCGCAACACCACACAAGACTAATGCCTCTTTGTTTTCATCATGCATGATTATTGAATTCAAATACTCACTTTACAATAACACTGCCCAGTTTTGCTACAGCATTTTCCGTGGCCATTGCAGGGATTCCGACTGCCACCTGGACATTCTGGTACATAAGATAGAACACGGGTTTAGGGTCATCTCATATCGGATCTGTCATATGGGCTTGACATGTTACATCATCAAATATACTATGTCATGATGTCATCTTCTTCTTCTTGTGTACAGTTTTTTTTTTTTATCGGAACAAACATGTTCCGCGTGACACAGTGGTGGTAGATTGATTTGTTGGTTGTGATTCCTATAGGGGAAGCTGGGTTTTGACGCTGAAGTCACATACATTCACAGTCAGATGGTTTAAGGTCTGACAAGGAACTGCATCTATAGGACAACGATTGGTCGACTTTTTTCGTGACCCGATACCGAAATACACATTACTATGGGACTTGTTGCAGAGATCTCCCTTTCCAAAGGTAAGAAAGAATGTTAAATACACTCACACTCAATGCCCACATGTTAGGTATCTAATTTTTAGCAGAATCCAACCCAATTCCCAGGTGGGGAGGAGAGGGGCCTCAAGTGATTAAGAACAATATGTGATGTATTTGCAGGCAACCAGTCTACCCAATTATGTTGATGTTGTTTGTTGTAGAGCGAATATTGAGACACATGAAAGTGTTCATTTGTCATCATCATCATCATCATCATCATCATCATCATCATCATCATCATCATCATCATCATCATCATCATCATCACCATCATCATCAGTATCAGCATATGCCTTGCCAGCTGGCGTAGACGTTCATGTCTCTTCGAAGATCTCAATCCCTGAGGCTTTGGATCAACTCTCCTAATATTATTCCTCCATGCCACCGTCTCAGCCCATCCAACATCATTTCTCTCGGCCTGCCTCTGCTTCTTCTCCCAATGATCTTTCCGGTGGTCATGCTGTTTTTCCAACGCCCATCTTCTCAATTGGTCTCTTTCTTACAGTTGTACAATTCTTCTTTCAATAGCTTTATCCAAATAATCGTTATTAGTTTCTGAGTTGATTTTGAGTTTTAAACAGACATCACAGCATCATTCCCATTCGCTCAAGACATACGCGCTCTGTCCCCAACTTCAACAGCCAGCAACAAGTCCCAGTAGTAATGATACCAGTTCCAGTCTGATTGTGTGTCCGTCTGGCCTGCCCTTGAAGTACTGAGTGTCGGCCAGAGATTCTACCCACTCCCTGCCGCACCATTCTCTCCAGGATATGATTGTTTACATGTTCTTCCTCACTATACAAATAACCTGATACGCCTGATTGTACACAAGCAGAAGAAGAAGAAGAAGAAGAAGAAGAAGAAGAAGAAGAAGAAGAAGAAGAAGAAGAAGAAGAAGAAGAAGAAGAAGAAGAAGAAGAAGAAGAAGAGGAAGAAGAAGAAGAAGAACGTAATAACTCCCGTCTTGTGCTTAACACGGTGTATATATTTTTGAAATGTGTTTGTTTTTTCAAGATGTAATACATTCTAGCAATGGTACCGGGTAAATATTTACAAGACGTGTTACTGACCTTGAGAGCAATCATTTCCCCAAAATCCGAGACAGCATTTTTCTGTTGTATACTCCTCCCTACACGCAATCCGGCAAGTCTCGAAACCATAGCCGATATACGGACAATGTTGTGTGTACTCTGGAAATGTAGTTGTTCATGTATATTTTAGTGGACATTATGAAAGAGATTGTCACTCTCAAATTGGGCTATACAGTCACCAGCTGCGCTGTCAGGAGACTTCCCAGTGGCACAACTCTATAGTCCTACAGGACTGAAAGAAGCCAACTTGTGTGTGTGTGTATATATATATATATATATATAGTTCGTAATCTCGCATACACGCGTTCGAAAGATAGCTTTGGGCGATTTGGCAGCAAACCGCTTTACGTTGTTTTTTCACGAAATCAAATGGGTGCCGGTCGTTGAGAAAGCAATGGCAAAATACTGAAAGTAAAATTTTCCAAGAGATCAACAACAGCAAGAAATGCTGGTGTTGACTGCGATGTCCAGTAAAGGATATAAAACTAACTAACTAACTAACCATATATATATATATATATATATATATATATATATATATATATATATATATATATATCATCATCATCATCAAGTGTCGTGCCGACTGGCATAGGCGTTCGTGGCTCTCCACAGATTATTTGGCTTGACTCACAGTCTGGATCATCTCTGCCGTTGATATTCCTCCATGCCACCGTCGCAATCCATCCAGAATCATTTCTCGTGGTCTGCCTCTGCCTCTCTTCCCCTAAATCTTTTCAGTTGTCACGATGTTCCCCAGCGCCTCTCTTCTAATCACATGACCAAAAAAAGCTGTTTGTCTCTTTCTTATTGTTGTATATAAGGTTCTAGTTTCGCCAGCCTCTTTAAGATATTAGCCGTTAGTTACTTTGGCAGTCCAAGGAATTCGCAACATTCGTCTAAGGAACCACATCTCAGTTGCTTCAAATCTCTTCCTAATATATATATATATATATATATATATATATATATATATATATATATATATATATATATATATATATATATATATATATATGTATATATATATATATATATATATATGTGGGGGGGACGCCCATATATATATATATATATATATATATATTTAAAGAAAGAAATATGCATGTTGTTACGGGTTTATTGACTTAATAATGTATATTGAGAAACAATAGGAGAAAAAATGTTTAGTTGCTTTGTCTGGTGAAAGGCAATGAATTAATCACCGAAAAACGAGAAGTATATTGTGAGCTTCACTAGAACAAGATTACAAGAAACAAAATGGATGTTGCGGCCAAAGCCTTCGTCAGCACAGAACAAACAAACATAAATAGGCAACCAACTAACTACACAAGAAACACTACATGAAGATATAACGGTTATTTATCTGAATCCTGGTGTGGTCGAATGCACCTTCAACGCTTACCTTTTGATGTGAATGAAAGTACCGGATGCTTTTTTTTTTTACCTGGTCGATGGGCGACAGGGATTGGCTTGGCCGCACCGTCGGAGGGATGGGGGGGGGGGACGCCCATATGAGCGATCAGTGAAAAGAGGATTAGCAGTGAACTATAGCCTGCTCTGTGGCGAACGTGGGATACGCACTCTCGCATACAGCGTAGGAACACAGCGGCGGGCGCTTGGAATGCAGTCCGCTCTGCGTTGGTTAGCATAGAGTTGTATGAGTGCCGGTCTCTCATAAAGCAAATGCACGCCACCGAACGCAAACTTGCCAAGAAATCGCAAAAGGCATAAGTAATGTTGGGGTAGATTGCTACGTCTGTAAAGGATATGCTATCACGTCTTTCTAATGGGCTATACAACTTCGGGGATGGAAAAGGGGGAGGGGAGGTTGGAAGTTAGATGAAAATATGTTGGACATTGAGTCCATGAGGAGAAAGTAAACCCAACTGGAAGATGAAGCGATTTTCCGAAGCCTTCCTATCACGTTCGTGAGATGCGCACGATTTGAGCGCCGTGACACGTATGTCTGCCACGCCGCAGTGGTCCGAACTGTTAAAGTGTGTGGATACCGGTTTCTGGGCACCACTGTTGATATCAGATAAGTGATGTCTAAATCTGTCAGCAAGACGTAGACCTGTTTCTCCAATATATCTGATGTCACAACGTATGCAGATGATCGCATAAATAACGTTGCGACTCGTGGATGAGAAACCCTCATGAATGTGGAAAGTGGTCTTCTCTGGAGAAAACATTGTCTGTCACGACTCTGCCATGATCTCTGCCATCTGTTAATGAAATGAAGTTGACTTCGCTGAGATTATTATTTTTAGTCCATCTGCTTTACCTTTCACGTTCTTCGCTCACTGCCCCTTCTGCCTTTTTTCACGTAACTCCCACACATTTCATTTGTGATGAATGGTACTGTAACAACCCAAGTGTGATTGTTTGTTTTATCTTCACCACATCATTACTCTTTTCAGCTCTCTCTCTCTCTCTCTCTCTCTCTCTCTCTCTCTCTCTCTCTCTCTCTCTCTTTCTCTCTCTCTCTCTCTCTCTCTCTCTCTCTCTCTCTCCATATATATATATATATATATATATATATATATATATATATATATATATTTGTGTGTATGTGTGTGCGTGTTTATATAACTTTGTGTATGTGTTTATAATCTAGAATATACGTCGTATTGTCCAATGGTCCCAATGGTCCCAAAATATTCATCACTCTGTCTAATGTTCACACAAATATATATCTTCATGCGTATTTTCACCCTGTAATATACATCTTTCTGTGTGATTATTCTTACAACATTTTTTTTTTGTTTTTAGATATTTTAGGCAACATGTGATTGACAGATGTCTAGTTTAAGAGAAAATAGACTCTAAAGAAACATATGTTACATTTGCATTAGATAGTTTAGTCGTTTAGTCGATGGATCAACATCACGGCACACGGGTATAACCCATAAGTGCTGCGTTCTCCTTCTAACTCAAACCTGTGTCTGGAGAAACTCAGCTCAGTGCACGAACCCCGTAGCACAGGCAAGGATCCTGAAATACGTTGGCTAGCTTTTTAACTCGAAATTGTGTGCGTTTGCATTAGACATAATTATAAACTAATGAATATGTTGTCAGGGTAACTAAAGAATGTATCCGACTTGTGTAGGCAAATCGACATCTACTGCATTAGTTATTGGAACTTAGGATTTAAGAACACTCAAGAAAGTAGGTAAAGTGGAGAATATATAGAGGGAAAATAAAAGAATTAATGTTAATTTCTAAGAATTATGTGGGACAAAAAAGACAGGAACAGAAGAAATGTGGTCAGACGAATTTAGAATAATCTACTCACGAGGCGTTACCGTGAAAGGGTGTGAGTATAATCTTGGACATTGAAAGAGCAAAGACAGTTAGTTAGTCGCGATTCCAACTTCACAGCAACGGGTCGTCCCCATTATGCTCCGTTCCTGTGCCAGTGAATATCACATAAAATGCTCCCCACTGCCCAATGTGAAAAGTGGAAAAGACAGGAGTCTCGACAAACAACAGCCCGCACAGATACACTGTGCATAATGCCACCACCAGAATGTCAACACAATAGTCCCCCACGAAACATCCAGTTTATTTCTGATGGATCGGCAGTCATTTTCCCATCTGGATGTTTCCTAGATGTTCACCCACACAGTCCACGAAAATACAATTCATCGATGATGGCAGTGGCAGTCAACCAGAAGCCCAGCAGCCACACATTTCTGCATAAGGCAAAAACCGGTCAACTCTGGGACATAGCCAGCTGCCATCGCTCTGAACATGCAGTCACGTTCCAAAAAACCTCGGGCAGATTCAAAAGTACTTCACACGAAACTCACAGCTCACAGTGTCGCGCCACGCACTCACTCAGTAGCAGGGCGACGGAACCATAGCCTCCTTAGTCGCCTCTTACGACATACATGGTAGGCTACAGTGTAGCTATTCTTTGCTTCCCTTATGGACACCGGCAACACACGGGAGAGCAAAGACAGTAAAAGGGTATATACCCATATCAGATCGTGTCTCCTGGACAGATTAAGGGAAACAGTAGTAGATATTAATATCATACACGTCTAAGCATCAACTTCAGACAGCACAGAAGAAGAAAATTATAACTTGTACGGATAATATAAGAGTTGTGAAACGACTATTGTACTGGCAGATTTCATATGTTGCAGAACACAGAGACTAACTGGTGGGTATGGCCTTGGAAAGAGATATGAGAGAGGAGAACAATTTGATGCACGGGACTGGGCACATCATATGATAATCGGAAGGATAATCTTTTAGCACCATCCTGGACGTCTTTGGATATGAAAAAGCTAAGGAAATTATTGTCATAACTAAATTGATTACATACAACTCGTACTTATATGTAATCGATTTAAGAACAGTTTAATGACGGTAAAAACAAGGACCAGGCGCAGGTTGCAATTGTGACCCTGTGTCGAAAATTAATAAACTAAAATATACAACAAAAAAACTTACAGAGGGTTCCAGGAAATGTAAAACTAAATTTGGCAATGCTTTAATCAAATCAAAAATGAATGAAAAATCCAGTGCCAGATAATAGAAACAATGCCAGAAATATATAAGCATTGTAGACGAACAATGACAAATTCTAAAGGCGTGAATACAACATACATCAAAGGAAAACAAAGAAGAAATGAATGCCAGAGCACATTTTGATATTAATGAACAAAAGAAAACGTAAAGACAATCAAGACGAATATAAAAGTGCAGCTAGAGAAATGGTACAAACATGTAATACAACAAAACAAGTCTGGCTTATTAATCAGTGCAAGGAGATTGGGGTTTAACAAGTAGAGACAACATCTATGCACACAATAATATCAATTGAAAACAAGTTTAAACAAGATATTAATGGTCAGTAAACATTCAATTGAAAGAAGGGTGAATATTTGAAAGAGTTATATGATGATGAAGGCAGATCGGAAATAGACAATTTCGATCAAAGTAAAGACAGAAAAAGTGAAAGCAAAAGTTGAAGATGAGTTACAACACATGAAGAAAGGCACATCTTCGGGTCCAGTTCAGTGTAGTGTAAATTAAAGCGTTTGTGAATTTGATATGAAATGATAACACATTTGTTGAATGACGCTTATAATGGTAGACAGAAACCTAATGATATCTTGAAAATACTGATGAGAATTATAATGAGAAGAAAATAAATAAAGCCAGAAATTGGGATTGAGCAGTGTGGATTTGTTGAAGGTAAAGGCACAAACAACGCTATATACATTTTGACGAATATTTAGCTCATATAAATGTCTGAGACCTATGTATGGTGTTGTTTCAATGGTTAGATACGAATTCTGACCATATTCCATAGTTGTAGGACAGGTAGGTGATAGTCTGGCTAATGGTGACACCTTTATGGAGGTACTGAGCTGGCTATGTGTCATAGTACACGTCGTCCTCATCCAGGAGCTGTCGTCATTTGGGGGTGACAGGTCCAAACCCCGGGGTTGATAATTATATCTTTCAATCTGTATGATGTCACAGCTTCTTCTAGTCTGTAGTTATTTTTTTACTTCTATGATTGCCAATCAATACTAATGCATTTTATGTTCTATGTAAGTGGCCTCAATGGTCTCACAACAAGTTATATTTCAGTGTATTACGTTTACATCATCGGAAGCTTCTGTAAAAGATTATTTCCAGATACATGAATGCACTCTCGGTATCGATCACAATACCGTGAGTTGTCATATCTGGCACTTCCTCCTGGACAATTCAATTATTCAGTTAACTTCGTCCTGCAGATGCTTTGTCTGGTTGATGACCGAGGCTGTCTCTGCGCACGACTCATCCTCCTTGTCTACAGCAGCCTGTAGCTCTCTAGATAATTCTGCCATGTCTCCCCCCGTTCACATACAAGAATGTCAGCAAGTGTCAATGTCCTTTCTATACCCGATGTCTCTCATTGCGACAAATGCACTAAAAATGCCCTGAACACAATCAACCACTGTTTATTGCCTTCATCGACCCCATACAGGCATTTGATTTGGTCATTCGTGAGGATCTGTTCAATGCACTAAACAAGATTGGCTGCACACCAGTTCTTCTGTCCATTGTGGAATCGTTCCACACAGGTCTGAAGGGTATAATCATGTTTGATGGTGCAATTTCAGAAGGGTTTGAGATCAAGAATGGAGTTAAGCAAGGTTGTGTACTAGTTCCCACCCTCTTTGGAATATACATTTCACTTCTACTGAAATATCTTTCGTGATCAGGATGGTGATATATATATTCACTCACGCTCAGATGGCTGTCTCTACAATGCTCAGAGAATGAAAGCGAAGACCAAAGTTAGGAGGGTACTTATTGTTGTTAGCAGCTAATACTGCAATTCCGACCCACACTGGGGAAGAATTACAACGTCTACCATCTGCATTCTCCAATGCTTGTTCTGAATTTGGTTTAATAAGTATGAAAATGAGGAGCACAAGGGGTACCATCAATCTTTATTGACGTCGCCGAACTGGAGATAGTAGACCATTTTATATATTTAGGATCAGAGGTAAATAGCAAATGATCCCTAGATCACAACATCAACGTCAGGATTGGTAAGGCAGCAACAACAAAGGACAGGTTAACAAAAATAGGTTGGGAGAACAGGAAGTTTACTGCCAAAACAAAAGTCATCGTCTATCTAGCTTGTGTCCTCAGTACTCTTCCTTATGGCAATGAAGCCTGGTCAAACTACTCACACCTAGAAAAACGTTTAAACATTTCATACGCTGTGTCTGAGAAGAATACTTGGTATTAAGTGGCATGGCAAAATCACAAATACTGAAATATTGGAAAGATCAGGTTGTGTGTCGGTTTGTTCCATGCTCAGTCTTCGTAGACTTATATGGATAGGACACGTTAGGAGGATGGATGATGGTAGAATATCAAAGGACATTTTTTTGGTGAATTACAGATGGGTAAAAGATCTCGTGGTGGGGCTACAATACAGCGATGTGTGTAAGCGGGACATGATTGATACAGGCATTGATAATGCACATTGAGAGCAAGTCGCCGCTGAACATTCTGCATTGAGGGCAAATATCAGAAACTGAATAAAAACAAAGGAGAAAATGAATGCAGATAGGTCAAACACTGAGCGCGTGACACGTAAGATGGTGCGTGATGGTGAAAATGACCATTTGTTTACATATATCTACTGTGGACGGACACTTACAGCGGAATGGATCTGATCAGTCATGTTCGCTCCCGCCATGGGTTGTATCTACAATGCCTATTTGAAGGACAGTATAAACAACTATCATCTGTCAAGACGGCAAGTTGCCAATGTCATTACGTTTACCTCATAGAGAATGTTCTTCCAATACCGGATGTCTTTATTGCTGCTAACATACGTGTTTAAATATATGCAATTAGAGGCAGACAGCATTCCTAACATTACCATTTACACATTGATGTGTGTACAGCAAAGCAGTCGGTTCTGTGGCGAAGGATTTTCGAAAACAGTTCCTAATTCCGTAAAAAGCTTTCGAAACACAGCTGCGTTCGATTTGGAAGCACACCCCCTTGCGTTGGTTCCCATGCAAAGCTTGAGTGCCGGTCGTTCAGAAGCAATGAATAACTACTGAACGTAAACAAACAGCCAAAAAACGCTGGCTTCGTCCTGTAAGGGATATGCAATTAAGTTTGTTTAACAACATAACATGCAACATATACATAATCATCATCATCAACATCACGTAAAATGTCCGACATCTCAGGTAATGATGTGTCTCCATAGACATACGTCCTTGTGTTCCCTGTAAGTCTGATTGTCTTCGATGTCACTCTGTCAACCTTTCTAGTATGTACTCATTCCGTCTGCCTCGTCTCTAACAGCCTTCATCTTTCCAACTGGCACATCCTTCTTTAGACCTTTTATATATATCAAACATTTCTCTGATAAAGATATTGTCCTGTAGTGAGTAATTACATGTCTTTGTGGAGGCTGGAATTCGTAGTTGTCCTTAGATCCTTAGTATCCTACGTAGAAACCACATCTATTTGGCCTCCAATAACCATATATGTCATACAGTAAACACTTTAGAAACTAGATTTACGAGTGAAAGCGAGAAGATAAAACCATTACTTTACCAAGGACACTTCCTGGATGACATGGTGTCGATCCTTTAAACACGCAGGGTTGACATTCTGATACGTGCGTGCGTTTGTATGTCTGTTTGCAAACCCTCTTGGCCTGAGCTGGGGTGATAGAGTGGTCAGTCTGTGCTTTAATCTCAGATACGGCAAGTAGGCTTAGCAATCCCACAGTAAGTATCAGCTTCATTAGATTCCCATGCCAGAGCTGTGGCCGATCTGTTAGAAAACGGGACATGTTGCAGCAGATGTCCAGGATTTGTAGACTGGACCACGGCGTTACCCTGTTAACAATAGGAAATCCAAAACAAAATGAGTTATATGTTTGCAACCTTGTATGTTTCAGACATACATTATTTGTTCTGTGTACCATGTAAGTTTCTGACATACATTATTTGTTCTGTCAACTATGTAAGTTTCTGACATACATTATTTGTTCTGTCAACCATGTAAGTCTCTGACATACATTATTTGTTCTGTCAACCATGTAAGTTTCTGACATACATTATTTGTTCTGGCAACCATGTAAGTTTCTGACATACATTATTTGTTCTATCAACCATGTAAGTTTCAGACATACATTATTTGTTCTGTCAACCATGTAAGTTTCTGACATACATTATTTGTTCTGTCAACCATGTAAGTTCTCCCCCGATGGTGTTTCCACCTTGTCGTGGTGGGGGAGCTTGAGTTTCTCAATGACCCTGAGAGCTATGCCGGCGGTAGCGTAGCTACCAGCAGGGCCTCCCAAGCCGGACAGGTCAAAGGGTAGAGAACAGACAAAGAGAAACACCCTGGTCCTCCAGGTTGGGGGTTGAAGCGTGGGGTTAACATCCCCACCTTTGTAAAAACCTTTCTTTGTTACGAAACAAATACATGAGCCTCGATATCGGACTGACTTATCTGGACAACGACCTTGGAACGTTAAAGGACTTTTGAGATTTGGAACATGGAATGTACGGACACTATATCGAGCTGGAGCGGCCGAAGAACTAACCCGGGAGCTGGGTGAATATCAAATGGATATAACAGCAATTCAAGAAATAAGGTGGCCAGGGGAGGGTACTTTAGAGCAAAATGGAATGATTATAATATATGGAGGAAACACCCAAAATAAACATGAATTAGGAACAGGATTTGTCATCAAAAAAGAGTTATGGGGGAACGTTTTAAACTTTAAAGCTTTTAATGACAGGATTAGTAAATTACGAATAAAAGGTAAATGGAAAAATATAACGATGATTAATGTACATGCACCTACTGAAGAGAAAGAAGATGATATTAAAGAAGACTTTTATAATGATCTGGAAGATGTCATAGAAGAAACCCCCAAACAGGACATCCTGATTGTGCTGGGAGACTTCAATGCAAAAATAGGTAGAGAGCAAACTAATAAAAAAGTGGCCGGTATGGAAAGCCTACATACAACTTCAAATGATAATGGATGGAGAGTCATCAACCTGGCAGAAGCCAAAGGACTGCAGATTAGCAGTACCAGACTACAAAGAAAGGATATACACAAACAAACTTGGAAATCATGTGACAAGAGAACCTATAATCAAATAGATCACATTTTAATTAACAACAGAAATGCATCAAACATACAGCAAGTCAGAAGTTATAGAGGAGCTGAGTGCCACAGTGACCACTTCCTCGTTGGAGCAAAATTTAAAATAAAACTTAAGAGAGCTTTCTATACTAAATTACAAAGATTACACCCAACATATAACAGAGAAAAACTGCAAGACATTACAGTCAAAGAGAAATTTACAGATGAAATAAAATGTAAACTTGAAACTCTGCAAAACCCTTTGGAGGAAAGCGTTGACCAAACTTGGTTGAACATCAAGAATACAATTCAGTCTACCGCAGAAGAATGTCTCGGTGTGTTAACCACGCATAGAAAGAACAGATGGTTCAATCAAAAATGTGAAGAAGCAGTCATTAGGAAGAAGAATGCCAGACATGTATGGTTAAATGACATCAATAACATCCAAAAGGAAGAGCATTATCGAAATGAATGTAAAGAGGCTACAAAAATAGTCAGACAGCAGAAGCGAGAATATATGAGTAATATAATCAAAGATATGGAAACTAATCACCAGAAAAATGAATCCAGAAAATTTTTTACAGAACTGAAGTCAATGAAACGAGGGCACCAACAAAACACATATGGTTTAAAAGACAAAAATGGGAATATGATAAATACCAATGAGGAAATGTGCAACACATGGAAAGAATATTTTATTGAATTACTAAATTGTGAAGCTCCAAGTCACATTTTCCCACAGGAAGAGGTTCTAACATGCGAACCACAAATTGAAGAACCTACATTTGAAGAAATCCTATATGTAATCACACGACTTAAAAACAATAAGGCAACTGGGACTGATGGAATTGCTGCTGAATTTATAAAGGCAGGTGGCCATGCATTACATCTAAAGCTATACGAACTAATAATAAAAATCTGGAGGACAGAAGAATTACCCCATGACTGGAAAGAGTCATTATTGATAGCTATCTTTAAGAAAGGAGACACGTTCCAATGTGGAAATTATAGAGGAATATCACTACTGTCCACAAGCTATAAGATACTATCCGCAGTATTACTAAATAGACTAAAACCATATTCAGAAGAAATATTAGGTGACTACCAGGCGGGTTTTAGACAAAACAGACCAACAATAGATCAGATATTCATTTTACGACAAATAGCCGAGAAACATTGGGAATATAAAAGAGATCTCCATAACATTTTTGTGGATTTTAAAAAGGCTTATGATAGTGTCCATAGGAATAGTCTATGGAATGCTATGCAGGAATTTGGAATACCAAGGAAGTTAATCAACATGACCAGACTATGCATGGAAGATACTTATAATATAGTAACATATAAATGCAGGAAATCAGACCCCTTCCAAATAACATCTGGCTTGAAACAGGGTGATGCACTATCGCCGCTACTCTTCAATCTGGCTCTAGAGAAAGTTGTAAGGAAGGTAAAGGAGGAATGTGATATTGGAGGAACATCCAAGCTGCTTGGTTATGCAGATGATATAGATATTATAGGGCAAAGTGAACAAAAGACATTGGAAATATTGACTCACTTAAAGGGAAAAGCCCAACACATGGGGCTGGTTATCAACCAAGATAAGACAGAATATATGGTAATTTCAAGAGACGGAATGGCTAGAAACTCTGGCCACATACAAATAGATAATATGACCATTAAAAGAACGGAAACATACAAATACCTGGGTACAATCTTCAACTGCTCCAACATCATAAGGGAAGAAATACAAACTAGAATCAACTCTGGAAATAAGATATACTATGCACTACAACATCTACTAAAATCAAAGGCGCTATCTCGTAACACCAAAATCACAATATACAAAACACTGATCAGACCAGTTGTGCTGTATGGCTCTGAAACCTGGAGTACAACGAAAGGAGACGAAGCCTTGTTACAAACCTTTGAGAACAAAATTTTAAGACGCATCTTTGGACCCATTAGGGATACACAAAGTGGAGAGTGGAAAAGAAGAAGTAACAAAGACATTTATGATCTGTTTAAGTCCCCGCTAATCACTGGTATCATGAAGGCTAATAGACTACAATGGCTGGGGCATATAGAAAGAATGGAAGATAATAGGGAAACAAAACTCGCTTACACTCAGGAAATAAATGACCGTAGACCCCGAGGTAGACCAAGAAGGCGGTGGAGAGATAATACATGTACAGACCTACAAGCACTTGGAATCAACGACTGGCAAGAGAAGGTCCACCAGAGAGACGAATGGAGACGGATTGTATTTGCAGCAAAGAACATCAATGGCTCGGAACGCTGAAGAAGAAGAAGAAGAAGAAGAACCATGTAAGTTTCTGACATACATTATTTGTTCTGTCAACCATGTAAGTTTCTGACATACATTATTTGTTCTATCAACCATGTAAGTTTCAGACATACATTATTTGTTCTGTGTACCATGTAAGTTTCTGACATACATTATTTGTTCTGTCAACCATGTAAGTTTCTGACATACATTATTTGTTCTGTCAACCATGTAAGTCTCTGACATACATTATGTGTTCTGTCAACCATGTAAGTTTCTGACATACATTATTTGTTCTGTCAACCATGTAAGTTTCTGACATACAGTATTTGTTCTGTCAACCACGTAAGTTTCTGACATACATAATTGTTCTGTCAACCATGTAAGTTTCTGACATATATTATTTGTTCTATCAACCATGTAAGCTTCAGACATACATTATTTGTTCTGTCAACCATGTAAGTTTCTGACATACATTATTTGTTCTGTCAACCATGTAAGTTTCTGACATACATTATTTGTTCTGTCAACCATGTAAGTTTCTGACATACATTATTTGTTCTGTCAACCATGTAAGTTTCTGACATACATTATTTGTTCTATCAACCATGTAAGTTTCAGACATACATTATTTGTTCTGTGTACCATGTAAGTTTCTGACATACATTATTTGTTCTGTCAACCATGTAAGTTTCTGACATACATTATTTGTTCTGTCAACCATGTAAGTTTCTGACATACATTATTTGTTCTGTCAACCATGTAAGTTTCTGACATACATTATTTGTTCTGTCAAACAAGTAAGTTTCTGACATATATTATTTGTTCTGTCAACCATGTACGTTTCTGATATACATTATTTGTTCTGTCAACCATGTAAGTTTCTGACATACATTATTTGTTCTGTCAACCATGTAAGTTTCTGACATACATTATTAGTTCTGTCAACCATGTAAGTTTCGGACATACATTATTTGTTCTGTCAACCATGTGATTCCGACATAAATTATGTGATCTGTTAACCATATGTTTCATACATACATTATTTGTTCTGTCAACCATATGTTTCAGTCAGACATTATTTGTTCTGTCAACCATATGTTTCAGACAGACATTATTTGTTCTGTCAACCATGTAAGTTTCTGACATACATTATTTGTTCTGTAAACCATGTAAGTCTCTGACATACATTATTTGTTCTGTCAACCATGTAAGTTTCTAACATACATTATGTGTTCTGTCAACCATGCAAGTTTCAGACATACATTATTTGTTCTGTCAACCATGTAAGTTTCTGACATACATTATTTGTTCTATCAACCATGTAAGTTTCAGACATACATTATTTGTTCTGTCAACCATGTAAGTTTCTGACATACATTATTTGTTCCATCAACCATGCAAGTTTCTGACATACATTATTTGTTCTGTCAACCATGAAAGTTTCTGACATAGATTATTTGTTCTGTCAACCATGTAAGTTTCTGACATACATTATTTGTTCTGTCAACCATGTAAGTTTCAGACATACATTATTTGTTCTGTCAGCCATGTGATTCAGACATAAATTATGTGTTCTGTCAACCATATGTTTCATACATACATTATTTGTTCTGTCAACCATATGTTTCAGACAGACATTATTTGTTCTGTCAACAATATGTTTCAGACAGACATTATTTGTTCTGTCAACCATATGTTTCTGACATACATTATTTGTTCTATCAACCATGTAGTTTCAGACATACATTATTTGTTCTGTCAACCATGCACATTTCTGACAGATATTATATGTTCTGTCAACAATGTAAGTTTCTGACATACATTATTTGTTCTGTCAACCATGCAAGTTTCAGACATACATTATTTGTTCTGTCAACCATGTAAGTTTCATAATGCATTATTTGTTCTGTCAACCATGTAAGTTTCAGACATACATTATTTGTTCTGTCAACCATGTAAGTTTCTGACATACATTATTTGTTCTGTCATTCATGCAAGTTTCTGACATACATTATTTTTTCTGTCAACCATGTAAGTTTCATACATACATTATTTGTTCTGTCAACCATGTAAGTTTCATTCATAGATTATTTGTTCTGTCAACCATGTAACTTTCATACATACATTATTTGTTCTGTCAACTATGTAAGATTCATAATTACATTATTTGTACTCTCAACCATATGTTTCAGACATACATTATTTTTTCTGTCAACCATGTAAGTTTCAGGTAGACATTATTTGTTATATCAACCATGTAAGTTTCTGACATACATTATTTGTTCTGTCAACCATGTAAGTTTCTGACATACATTATTTGTTCTATCAACCATGTAAGTTTCAGACATATATTATTTGTTCTGTCAACCATGTAAGTTTCTGACATACATTATTTGTTCTGTCAGCCATGTATGTTTCTGACATACATTATTTGTTCTGTCAACCATGTAAGTTTCTGACATACATTATTTGTTCTGTCAACCATGTAAGTTTATGACATACATTATTTGTTCTATCAACCATGTAAGTTTCTGACATACATTATTTGTTCTGTCAACCATGTAAGTTTCTGACATAAATTATTTGTTCTATCAACCATGTAAGCTTCAGACATACATTATTTGTTCTGTCAACCATGTAAGTTTCTGACATACATTATTTGTTCTGTCAACCATGTAAGTTTCTGACATACATTATTTGTTCTGTCAACCATGTAGGTTTCTGACATACATTATTTGTTCTGTGTACCATGTAAGTTTCTGACATACATTATTTGTTCTGTCAACCATGTAAGTTTCTGACATACATTATTTGTTCTGTCAACCATGTAAGTTTCTGACATACATTATTTGTTCGGTCAACCATGTAAGTTTCTGACATACATTATTTGATCTGTCAACCAAGTAAGTTTCTGACATATATTATTTGTTCTGTCAACCATGTACGTTTCTGAAATACATTATTTGTTCTGTCAACCATGTAAGTTTCTGACATACATTATTTGTTCTGTCAACCATGTAAGTTTCTGACATACATTATTTGTTCTGTCAACCATGTAAGTTTCGGACATACATTATTTGTTCTAACAACCATGTGATTCCGACATAAATTATGTGATCTGTTAACCATATGTTTCATACATACATTATTTGTTCTGTCAACCATATGTTTCAGACAGACATTATTTGTTCTGTCAACAATATGTTTCAGACAGACATTATTTGTTCTGTCAACCATATGTTTCCGACATACATTATTTGTTCTATCAACCATGTAGTTTCAGACATACATTATTTGTTCTGTCAACCATGCACATTTCTGACAGATATTATATGTTCTGTCAACAATGTAAGTTTCTGACATACATTATTTGTTCTGTCAACCATGCAAGTTTAAGACATACATTATTTGTTCTGTCAACCATGTAAGTTTCATAATGCATTATTTGTTCTGTCAACCATGTAAGTTTCAGACATACATTATTTGTTCTGTCAACCATGTAAGTTTCTGACATACATTATTTGTTCTGTCAACCATGCAAGTTTCTGACATACATTATTTTTTCTGTCAACCATGTAAGTTTCATACATACATTATTTGTTCTGTCAACCATGTAAGTTTCTGACATACATTATTTGTTCTGTCAACCAAGTAAGTTTCTGACATATATTATTTGTTCTGTCAACCATGTACGTTTCTGAAATACATTATTTGTTCTGTCAACCATGTAAGTTTCTGACATACATTATTTGTTCTGTCAACCATGTAAGTTTCTGACATACATTATTTGTTCTGTCAACCATGTAAGTTTCGGACATACATTATTTGTTCTGTCAACCATGTGATTCCGACATAAATTATGTGATCTGTTAACCATATGTTTCATACATACATTATTTGTTCTGTCAACCATATGTTTCAGTCAGACATTATTTGTTCTGTCAACCATATGTTTCAGACAGACATTATTTGTTCTGTCAACCATGTAAGTTTCTGACATACATTATTTGTTCTGTAAACCATGTAAGTCTCTGACATACATTATTTGTTCTGTCAACCATGTAAGTTTCTGACATACATTATTTGTTCTGTCAACCATGCAAGTTTCAGACATACATTATTTGTTCTGTCAACCATGTAAGTTTCTGACATACATTATTTGTTCTATCAACCATGTAAGTTTCAGACATACATTATTTGTTCTGTCAACCATGTAAGTTTCTGACATACATTATTTGTTCCGTCAACCATGCAAGTTTCTGACATACATTATTTGTTCTGTCAACCATGTAAGTTTCTGACATACATTATTTGTTCTGTCAACCATGTAAGTTTCTGACATACATTATTTGTTCTGTCAACCATGTAAGTTTCTGACATACATTATTTGTTCTATCAACCATGTAAGTTTCAGACATACATTATTTGTTCTGTGTACCATGTAAGTTTCTGACATACATTATTTGTTCTGTCAATCATGTAAGTTTCTGACATACATTATTTGTTCTGTCAACCATGTAAGTTTCTGACATACATTATTTGTTCTGTCAACCATGTAAGTTTCTGACATACATTATTTGTTCTGTCAACCATGTAAGTTTCTGACATACATTATTTGTTCTGTCAACCATGTAAGTTTCTGACATACATTATTTGTTCTGTCAACCATGTAAGTTTCTGACATATATTATTTGTTCTATCAACCATGTAAGCTTCAGACATACATTATTTGTTCTGTCAACCATGTAAGTTTCTGACATACATTATTTGTTCTGTCAACCATGTAAGTTTCTGACATACATTATTTGTTCTGTCAACCATGTAGGTTTCTGACATACATTATTTGTTCTGTCAACCATGTAAGTTTCTGACATACATTATTTGTTCTATCAACCATGTAAGTTTCAGACATACATTAATTTTTTCTGTGTACCATGTAAGTTTCTGACATACATTATTTGTTCTGTCTACCATGTAAGTTTCTGACATACATTATTTGTTCTGTCAACCATGTAAGTTTCTGACATACATTATTTGTTCTGTCAGCCATGTAAGTTTCTGACATACATTATTTGTTCTGTCAACCATGTAAGTTTCTTACATACATTATTTGTTCTGTCAACCAAGTAAGTTTCTGACATATATTATTTGTTCTGTCAACCATGTAAGTTTCTGACATACATTATTTGTTCTGTCAACCATGTAAGTTTCTGACATACATTATTTGTTCTGTCAACCATGTAAGTTTCTGACATACATTATTTGTTCTGTCAACCATGTAAGTTTCGGACATACATTATCTGTTCTGTCAACCATGTGATTCAGACATAAATTACGTGTTCTGTTAACCATATGTTTCATACATACATTATTTGTTCTGTCAACCATATGTTTCAGACAGACATTATTTGTTCTGTCAACCATATGTTTCAGACAGAAATTATTTGTTCTGTCAACCATATGTTTCTGACATACATTATTTGTTCTATAAACCATGTAGTTTCAGACATACATTATTTGTTCTGTCAACCATGCACATTTCTGACATACATTATTTGTTCTGTCAACCATGTAAGTTTCTAACATACATTATGTGTTCTGTCAACAATGCAAGTTTCAGACATACATTATTTGTTCTGTCAACCATGTAAGTTTCTGACATACATTATTTGTCCTATCAACCATGTAAGTTTCAGACATACATTATTTGATCTGTCACCCAAGTAAGTTTCTGACATATATTATTTGTTCTGTCAACCAAGTAAGTTTCTGACATATATTATTTGTTCTGTCAACCATGTACGTTTCTGACATACATTATTTGTTCTGTCAACCATGTAAGTTTCTGACATACATTATTTGTTCTGTCAACCATGTAAGTTTCTGACATACATTATTTGTTCTGTCAACCATGTAAGTTTCGGACATACATTATTTGTTCTGTCAACCATGTGATACCGACATAAATTATGTGTTCTGTTAACCATATGTTTCAAACATACATTATTTGTTCTGTCAACCATGTAAGTTTCAGACAGACATTATTTGTTCTGTCAACCAGATGTTTCAGACAGACATTATTTGTTCTGTCAACCATATGTTTCTGACATACATTATTTGTTCTATCAACCATGTAGTTTCAGACATACATTATTTGTTCTGTCAACCATGCACATTTCTGACATACATTATTTGTTCTGTCAACCATGTCAGTTTCTGACATACATTATTTGTTCTGTCAACCATGTAAGTTTCTGACATACATTATTTGTTCTGTCAACCATGCAAGTTTCAGACATACATTATTTGTTCTGTCAACCATGTAAGTTTCTGACATACATTATTTGTTCTATCAACCATGTAAGTTTCAGACATACATTATTTGTTCTGTCAACCATGTAAGTTTCTGACATACATTATTTGTTCCGTCAACCATGCAAGTTTCTGACATACATTATTTGTTCTGTCAACCATGTAAGTTTATGACATACATTATTTGTTCTGTCAACCATGTAAGTTTCTGACATACATTATTTGTTCTGTCAACCATGTACGTTTCTGACATACATTATTTGTTCTATCAACCATGTAAGTTTCAGACATACATTATTTGTTCTGTGTACCATGTAAGTTTCTGACATACATTATTTGTTCTGTCAACCATGTAAGTTTCTGACATACATTATTTGTTCTGTCAACCATGTAAGTTTCTGACATACATTATTTGTTCTGTCAACCATGTAAGTTTCTGACATACATTATTTGTTCTGTCAACCATGTAAGTTTCTGACATACATTATTTGTTCTGTCAACCATGTAAGTTTCTGACATACATTATTTGTTCTGTCAACCATGTAAGTTTCTGACATATATTATTTGTTCTATCAACCATGTAAGCTTCAGACATACATTATTTGTTCTGTCAACCATGTAAGTTTCTGACATACATTATTTGTTCTGTCAACCATGTAAGTTTCTGACATACATTATTTGTTCTGTCAACCATGTAGGTTTCTGACATACATTATTTGTTCTGTCAACCATGTAAGTTTCTGACATACATTATTTGTTCTATCAACCATGTAAGTTTCAGACATACATTAATTTTTTCTATGTACCATGTAAGTTTCTGACATACATTATTTGTTCTGTCAACCATGTAAGTTTCGGACATACATTATTTGTTCTGTCAACCATGTGATTCAGACATAAATTACGTGTTCTGTTAACCATATGTTTCATACATACATTATTTGTTCTGTCAACCATATGTTTCAGACAGACATTATTTGTTCTGTCAACCATATGTTTCAGACAGAAATTATTTGTTCTGTCAACCATATGTTTCTGACATACATTATTTGTTCTATAAACCATGTAGTTTCAGACATACATTATTTGTTCTGTCAACCATGCACATTTCTGACATACATTATTTGTTCTGTCAACCATGTAAGTTTCTAACATACATTATGTGTTCTGTCAACAATGCAAGTTTCAGACATACATTATTTGTTCTGTCAACCATGTAAGTTTCTGACATACATTATTTGTCCTATCAACCATGTAAGTTTCAGACATACATTATTTGTTCTGTCACCCAAGTAAGTTTCTGACATATATTATTTGTTCTGTCAACCAAGTAAGTTTCTGACATATATTATTTGTTCTGTCAAACATGTACGTTTCTGACATACATTATTTGTTCTGTCAACCATGTAAGTTTCTGACATACATTATTTGTTCTGTCAACCATGTAAGTTTCTGACATACATTATTTGTTCTGTCAACCATGTAAGTTTCGGACATACATTATTTGTTCTGTCAACCATGTGATACCGACATAAATTTTGTGTTCTGTTAACCATATGTTTCAAACATACATTATTTGTTCTGTCAACCATGTAAGTTTCAGACAGACATTATTTGTTCTGTCAACCATATGTTTCAGACAGACATTATTTGTTCTGTCAACCATATGTTTCTGACATACATTATTTGTTCTATCAACCATGTAGTTTCAGACATACATTATTTGTTCTGTCAACCATGCACATTTCTGACATACATTATTTGTTCTGTCAACCATGTCAGTTTCTGACATACATTATTTGTTCTGTCAACCATGTAAGTTTCTGACATACATTATTTGTTCTGTCAACCATGTAAGTTTCTGACATACATTATTTGTTCTGTCAACCATGTAAGTTTCTGACATATATTATTTGTTCTGTCAACCATGTAAGTTTCTGACATACATTATTTGTTCCGTCAACCATGTAAGTTTCTGACATACATTATTTGTTCTGTCAACCATGTAAGTTTCGGACATACATTATTTGTTCTGTCAACCATGTGATTCAGACATAAATTATGTGTTCTGTTAACCATATGTTTCATACATACATTATTTGTTCTGTCAACCATATGTTTCAGACAGACATTATTTGTTCTGTCAACCATATGTTTCAGACAGACATTATTTGTTCTGTCAACCATATGTTTCTGACATACATTATTTGTTCTGTCAACCATGTAGTTTCAGACATACATTATTTGTTCTGTCAACCATGCACATTTCTGACATACATTATTTGTTCTGTCAACCATGTACATTTCTGACAGACATTATGTGTTCTGTCAACCATGCAAGTTTCAGACATACATTATTTGTTCTGTCAACCAAGCGAGTTTCTGACATACATTATTTGTTCTATCAACCATGTAAGTTTCATAATGCATTATTTGTTCTGTCAACCAAGTAAGTTTCTGACATATATTATTTGTTCTGTCAACCATGTAAGTTTCTGACATACATTATTTGTTCTGTCAACCATGTAAATTTCTGACATACATTATTTGTTCTGTCAACCATGTAAGTTTCAGACATACATTGTTTGTTCTGTCAACCATGTAAGTTTTATACAGACATTATTTGTTCTCTCAACCATGTAAGTTTCAGACATACATTATTTGTTCTATCAACCATGTAAGTTTCAGACATACATTATTTGTTCTGTGTACCATGTAAGTTTCTGACATACATTATTTGTTCTGTCAACCATGTAAGTTTCTGACATACATTATTTGTTCTGTCAACCATGTCAGTTTCTGACATACATTATTTGTTCTGTCAACCATGTAAGTTTCAGACATACATTATTTGTTCTGTCAACCATGTAAGTTTCTGACATACATTATTTGTTCTGTCAACCAAGTAAGTTTCTGACATATATTATTTGTTCTGTCAACCATGTAAGTTTCTGACATACATTATTTGTTCTGTCAACCATGTAAGTTTCTGACATACATTATTTGTTCTGTCAGCCATGTAAGTTTCAGACAGACATTTTTTGTTCTGTCAACCATGTAAGTTTCGGACATACATTATTTGTTCTGTCCACCATGTGATTCAGACATAAATTATGTGTTCTGTTAACCATATGTTTCATACATACATTATTTGTTCTGTCAACCATATGTTTCAGACAGACATTATTTGTTCTGTCAACCATATGTTTCAGACAGACAATATTTGTTCTGTCAACCATATGTTTCTGACATACATTATTTGTTCTATCAACCATGTAAGTTTCAGACATACATTATTTGTTCTGTCAACCATGTAAGTTTCTGACATACATTATTTGTTCCGTCAACCATGCAAGTTTCTGACATACATTATTTGTTCTGTCAACCATGTAAGTTTCTGACATAGATTATTTGTTCTGTCAACCATGTAAGTTTCTGACATACATTATTTGTTCTGTCAACCATGTAAGTTTCAGACATACATTATTTGTTCTGTCAACCGTGTGATTCAGACATAAATTATGTGTTCTGTCAACCATATGTTTCATACATACATTATTTGTTCTGTCAACCATGTAGTTTCAGACAGACATTATTTGTTCTGTCAACCATGTAAGTTTCAGACAGACATTATTTGTTATATCAACCATGTAAGTTTCAGACATACATTATTTGTTCTGTCAACCATGTAAGTTTCAGACATACATTGTTTGTTCTGTCAACCATGTAAGTTTTAGACAGACATTATTTGTTCTCTCAACCATGTAAGTTTCAGACATACATTATTTGTTCTGTCAACCATGTAAGTTTCAGACATACATTATTTGTTCTGTCACCCAAGTAAGTTTCTGACATATATTATTTGTTCTGTCAACCAAGTAAGTTTCTGACATATATTATTTGTTCTGTCAACCATGTACGTTTCTGACATCCATTATTTGTTCTGTCAACCATGTAAGTTTCTGACATACATTATTTGTTCTGTCAACCATGTAAGTTTCTGACATACATTATTTGTTCTGTCAACCATGTAAGTTTCGGACATACATTATTTGTTCTGTCAACCATGTGATACCGACATAAATTATGTGTTCTGTTAACCATATGTTTCAAACATACATTATTTGTTCTGTCAACCATGTAAGTTTCAGACAGACATTATTTGTTCTGTCAACCATATGTTTCAGACAGACATTATTTGTTCTGTCAACCATATGTTTCTGACATACATTATTTGTTCTATCAACCATGTAGTTTCAGACATACATTATTTGTTCTGTCAACCATGCACATTTCTGACATACATTATTTGTTCTGTCAACCATGTCAGTTTCTGACATACATTATTTGTTCTGTCAACCATGTAAGTTTCTGACATACATTATTTGTTCTGTCAACCATGTAAGTTTCTGACATACATTATTTGTTCTGTCAACCATGTAAGTTTCTGACATATATTATTTGTTCTGTCAACCATGTAAGTTTCTGACATACATTATTTGTTCCGTCAACCATGTAAGTTTCTGACATACATTATTTGTTCTGTCAACCATGTAAGTTTCTGACATACATTATTTGTTCTGTCAACCATGTAAGTTTCGGACATACATTATTTGTTCTGTCAACCATGTGATTCAGACATAAATTATGTGTTCTGTTAACCATATGTTTCATACATACATTATTTGTTCTGTCAACCATATGTTTCAGACAGACATTATTTGTTCTGTCAACCATATGTTTCAGACAGACATTATTTGTTCTGTCAACCATATGTTTCTGACATACATTATTTGTTCTGTCAACCATGTACTTTCAGACATACATTATTTGTTCTGTCAACCATGCACATTTCTGACATACATTATTTGTTCTGTCAACCATGTACATTTCTGACAGACATTATGTGTTCTGTCAACCATGCAAGTTTCAGACATACATTATTTGTTCTGTCAACCATGCGAGTTTCTGACATACATTATTTGTTCTATCAACCATGTAAGTTTCATAATGCATTATTTGTTCTGTCAACCAAGTAAGTTTCTGACATATATTATTTGTTCTGTCAACCATGTAAGTTTCTGAAATACATTATTTGTTCTGTCAACCATGTAAATTTCTGACATACATTATTTGTTCTGTCAACCATGTAAGTTTCAGACATACATTGTTTGTTCTGTCAACCATGTAAGTTTTAGACAGACATTATTTGTTCTCTCAACCATGTAAGTTTCAGACATACATTATTTGTTCTATCAACCATGTAAGTTTCAGACATACATTATTTGTTCTGTGTACCATGTAAATTTCTGACATACATTATTTGTTCTGTCAACCATGTAAGTTTCTGACATACATTATTTGTTCTGTCAACCATGTCAGTTTCTGACATACATTATTTGTTCTGTCAACCATGTAAGTTTCAGACATACATTATTTGTTCTGTCAACCATGTCAGTTTCTGACATACATTATTTGTTCTGTCAACCAAGTAAGTTTCTGACATATATTATTTGTTCTGTCAACCATGTAAGTTTCTGACATACATTATTTGTTCTGTCAACCATGTAAGTTTCTGACATACATTATTTGTTCTGTCAGCCATGTAAGTTTCAGACAGACATTTTTTGTTCTGTCAACCATGTAAGTTTCGGACATACATTATTTGTTCTGTCAACCATGTGATTCAGACATAAATTATGTGTTCTGTTAACCATATGTTTCATACATACATTATTTGTTCTGTCAACCATATGTTTCAGACAGACATTATTTGTTCTGTCAACCATATGTTTCAGACAGACATTATTTGTTCTGTCAACCATATGTTTCTGACATACATTATTTGTTCTATCAACCATGTAGTTTCAGACATACATTATTTGTTCTGTCAACCATGCACATTTCTGACATACATTATTTGTTCTGTCAACCATGTAAGTTTCTAACATACATTATGTGTTCTGTCAACCATGCAAGTTTCAGACATACATTATTTGTTCTGTCAACCATGTAAGTTTCTGACATACATTATTTGTTCTATCAACCATGTAAGTTTCAGACATACATTATTTGTCCTGTCAACCATGTAAGTTTCTGACATACATTATTTGTTCCGTCAACCATGCAAGTTTCTGACATACATTATTTGTTCTGTCAACCATGTAAGTTTCTGACATAGATTATTTGTTCTGTCAACCATGTAAGTTTCTGACATACATTATTTGTTCTGTCAACCATGTAAGTTTCAGACATACATTATTTGTTCTGTCAACCGTGTGATTCAGACATAAATTATGTGTTCTGTCAACCATATGTTTCATACATACATTATTTGTTCTGTCAACCATGTAGTTTCAGACAGACATTATTTGTTCTGTCAACCATGTAAGTTTCAGACAGACATTATTTGTTATATCAACCATGTAAGTTTCAGACATACATTATTTGTTCTGTCAACCATGTAAGTTTCAGACATACATTGTTTGTTCTGTCAACCATGTAAGTTTTAGACAGACATTATTTGTTCTCTCAACCATGTAAGTTTCAGACATACATTATTTGTTCTGTCAACCAGGAAAGTTTCTGACATACATTATTTGTACTGTCAACCATATGTTTCAGACATACATTATTTGATTTATTTGGTTGTTTCGGGATTTGAGATTTAAAGATTGAGCGCAACCCACTACAGGCAACGCTGATCGTATTCTGGTGTGAACCTAAGGCCTATCCACGTCAATGTGGAAGTACTAGACTCGAGCTTCGCTCACATTTGAGTTCGTCAGTAGTGCATATCCTTGACCGGACGCGGAAAGACCCCGGATCAATGGCGTATGAAGCGGGTGTGTGAAGCTCTTATGCTCCGAGGTGATGTTACTGTGGTGCCAGTGACTGACAATTTTAGTATCTACGGCATACATCTGTGGTGGTACGAACACCTACGAACATTACTATAGAGACTGTTCTCCAGTTATACGACCACCATTAATGTCTACGAGGTCGAGATAGTGGGATCTGGTATGAAATCAGGCCTTTGAACATTATTGACTTTGTCTCAGAAATGACCGTCCACGAGAGAGTCACCATGAAGTCCGTCTACCCGGTCTACACCAGAGACCGAACGTGCTTGTGAGAGACATCGATCAACACTCTATTGTCCGCCAGGTCGCCACTCTGTGAAGGAAGCCTACATGACGCCGGGTGAGCGACTCGAGACAACCGAGGGATAGACGTACCTTGAGCTGCCCAAGAATGACAGCTCGGACCTGAATCTGCGACAACATATTTATCTCTATCCTTACTACCACAACTGTCTTAACCTTCCCCTGTCCTCTATCCTATGTTATACAATACATTTGCTGTGATTTAATTATGACGTCACCTGACTTGAGTTTGTTGTCCGGACGGAACCATTAGAGGGTACGTCCCTATGTCGATCGTGTGGGGAGGAACAAAAATTCCAAGTGTTTGAGGGGTCGGGAGACTAACTACACCCGTGACCTGGCTGGGACTGGTCTTAATATAAACGGTATGACAATATTCCGTCCTACTCCAACAAATATTGTTACAGTCATTCAAGATTATAAGTTACTGAAGTTTGTACTGGTGCCACCCAAGACTATAAGTAATTGAAAATAGCGTTGGTGTCATTCAAGATTATAAGTTACTGAAGGTTAGCACTATTTTAATCGAAGATTGTAAGTTACTGAAGTTAGCATTGGTGACATTCGAGACTATAACTTACTGAATTTAGCATTGGTGCCATACACGAATATATGTAACTGAACGTAGCACTATTTTCACCAAAGACCATACGTTACTGAAGTTATAATTGGTGCCATCCAAGACTAAAACTTACTGAAGTTAGTACTGGTGCCACCAAAGATATACAAGCTACAAAAATTAGCACTGGTGCTATCCAAGACTTTAAGATACTGAAGTTAGCTTTGGTGCCATCCAAGACTATAAATTACTTAAATTAGGGCTTGTGCCATCCAAGACTATAAAAGTCGCTTAAAAGAAAAAAGAAAAAAAAAAAAAAAAGGATACTGAAGTTAGTAGTGGTGTCATTAAAGATTATAACTTACTTAAATGAACACTGGTGCCTTCCAAGACTATAAGTTACTGATGCTAGCACTGGTGCCACCCAAGATTCAGTGGCTGGCATGTATTGACGTCTCCGAGCTGTGTTGGGTTTATAACAGATCACCCCGGCACGAGCCGTGTGCATGTTATTTTCCCATCTCCTCCCCCAAACTGACAGTTTATGATGTCATACAACCACACACAGGGTCAATAGTAAGAAGTCAGCTGTTGACGCATTTCCGTTTCTGCGTAACACAACACGACGCCGAAGTTTTTTGACGTGTAATTTATGTTGATGCAAATGCTATTTTAGATAAAAACAAAATAAATAACCCGTTCTTACAAATGCATGATACGGTGAAGAGAATTACAGACAGATATGCATAATATTGAGAGGACATGGAGGGAGGTGCAAGAGGCAGTAACAGATAGGGCGGCTTGGTTTGGTTTGGTTGAGGACCTTTGCCCCATTGGATGTTAAAGCGCAGAAGGAGAAGAAGGGATGAACCGAGTCTTCTAATATAATAGATCCTGCGCTTCCCAAATGGCCACATTACGTATAATAATGAAGGAAAATACGCATTCGACACTGTGCATTGGATTCATAAACTATGACAGGCCATTGGCAACACTGAAAGGGAATCCTTCTGGAAATTAATGCGGCTCTAAATGACCCCGGAGAAGATCATTAATTTAGTGTTGCCAACATATAAAAACGCGAGTTCTTCTTTAGGGAACACTGACGAATACATTTGAACTTAGAACAGGTGAGCGACAGGGATGCCGTCGTCACCAGCATTATTCTTACTGACTACAGACTGGGTCATGAAGGCAACAATGACTGCCCCCAGATCAGGAACTCAACGGACTCTAACAGGGCAGTCTGGTGATCTGGACTTCACTGATGATACTTAGTCCATCCATCCATCCATCCATCCATTATGTGCCATGCCGGTAAGCGTGGGCGGTCATGTTTTGCCATTTCACTCGATCACCAGAGTCGTGGATCAGATTTGCGTTTCTGTCTCGACCATGCAATGTGGCCAAGCCATCCAGGTATTTGCTTCTAGGTCTTCCTCTTGGTCTGTTCCCTTCGATCTTGCCAGTTGTCACCAAGTTCTCCAATCCATTTCTTCTCTTAACATGCCCAACAAATTTTGACTGTCTGCGTCTAATGTCTCTAATCAGTTTACGATCTTCGTTTGTTTCTTGAAGTACCTGTTCATTCGTCTTTCTGGCTGCCCATGGTATTCTTTGCATTTTCCTCAGAAACCACTTAGTCCCACCCACGAAATGACATGAGTTCGATCTAGAGTCCCACACAGTAAATGACATGACATTACCCTTTCGTCGCACACACTAAATGACATGACATCATCCTTTATCCCCACGCACGAAAAAAACATGACATTAACCTTTAGTCCCATACATTAAATGACATGACATTGCCATTTAGTCTCACGCACGAAATGAGATGACATCATCCTTTATTCCCACACACGAAATAGCATGACATTACCCTTTAGTCACACACATGAAATTATATGACATTTACCTTTACTCCCACGCATGAAATGAAATGACATTGACCTTTAGTCCCTCACACGAAATGATATGACATTGACCTTTAGCCCACACACGAAATGGGATGCAAGGTAAACTGAGCACACTTGATATCAGGTCACAACAATTAGGTCCAAAAATCAATTGGGAAAAGACAATGGTAATGAGAATAAATCAAGCAAATAATAACCCGATCTGCCTTGATGAATTCTAAATTTAAAGTTAGGAAAGCGAAATATAGTAATTTAAATATTGAGCACAACCGACTACTGGCAACGCCGATCGCATTCTGGTATGAACCTAAGACCTATCCACGTCATGCACTACTGACGAGCTCAAACGAGGGCGAAACTCGAGTATAGTGCTTCCATATTGACGTGGATAGGCCTTAGGTTCATACCAGAATGCGATCGGCGTTGCCAGTAGTGGGTTGTGCTCAATATCTAAATTTCAAATCCCGAAACAACCACATAATCAAATATAGTAATAACTAACAGTACATGGAGAAAGGAATTACAGACATGGATGATTAAAGTGGTGAGTACATGGGAGCAAGCTGGCGGGAATTAGCGAAAGACAGGGCGGCTTTGTGGTAGTTAATTGAGGGCTTATGCTCCCATAGGGAATACTAGACAGAAGCAGCAGGAGAGGAATCGACACTCGATGAATGACGTAGTCAATATCACAGCGGCCGTGAGAGCCATGTCAGAGACGAACCAATTTGTTTTGAAGTGTCTATTATGAGGTTAATGTGCGCATTTCCGTTCCTGTCTGTACTAGTAATATACTTACAACCATCATTATCATCAAGTGCCTTGCTAGCTGGCGTAGGCGTTCATGCTCTCCACAGATCTCCGTCTTTTGTCTTCTGTATTAACTCTGCTGATGATATTCCTCCATGCCACCGTCTCAATTCATCCAGTATTATTTCTCTTGGTCTGCCTCTGCCTCTGCTTCTCTTCCCTCTATCTTTCCAGTTGTCACGATGTTCTCCAATGCCTCCTTTCTCATCACATAACCAAAGACTGCTTTGCAAACTGTACTGTTTGTCTCTTTCTTATTGTTGTATATAGTGTTCTAGTTTCAGTAGCCTCTTTCAGGCCATGGTTTTTAGTTACTCTGGCAGTCCAAGGAATTTGCAACATTCGTCTCAGAAACCACATCTCTGTTGCTTCTTAGTTCTTCCTAATTTGTTCATTTACATTCCAACATTCGCTGCCATACAGAAAAACTGGTTCTATATAGCAATCCAGCATTCTCTTTCTTACATTCATTGATAGTGACTTATTGCATAAAATACTATTCATTATACTTATACTGTTTTATCTTTTTTCCCCTTAAAATACTGATTTCCGCAATCATGATTAAATGTGAACCTTTTGCTGGGCAACATCTTCTGAAAGATGCTTATATTGTTCATCTCAGTCAACCAAGTGCCGTCTGAGCCACGAAGAATGGCCGCCCCAGATCTCAGCATTATCGTTTGGTGGACTGTCTAGCACGACGTCACAGTGGTGAGGTAGGCGAGCATATAGCCATGACGTCACAGTGGAGAGATAGGTGAGTGTCTAGCCACGACATCACAGCGGGTTGGTAGGCGAGTGTCTAGCCATGACGTCACAGCGGGGAGGTAGGCGAGTGTCTAGCCACGATGTCACAGCGGGTTGGTAGGCGAGTGTCTAGCCACGATGTCACAGCGGGTTGGTAGGCGAGTGTCTAGCCATGACGTCACAGCGGGGAGGTAGGCGAGTGTCTAGCCACGACATCACAGCGGGTTGGTAGGCGAGTGTCTAGCCACGATGTCACAGCGGGGAGGTAGGCGAGCGTCTAGCCACGAAGTCACAGCGGGGAAGTAAGCGAGCATCTAGCCTCGATATTACAGCGGGGTGGTAGGTGGACATCTAGCCACGATGTTACAGCGGCCACCAGGGGACAGTAGGCTACACTTGTATTGTTGTGTGGAACTACAGCCAGTCCACGCCGTGGATCGAACCATCACTGCTCGCGCCAGGGGTAAACGTTACATGTAAGGGGGCGGCTGTATATTGTCTTACCCTTGTATAGAACACCGGCTTCCCATCTTAGCGTTCCCGTATCAAATTCTGCTTGAAGATTGCTTGTTTTCTGGGATCAACAACGCTGGAGTCGATTCCGCCTGATAAAATAAGTATCAGAGAAACACAGAGAGGCAGGGATGATACATTGATGATAGTGAAAACATATGAACACTGAATGTAAACGTCTAGAGAATACGAGTTGTGAATATTCATGATCGACCCCACCAGTTAGCACGGCACTTGTAGAAAAAATTGTTCTGCGCAGACTTCAAGTCCTAGGAGATCAAGTCTACCCCGAATCACAGTGTGGCTTTCGACAGAACCGGTCTACCACTGATATGATATTCTCATTGCGACAAATGCAAGAAAAATGCCGTGAACAGAATCAACCACTGTTTATTGCCTTCATCGACCTCACAAAGGCATTTGATTTGGTCAGTCGTGAGGGTCTGTTCAAGGCACTAAAGAAGATTGGCTGCCCACCAACTCTTCTGTCCATTGTGGAATCGTTCCACACAGGCATGAAGGGTATAATCAAGTTTGATGGTGCAACTTCTGAAGAATTTGAAATCAAGAGTGGAGTTAAGCAAGGTTGTGTACTAGCTCCCACCCTCTTTGGAATATACTTTTCACTTCTACTGAAATATGCATTTCGTGATCAGGATGGTGGTATATACATTCACTCACGCTCAGATGGCGGCCTCTACAATGCTCAGAGATTGAAGGCTAAGACCAAAATTAGGAGGGTACTGATCAGAGAGTTGCTTTTTGCAGATGATGCTGCAGTTACGACCCACTCTGAGGAAGAATTGCAATGTCTACTATCTGCATTCTCCAATGCTTGTTCTGAATTTGGTTTAACAATTAGCAAAAAGAAGACACAGATTATGTCACAAGGTGCACATGGGGTACCATCAATCTTTATTGACGACGCCGAACTAGAGATAGTAGACCATTTTACATATCTGGGATCGGTGGTAAATAGCAAATTATCCCTAGATCAGGAAATCAACATCCGGATTGGAAAGGCAGCAACAACAATGAACAGGTTAAGAAAAAGAGTCTGGGAGAACAGGAAGCTTACTGCCAAAACAAAAGTCCTTGTCTATCAAGCCTGTGTCCTTAGTACTCTTCTCTATGGCAGTGAAACCTGGACAACTTACTCACACCAAGAGAACAATTTAAACAGCTTTCATATGCGGTGTCTGCGAAGAATTCTTGGTATTAAGTGGCAAGACAAAATCACAAATACTGAAGTATTGGAAAGATCAGGTTGTGTGACAGTTTATTCCATGCTCAGTCTTCGTAGACTTAGATGGATAGGACATCTTAGGCGGATGGATGATGGTAGAATACCAAAGGATATCTTTTTTGGTGAATTACAGATGGGTAAGAGATCTCAGGGTCGGCCTCTACTACGATACAAAGATGTGTGTAAGCGGGACATGATTGATACAGGCATTGATAATGCACATTGGGAGCAAGTCGCCGCTGAACGTGTTGCATGGAGGGCAAATATCAGAAATGGAATAAAGTCAAAGGAGAAAATTATTGCAGAAAAGTCACACACCAAGCGTTTGAGACGTAAGATGGTGCATGATGGTGGAAATGACCACGTGTTCACATGCACCCACTGTGAACGGACATTTACAGCGCAAATTGGCCTTATCAGTCACACTCGCTACCGCCATAGTTAAAAGTTATTATGCCTTTTTAAAGCACAAACTATCGTCTGTCAAGACGGCAAGGTGCCAATGTGTGTGTGTGTGTGTGTAGAAAAAGAGTTCAAGAGAGGTCAAGTGTGAATGATGGCTGGAGTTCAGCCTGACATACAAAGAGAATTGTCCTGCCCGGTTAGACTGCCCTGACCCAGAAATTGAATAACTCGGAAGTTTATCATCAACAGTTAGGGTGAATTATCTGAGTTCTACTCTACATGTACAATTATCATCTATAGAGCCGAGGTGGCACAGTAATTAGTGCGCTTGCCTGTCTAGACATTGATCGGAGTTCAATCCCCATCAAATGCAGAATTATGGTTTCCCTGGCAGTAAAGTTATAGGTCGGCCCAACCTCATAAACAATAGGTAACAGACACGGTTTCAGCATTGTTCTGACAGCATGGAAACCATCAATACTTCAACTTCAGCATTGTTCTGACAGCCATGGAAAACATCAATACTTCAACTTCAGCATTGTTCTGACAGCCGTGGAAACCATCAATACAACAACTTCCACATTGTTCTGAGAACCGTGGGAACCATCAATACTTCAACTTCAGCATTGTTATGACAGCCGTGGAACCCATCAATACTTCAACTTCAGTAGAAGTGAAACCCCAGAGAGAAAAGTTTTGCACGAAATCTCCACGTCCGCGTAGAGTTGATTAACGTAGAATATGTAGCAATACGTTCTTTCATCTGTTTGGTGCTAACTGTGTCTTCAACTACTCAACCTCTCTATCAACAGCATCATCAAGTACTATCTCAGCATTTAAGGGCCGCTGTAACCTCCTGACGTCTCAACGGTGTACTTGTACAGGCTGCCTCGAGTCCATCTCCTGAGCCTTTCCTGGGAGAAGTATCGTTGTCTTCCTTTCGCACGCTTCCCCCTTTAAATGATCCTGATCTTTTAAAAAGAAGTGATGTCTTGTTACCTGACCTACACACATTAATTGAGAGGTCTACGTAACGGTTTAATTCGTTTGCTCTTACATTTCCGGTGCATTGACGGCGGGGTAGGAGATCGTTGACATCTCATACATAAATTAATGGTAAACTAAATAACCATGTTGCATGTGCTAATCAATTGTTTCTAAGCAACTAAACGTTCATTAGTTTGCCATTACATTCTAATCGAGAAATCGTCGTTGAAGTCCAACTTAATGCCGGTGTCGGGATTGTAACGTCTGTGACATTTTGCAGTTTTGGCATCACCCAAACGTCAATTTTCACACTGGCAAGCTGGAGAATTAAAACTTACAAACTTATAAATTAACGACAGTTAATATAAACGCCTGTTGATTCTATTACCAGTAACTGGTTGGAATAACACAGTACGCCTATATATTCGTACAAAGCTGCTGTTTTTAGCCAGTTGACCTATGACTGGTGTCAGATTCTCACCCGGAGTTGAAACCCGTTGTCTGTACCAACGCCAGGCAATGCAACCGAGCTCAACGCTGAGCCATGTTAAACACTACAGTTATAACGCGGCATCTTCTACAGCGCCAGAGAAGCCCAGCCGGGCTCAATACTGAGCGACGCTAAGCAGTCGTGGGTCAAGGGGAACACAGCGTGAACATTGTGGGTCACGCAAGGTGACTCGACCTCAACTAGCGTGTATGCTGAAAGGCTGGTCAGACAGGGCTTGGGAGTCGTACTCGACGGACGCGATTGAATGAAGCCTGAGTGTTTGAGCATGTATCCAGAGCTAGCCTGTATGACTGTTGGAGATTGAACGCCTGTGTGTTTGACTTGTAAGTGGATTGCATTAATGTATTCTTTGATTGATTGTATTTATGAGATAATGATATTGTGAATTGTGATTGCGCGATGCCTGTATTGTTTCTGATGAGTGCATTGCGCGAATAAAGAGTGCGAATTATATCATCGGGTATTCACGTCGAGTTATTCAGTAGTAATATTTACTATCTCACTTGTCAGTAAACGAGCTACATTTCTTGCCTTACGCAAGACCCTGAGATGTGCGAACGTGGAGGCTTTTCATCCGGGTTTTTGAACAAATGCGAACGTGTAAAATAGAAGATAGAGCAGAATTGCGAATGTTATAACAGCGTCTAGGTGATAAAATAACTATAAAGTAACGGATAAGTACTATCTTCCGTGTCGATTTAGTTAAACCATAAGTGCGAGGACTGTGTTATAAGTCCAAACGTGGCGTCTTCGTACTTAGTGAATTTCAACCGATCTAGTGAAAAAAGATTTTTAAAAAATGGCGGCCATGTCCTTGAATGTCATTGAGTAGGAATAGTGTAAGCGGAAAGTCTGAAAAGTGTGAGAAAAAAGGACAACACAATAAGACTCTGTGTTGACAATCGGAAACGCAACAGCATCACACAGTTGTATTTAGAACCAATGAGCAACTGTGAAGGCATACTAACTGAACTGACAGACTCACGTAACTTTACTAAATTTGACATGACAAAAGGTTACTGGCAAATACCTGTACATCCTGATAGCATACATCTGACAGCATTTGCCACACCCTGGGGACTATACGAATGGTGCAAACTACCATTCGGGCTAGTTAATGCTCCAGCCACATTTGTCAGAATGACAAGACTTCTTTTGACAGACATTTCTAACATCATTTGGTACATGGACGACATTTGCATACATACAAAGAACATGACAGACCACATAACAGCGCTACAGCAGACATTCGACAGGATTAGACAACATGGACTGACAGTAAAACCATCCAAAGTCGATATAGCCTTTCAAGAAATTTCATTTTTGGGCTATAAGATCTCAAATGGCTTTATATCGACTGACGATAACATCATGTCCAGAATTTTGAAATTGTCGCTTCCGACATCCAAGAAAGAGTTGCGAAGTGTGTTAGGTCGTTTAAATTATTATAGACAATTTATTCCTCATTTTGCTGAATTGACCAAATGCTTCACTGATTTACTAACAAATAAACATCCTAATGTCATTGTGAAGAGTGAAAAAATTAAGGTCTGCATTTGCGAAAGTATTAGCTTATTTTTCTAGTGAACCTATTCTAAAATTACCCGATCTTAGCACTATTTTCAAGTTAAGATGTGATGCGAGCTCCGTAGCCATTGGAGGGGTGCTTCTTCAAGAACACGACCAAATCTTGTACCCTGTATACTACGTCTCTCGAAAACTGAACACCAGGGAACGGAATTACAGCACGCCGGAACTTGAAGCCCTCGCTCTTGTGTTTTCGGTACGTAAACTTTCAAGATTTCTGTTAGGAAAACACTTCATTGTAGAAACAGACAATAGTCCATTGACGATTATCACCAGAGGAACTCCAAGTAATCACACAGTGGCAAGATGGTCCCTTCTTCTACAGGACTATAGCTTCGAAGTCAGACATATAAGAGGCTCACAAAACTCACTGGCCGATCTTCTATCTAGATGTCCATACGACTTACCCAGTAGCCATGTAACACCCGAGACACTGCAGATGGTGTATAAACTGCAAATTAAATAGTGCTCAACACCACAGCCAATTGTGACATCATGTCAGTAACCCTGTGAAGAATAATGTGATAGGGAAGATTTAATCTCCCATTGTAAATAAATTGTGTACATACTATTATTATTATGTGAATGAATGTGTCGTATAACTGTGAGATATGTGAAAGAATGCAATTAGTATTGTAAATATGTAATAGTATAATAAATAGACACCACACGTGTCACAGGACAGTACTACAGGACCTAAAGACTTACCGAACTTGAACAGCGTCAAATAATCCTGAGTACATCCACAAAGATGAGTCCACGGCGTTTTAACAAGTACAAATGGTGACCGTGACAACCTAATCCGAGAAGAACACGGAAGAAACTATCCAACAGCTGATTACAACAACTGGTTGCTCCGTTTGTTTAAAGTCCATCTAGAACGGAAGACCTTAATGTGAATGTCAACATAACACATTTGTGGAACAACACAGCTGTACACTTCCGGTATATTTGCATATTAATTTGAAAGTTAGCAGACGATACTAAAATGTTCATAAATCTATGACAATTGTATGAAACTTTGGGTATGAAATATTTCCATTTACGGAAATGTATATGTTGACTTTTGTTAGATGTAATCTCAGCATCGTAACTTGATTTACTTTTTCACAACAGTGACCTTGTTTTCACTTTTGTCAATAAGTATCAAATTATGACACTAAGAAATTGAATTTTACTTGTAATTCATTTCGTTGAAAGCATGATAAAATTACTGTCCCTATCTTTTATTTATAACCAAGGTACGTAACTAAAAGTTGTTGGTGATGTGTAAATATGTATTGAAACTATCAACATGTTTGCCGGATGGGTAACACGTCAATGTGATATCATTTGTGTATGGAGAGAATTGCCAAAACTGTAGACCTTCATTGGACACTCTTATTAAATAAGGTTAGAGGTCTAATGTTGGACTTATCTTACAGGTAGATACTCACAGTCTGACCTGACGATTTGGAATTTTTGTTTTTTGGTTGAGAGGTAGGGGCAAGTTAGCCGTAACCTACCGGACTGGCTGTGTCACAGCGAGGTAATATCCATCAAATTGATTGTACTTGACAGGGGTACTTGATGGTTAAGCATAAAGATTATATGCATATTGTTTACTAATCACCTGTACATGTTAATAACAATCAAAGATTTATGTCAGATGAAGTACAAAGTTCGATTCTGACAAGGTAAATAACAGCTATATAGAGTACATGAAAGGAAAACCTTTCATGAAAAAGTGGGGTGGTGAGTGTCAGATTCTCACCCGGAGTTGCAACGCGTTGTCTGTACCAACGCCAGGCAATGCAACCGAGCTCAACGCTGAGCTATGTTAAACACTACAGTTATAACGCGGCGTCTTCGACAGCGCCAGAGAAGCCCAGCCGGGCTCAATACTGAGCGACGCTAAGCAGTCGTGGGTCAGCGGGAACACAGCGTGAACATTGTGGGTCACGCAAGGTGACTCGACCTCAACTAACGTGTATGCTGAAAGGCTGGTCAGACAGGGCTTGGGAGTCGTACTAGACGGACGCGATTGAATGACGCCTGAGTGTTTGAGCATGTATCGAGAGCTAGCCTGTATGACTGTTGGAGAATGAACGCCTGTGTGTTTAACTTGTAAGTGGATTGCATTGATGTATTCTTTGATTGATTGTATTTATGAGATAATGATATTGTGAATTGTGATTGCGCGATGCCTGTATTGTTTCTGATGAGTGCATTGCGCGAATAAAGAGTGCGAATTATATCATCGGGTATTCACGTCGAGTTATTCAGTAGTAATATTTAGTATCTCACTTGTCAGTAAACGAGCTACATTTCTTTCCTTACGCAAGACCCTGACAACTGGTATAGCAGACACTGCTGAGGAATGAAATGTAGGCGTCGCCATTTTGTTTCAACAGGGGACAGAACTATGATTTATGCATTAATGTAAAATGATTTGTTAAGAGCAATTGGGAATTCGTTTGTTGAATAGGTATTTACTGGTGCAGTCTGTTAATACAGGTAGGAGTTAATGTCTATAACCACCCAAATATATCACTTAAAAGCCTTGAAAGAAGGATTAAGACGTTTGTAGTTATAACTAATGTGAAGGGATATGAACCCATTGTATCGGGAGAATAAAGTATATTCTGTCTCATTAAATATTAATACAGTCATATGAGGTGACCTGTTTATAAGTTAAACATTGAATTATCATTCTTTGAATATTTCACACAATCCATAGATAATGACAGGGATCGATGAGAAGAATTATCAAGATAACCTGTCTTTGATATTACATTAATATCATTTTAAAAGATATAATTTTTTTTTTTGCATGTCTTGATTCGTATGGTGTATGTAATGTCCAGTTTCCATCGACCTATTGATGAGCCCTTACTTAACCCACCACACAGTATTATTGCTGTCTCTATACCATTATAGTCCATGATATGGTTCAATTATTTCAGTTGCCGAGATACGATGATGTTAATGATCCAGCTTTATTCCACGTTGACATCTTGCAGAATGTCGGTATGTGATGGTTTCCTGGATACAAGGTATTCTAACATGTTTCCCAAGATACAAAGTATTCTAACATGTTTCCCTAGATACAAAGTATTCTAACATGTTTTCCTAGTTACAAATTATTCTAACATGTTTTCCAGGATGAAAGATATTTTGACATGTTTTCCTAGTTACAAGGTATTCTAACATGTTTTCCAGGATAAAAGGTATTCTGACATGGTTTCCTGGATACAAGGTATTCTAACATATTTTCCTAGATACAAAGTGATCAACCATGTTTCCTGGATACACGATATTATAACATGTTTTCCTAGGTACAAGGTATTCAAATATGTTTCACAGATAGAATGTGTTCTAACATGGTTTTCTTCATACAAAGTATTCTAACATGTTTCCATGAATACAAGTTATTCTAACATGTTTCCCTGGATACAAGGTATTCTAACATGTTTCCCTAGATACAAGGTATTCTAACATGTTTCCCTAGATACAAGGTATTCTAACATGTTTCCCTAGATACAAGGTATTCTAACATGTTTCCCTAGATACAAGGTATTCTAACATGTTTCCCTAGATACAAGGTATTCTAACATGTTTCCCTTGATACAAGGTTTTCTAACATGGTTTCCCTAGATACAAGGTATTCTAACATGGTTTCCCTAGTTACAAGGTATTCTAACATGTTTCCCTAGTTACAGGGTATTCTAAAATGTTTCACTAGATACAAGGAATACTAAAATGTTTTTCCTGGATACAGGGTATTCTAAAATGTTTCCCTAGATACAAGGTATTCTAACATGTTGTCCTAGATACAAGGTATTCTAACATGTTGTCCTAGATACAAGGTATTCTAACATGTTGTCCTAGATACAAGGTATTCTAACATGTTGTCCTGGATACAAGGTATTCTAACATGTTGTCCTAGATACAAGGTATTCTAACATGTTGTCCTGGATACAAGGTATTCTAACATGTTGTCCTAGATACAAGGTATTCTAACATAGTTTCCTGGATACTGGGTGTTCTAATATGTTTCCCTAGTTACAAGGTATTCTAACATGGTTTCCTGGCTACAAGGTATTCTAACATGTTTCCCTAGATAAAAGGTATTCTAACATGGTTTCCTGGATACAAGGTATTCTAACACGGTTTCCTGGATACAAGGTATTCTAATATGGTTTCATGGATACATGGTATTCTAATATGGTTTCCTGGCTACAAGGTATTCTAACATGTTTCCCTAGATAAAAGGTATTCTAACATGGTTTCCTGGATACAAGGTATTCTAACACGGTTTCCTGGATACAAGGTATTCTAACATGTTTCCCTAGATAAAAGGTATTCTAACATGGTTTCCTGGATACAAGGTATTATAACATGGTTTCCTGGCTACAAGGTATTCTAACATGTTTCCCTAGATAAAAGGTATTCTAACATGGTTTCCTGGATACAATGTATTCTAACACGGTTTCCTGGATACAAGGTATTCTAATATGATTTCCTGGATACATGGTATTCTAATATGGTTTCCTTACATACAAGGTATTCTAACATGTTTCCCTGGATACAAGGTATTATAACATGGTTTCCTGGATACAAGGTATTCTAACATAATTTCCTGGATACTGGGTATTCTACTATGTTTTCCTAGATACAAGGTATTCTAACATGGTTTCTTGGATACAAGATATTCTAACATGGTTTCCTGGATACAAGGTATTCTAACATGTTTCCTTAGATAATAGGTATTCTAACATGTTTCCCTAGATACAAGGTATTCTAACATGTTTCCCTAGATACACGGTATTCTAACATGTTTCCCTAGATACAAGGTATTCTAACATGTTTCCTTAGATAATAGGTATTCTAACATGTTTCCCTAGATACACGGTATTCTAACATGTTTCCTTAGATAATAGGTATTCTAACATGTTTCCCCAGATACACGGTATTCTAACATGTTTCCCTAGATACAAGGTATTCTAACATGTTTCCTTAGATAATAGGTATTCTAACATGTTTCCCTAGATACAAGGTATTCTAACATGTTTCCTTAGATAATAGGTATTCTAACATGTTTCCCTAGATACACGGTATTCTAACATGTTTCCCTAGATACAAGGTATTCTAACATGTTTCCCTAGATGCAAGGTATTCTAACATGGTTTCCCTAGATACAAAGTATTCTAACATGGTTTCCTGGAAGCAAGGTATTCTAACATGGTTTCCTGGATACAAGGTATTCTAACACGGTTTCCTGGATACAAGGTATTCTAACATGGTTTCCTGGATACAAGGTTTTCTAATATGGTTTCCTAGATACAAGTTATTCTAATATGGTTTCCCTAGATACAAGGTATTCTAACATGTTTCCCTGGATACAAGGTATTCTAACATGGTTTCCTGGATACAAGGTATTCTAACATATTTTCCTGGATACTGGGTATTCTACTATGTTTTCCTAGATACAAGGTATTCTAATATGGTTTCCTGGATACAAGATATTCTAACATGGTTTCCTGGATACTGGGTATTCTAATATGTTTCCCTAGATACAAGGTATTCTAACATGTTTCCCTGGATAGAAGGTATTCTACCATGTTTTCCTGGATACAAGGTATTCTTAAATATTTTCTGTTACATTTATGGTCAGAATCCTAGTCAGGCTATTTGTGTTAATAAAAGTGTGCATGGTTCGCAATCGTATGTTGCCACAGGCAATTTGCAAGTGCACAAAATTATTTCTTATATTTATTCTCCGTCACTGTGTCATACATTGTTCATACTATCCTATCCTTTGCATGGCTACAGCCAGTCTCATTCTGATTGCTTATAAACAGATACAATTGTTTTTCTTTGTTTTAGCCTAAGGTATCAAAAGTTACAGTAGTTTTTAGTTTCGTCTTTGTTGATTGTAGCTGTTGAATATAACTATTGATTGTAACTGTTGACTGTAACTGCTGAATGCTACTGTTGATTGTAATTATGAGTAACGTATTCTCTAACCAACAGTGTGATTATTTGAACTCATGCAGACCCAAGCATGTATTAGTTATTAAGTAGACCACTGTCCTGGGAAGGAATGAGTTAAAGCAACAACTGTCTGCAAGAGCTAACTGCTAAGTTAGCACTAGTAATAATGTGGATCAGCACAGTAAATGTTGACAGACCACGGTTAGCCTGACCGGTTAGTGCCCTAGTGTAAGTGATCCCCCTTGCATGACAACACTTGACCAGTATTTGATGTGAGTGATTCTCCTTGCATAACAACGCTTGACCAGTATTTGTGTCAGTCGCCATATCCTCACAATGAGCAGGTTCTCTGCATGTTCTCATAGACAACTTAAATACTTGGACTATACGAGTTCAATTTGACACGTGACAAGTGGGTGCTTGTATCCAGGCAATTCACTCTCTAGCACATTTGCACTTGTAAGTATACCACTTAGATTTCACTGTCTGTGTGTCTGTCTATTCGTTGATCGGTCCAAATGTAAGTATATCTTCCTGAAGCCGGGGGGGGGGGGGGGGAGGAGGGAAGATAAATATATAACGAAGAGAGGATAGAGATAGAGATGTTAGGAGATGTGTAGACAGATATGAAAAAGAGATAAAAGTCGTGTTCGAATGGCTAAGCGCTTTCCCACTGATGATAAACACAGATTATTGACAAGAAGAGAAAGACAAGAATGCAGATTCTGGTGCAGAGATTTAGGAAATAAAATCTGAAACACTAAACAGTATTCTGTCAAAGCCAATCAACAAAAACAACAGCAATCCACAATTTGGCACAACCTTGGCTACAAAGTACAGCAGCCAGTCTACAGAATATAAGCCAAACAAATGAACTAAAGACAGCATGCGTATTACTTTATTAGGCTCTGGAACATCTGAAAATAGTGTCAAAACAGCTCATTCAAATGCAACACTCAATACAACAGTCATCAATCAAATTCAGTGGTGTCCACACCAACATCAATAGTCGTACAATATTTTACTTAAAGAACTGTCATATGAGTGCCAGCGTGTACGCCTAAACATCTATTACAAAAACTAATAACAACCGACTAGATATTTGCCGAATTACTAACAAGTAGATAGATTATTGTACGTCTGAAAGACAGCTCCAATTACTAACCGTTAGACAAGTTATTATACGCCATACGGGTAACAGTTAACACCCAGAGTAATCGTGATGTGATATCGCCAGGGGCTCTCTGTAAAAGAAGGAACACAATGTTTCTATCTACCAAGCTGTCTGGGCTCAACTATTCTGCACGCTTTCCCACTGATGAAAAAAACAGATTATAGACAAGAAAAGAAAGACAAGAATGCAGATTCTGGTGCAAAGATTTAGGAAATAAGGTAGACAGACTACTGTGCGCCTTAAAGGCAGCTCCAATTACTAACAGTTAGAGTTATTATACGCCATACGGGTAACAGTTAACACCCAGAGTAATCGTGATGTGATATCGCCAGGGGCACTCTGTAAAAGAAAGAACACAATGTTTCTATCTACCAAGCTGTCTGGGTTCAACAATTCGGGTAAACACTATACTATTACATATGATGTCATACTATGGCAAACACTATACTATTACATCTGATGTCATACTCTGGCAAACACTATACTATTACAACTGGCGTCAAAGCACATACATAACAATAAACAATACTGCACATGTACACTACTGATCCCAGCTGTCTATCAACACAATTGGATTCACTGCTCGGCTTCTAGCCTTCAATGCCTTTATCCTTTCTATCATTACATCGTTTTCCTTCTGATAAACGCTTTGTTTGATCATACCAACAGTTAGTTGCATATTCTTTACACTAAATGTATTCTCTGTCCGTTTTGCTTAGAGTCAACCCCAGCATTTTTGTTGTTGTTTTGTTTTGCTTTGTTTTTTTCCGACAGAGTGTGATTTCTTGGCGGGTGTACCTTCAGTAGTTTGCCATTGCTTTCTGAATGACCGGCCCTCATACCTTTGTATGGAAACTAACGCCCGGCGGTCTGCTCCCAAATATCCCGCAGCTGTGTTTCGAACACGGTATGTGTGATTGTGAACAGCCTTCGCCACCCCATTGCCACACAACCGGCCTGATCACACTACCATCCCTTCTATTCTACTCTACTATCTGCACTCACTTATCTGTTATCTTCAGTGGTTGAGGAACCTTGATCATTTACGAAGTCACTCGACGTGGAACATCCCGTTCGTTCTCAGATATAGCATTATCATTGTTACAGACTAATTCAGTCATAATCATCATCAAATATTTAAACAACACTTAACGCACAAAACCTTTGAAAACAATTCTGTTAAAGCGGGATCATCAGACTAGCATTGGCTTATACTGACTTATTTGTTCTTCATTCCTCCCAGTACGACAATCCATCCATCATGTGCCATGCCGGCAAGCGTGGGCGGTCATGTTCTGCCATCTCACTCGATCACCAGAGTCGTGGATCAGCTCTGTGTTTCTGACTCGACCATGCCACGTGGCCAAGCCATCCAGGTATTTACTTCTAGGTCTTCCTCTTGGTCTGTTCCCTTCGATCTTGCCAGTTGTCACCAAGTTCTCCAATTCATTTCTTCTCATAACATGCCCAACAAAAATTGACTGTCTGCGTCTAATGTCTCTAATCAGTTTACGATCTTCATTTGTTTCTTGAAGGACTTGTTCATTGGTCTTTCTGTCTGTCCATGGTATTCTATGCATTTTCCTCAGAAACCACATTTCTACAGCCATCAGATGTTTTTCAGCTTGACTGCTCATTGTCCACGCTTCACATCCATATAAAAGTACAGGTTCTATGTAGCACCTCAACACTCTTTTTCTCGTTTCAACTGACATATTTTTTATTGGTCAGTATGTTTTTCATCTTGCTAAAGGCTACTTTTGTCATGGCGATTCTTGTTCTATTCACGTCAAGGCATCTCTCATCAGATGTTATTACTGTTCCGAGATAATTGTACCTATTCACTTGTTGAAGAATAATCCAATTTACTTGTATATTACATTGTGGTATTTCGCTCTTCCTAGCCCTGGGTACGCCAGTTATATAAACCCTACTGGGCAGAAGAGACATGGACAAGGTCTGCTGGTGAAGGAAGGAGTGAAGCATGTGGTACTCGACTTAAGCCAGTGGAATCACAGTGCATGAGAGGTCCAGGGTATACAAATGGAGATTGGTGGCTTAAGTTGGAACATCATAAATGTATATGCCACAGTGGACTGTTTTGTTAGAAAGGAACATTGGGACTGGCTTAAGGAACTGGAGGAATTACCAGGTGATAGGCTACTCAGATGTGGAGACTTCAATGCAAGGAACAGAGATTGGGACAGTAGTGGAGAAAACCGACAGGGAATTGCCCTTGCAGATGCCATGGTGGACTCCGATGTGGTCTGCATAAATGATGGTAGGCCGACAAGAATGGCAATGAGGCCTGGCGATGCAGTCACAGCTATTGACTTGGCACTTTGTCTCCCAGTCATCAGTCCTTTATGTAAAGTGGAATGTTTTGAATGACCATGGGAGTGATCACATGCCATGCTAAGCCCAGATCTCTAAACTCAGGAAAGTTAAAGCTGGGAGAGCGCCCATGACCTTCCGGTATGAGTGGACCGACTGCCTTCTTGGACGCCTCAGACAAGGGGCATGCAACAGGACTGTTAAAACGTCCTTTTTGCAGCCCCCATGCTGGACCCCAGAAGTAGACCATGCTTGGAAAGCAAAGAGAGCTGCAGTGAAGCAGCTAAAGAAAGTGCGACAGACACTTCGAAGCTCACGAGAGGAAGTGGACACAGCGGAAAATGTCAAGAAAGACAAGGTGGAGGTTTTCAAGCGCTGTGCTGCAGAGGCCAAAAAGGCAACATAGGAATGTTTCATGAAGGAGATTGGAGGTGATAAAACACTGCAAAAATTCTGGAAACTGCACAGACAAATACAAAGACAAGATCGGCCTAAGACAGTGGGAACAATTTATAGAGATGATGGTGTGCGCGTGACAACAGGCAAAGAGAAAGGGGAGGCGTTTCTCCAGAGATTTTTAGAGCAGACTAATCATAATGATGCGGACACCAGGGATGCAGTTAGAGAGGAGCTATCATGCACCACGAAGAATATGCAGTATGAAGACATCATACGGGTGGAAGATGTTAAACACATTTTGAAAAAGGCAAAAGACACGGCACCAGGGCCCGATGGGGTCAGGTATGGCCACATGAAGGGTTTGAGCGAAGCAGACCTGGAGGAGATTACCGACTGTTTTAACCAGAGCATTAGCACAGCATCAGTACCGCAGGATTGGGTGCACAGCTATCTCATCCCTCTCCCAAAACCATTCAAGGATCAGTCAAAGCTTAGCGGCTTTAGGAACATCACCCTTCAAAATACATTTGGGAAGGTTTTAGAGAAGATAGTCGCTGTTAAGCTGCAGGATTTTTTGGAAAGGGGGAAGCTTCTTCCAAGAGGCCTGGGGAGCTACAGGCCAGGAAAAGATACCTGGTCTAATGCAGCCACTTTTGCCTTTGATGTTTATGAGGGGTTCCAGAGTAGACAGAAAACGATGGCGGTAGCGCTTGATCTCGAGGATGCGTACAATAGAGTTCGATATGATATTTTGAAGACTGCACTGATGGAGAAGGGGGTCAATCCCTGGTTGGTGAATTGGATAGCAGCCGTCCTGCACTCTCGTCGGGTTGCTCTCCATCTGGGCGCATGGACCTCAGAGCCACATATGTTAACCCCGGGACTGCCACAGGGATCTGCAATCTCACCGGTGCTCTTTAATGTGTATACGAGCAAGATTGCAAACCTAGAAGCACCAGGGGTTGGAAGAATACTAACATTTGCAGATGATTTTCTTGCATATAGGCAGAGGAGATTTAGGGAGCAAACAGCCCAGGAGTTGCAGGCGACAGTAAATGAAGTGATTGACTGGTGCACAGAAATGAGTGCTGTCATCCACCCGGAAAAGGCGGCTGTTTTGTGGTGCTCTCTGGACAACAGGATTGTAAGAGCTGATGTCCCAAACCTCGCGATAGATGGTAGAAATGTCAGCAGAGAGAACAAACTGAAGTATCTGGGAATCACATTTGACAGGAGCCTATCCTTCAAGGACCATGTGGAGACGGTCGTGACAAGAACTCAAAAGGGACTCAATGCACTTAAAACTATGGCTGCAATGGACATAGAGCAGAGAATGCTTTTCACACTATACCAGCACTTGATCCTCTCAGTAATTGATTATGGATTAGGTCTGCTCACTGTCTCAGAGAGTCAGCTGGTGAAGTTAGAGCGCATACAGAACGAAGCTATGCGGGTCATTCTGGGATGCACTAGAGACACCCCAGTAGTGTGTATGCGTTACATCCTTGGTCTGCCGACTGTTGCTGGTAGGCTCAAGGTGATGCAGGCGAAGGCATACCTCAGAGTAGCTGCAGACACAGAGCACCCACTGCATGAGGCGCTGGACGCAGTTAAGGGTCAGCGACTGATAAGAGGGAAATCATGGATGGCTCAGGCGGAGGATACGATCAGACAGGTGTGCCCCCTGGAGAACATTAGGCGTGGAGAGGAGTGGGTCAGAGTGCCAGCGGAGCAGTCAGACTTGTGCAGAGTTATAATCACATTAAGCCGGGAGTGCAGGGAGTGGCCAGCAGGGGCCACGGAAGTGGAAATCCAGCAACTAATTCAAGACAATGCTCACTCGAGAGATATGATTATCTACACAGATGGTTCGGTGTCAAGAGGTGAGAGAAGTGGCTGGGGTTTCATAGCCAAAGCTAATGGTCGATGTTTGGGGAAGGAGAGCCTGGCATATGATACCACAACATCCAGCTTAAGAATGGAGGTGGAGGCAGTCACTGCGGCTCTCCGCTGGATGGAGAATACGACACACACACACATCGTGATTGTAACTGACTCAGAAAGCATGCTGACGAGGTTGAGGACAGGCAGACTTCGTGCGGAGTGGCTTGCTTCGCTTCGGAGGTCACGGGTGACAAGCATCGCCTGGATCTTTTTTCCGGGGCATGCCGGTGTGCTGGGAAATGAATAGGCAGACAGATTGGCTGGCTCTGCAGAACTTGGTGGAGTATTGATACATGACAAGGCAGACGTGGTTGCGGCCTTGTGGGAGCACGTGCACACCTCGGAGGAGAAAATGGATTACCATGTTTTGGCAAGAATGAGACAACGAGGAGTGACGAAGGGATCTGGCCGACGCTCAACGCTCAAAGGAAAGGCGAGACGGACATATAATCAGATTTCTACTGGTACTATTAGTGTTGGAACTCTTCGCTGGCTGCTGAGGATGGGGACGGAGCATTCATGGGAATGCCCCGAATGCTGTGATGTTGATTCCTAAATCAATCAATCAGTCAATCAATCCTAGTGACGACCATAATCTGTGTCTTTTTACAATTTAATTCTAACCCTAGTTGTTCACTGTGTGTAACAACCGCATCTACTAAATGTTGCAGATCCTGCTCATTGTCTGCAATCAATACTGTGCCATCTGCATATCTAATGTTATTGATGTTTCTTCCTCCAATGATGATTCTTTTTATACCTTATATTTCTGAAAATATGTTCACTATACAGGGAAAATAAGATCTGGAGACATTATACACCCCTGCCTCACACCTCTCTTAATAAGCTGACATTGACTGAATTCATTATCAATCCTTATGGCAGATTGTTGTTTCCAATATATGTGTTTTTTTTCTCCAGAGGATCAAAGATGGGTGCGAGCGGATGTGTGAAGTTGAAACTGCTCTATTTTTCACGTAGGAGGTGGATAATTTCATCTCATGTATATGATGTATGCGCTAGGATGTAAACCAGAAGTTTCTTCTCAAGATTTTTGCCGGTGCTACGGAGTTCGTGCATCTGAACGAATCAATCCTTGAGTGTTTTCCATAGCGTGTTGGGTTACTATGTTGTTTTCTAGATTATTCAAAATGGCGGACTAGCGTGTGAGTCCCGTACTTAAGGTAGTCAAACCGTTTCGACTTTTAAGGAGCGGTCCACGACGTGAGAGACAAGTTAGACCTGCCGGTGCCAGACGCCTCAGACGCAAATGCGACAAACTGGGTCTCAAGTACACTCGTATTCTATATTGGAATTGTGCCAGTGCTAAATAACGTGGCCCTATCTTGGAAAGCCTGGCATACAGGAGCGATAAATTTGCGCTGCAGGAGACGAGACTGAGCGTTAATAATACACTCCATATAGCCGGCTTCAATTGTTTTTACAACAGGTGACACCTGGGAATGGCGATTCTGTTTCGAGACAGTATAGTGGTTTCAGGGCTAGACATGTCCAGGTAGGACAATGACGAGACACAATTACAGGCTGTTAGAGTTCACCCCGGTCTACCATTGGTGATTTTGAATGCTTATACCTGTAGTGAGTGTGGATTCTCATAGATGGCAGTGTTTGTGTGACATATTATGTCGTATATCTAAAGTATCATATATTGTGTTCAGTATTCTGGACTACTAAGGCATTATTCATTGCTGTTGTGATGTTTCCAGAACGAGGGGTCTTAAACCAAAGCAGATACAGATTTTGGCAGCAAACCAAGTCCACTGCTAGATTAATCCAGAACGCCAATCTCAGGAAACATGAGAGGAAGTAATGTTAATTTCCAAAGTTCAAATACTTAGAATCTGGACGGTCCCATGAACTACAATAGAACTTAGAGGAGCACCCTAGCAACAAAACTTAACTACGAGCGAGATGTTTTTCGTTGTCACTGTGAAGATACCCACACCTACATTCCGTAAGGAAAGCAGATAAGCGAGGAGACTTTTAGTACGATGGCATGAACGGTCAGGTGAACACACCAGAGGAACGTATTGGACGCACACTTACAAAATTACTTCGATAGAACATAGGACTGCTAGAAATCTGCATTAACGGCTTAAGGTGGACAAGCCCAAGAAAGCCGCATGTAAGGCTGCTAGACAAGGGACACGGATCACAGAGGAACTGGCAGAACACTGTCCTATGTGAGAGTTGGGATATAAACTAGCGACGGATAAACCGGAGGAACCATGTCGGGACAATCGTTATAATCAATGAGGTAGACAAGATGAAAGCCGCGTGAAACACAGACTTGCAATCATTCGTTAAACAACGGGGATCACGAAGGATAGCTGCCTTCCTGGGTAAATTAGGTTCGCCCGGTAAATAGTGGTAGGTGGTTGCTCTTTGCTTTTCTTTAATATTCATTTGTATGCTGTTGTTGACACATAAAGTATATTATCTAATGTATTGGCAATTGTTACTCAAGAGGAAATAAATTCGAATTTGTGGTTCTTTTACTTGATTTATTAGACTAAATTTCTGTAGATCAGCCGGTGGCTAATGTAGTCTGTACTCTGTATACTTATTGATATGACCTTATACCACCATACAACGTTTCGGGCGTTACATTATTTTTAACCGTCTCCACCCGAAAAGAACCCACCCTTTTATCTTTCCCCATTCCTCTATCTCTCTCTCTCTCTCTCTCTCTCTCTCTCTCTCTCTCTCTCTCTCTCTCTCTCTCCTTCTATATTTTAACGGTGAGGAAGGCGTGTAGACAAGACACGGGACTTCGAACAATGAAACGATCTCCCGTCTCAGCAGTTCACTCTTTTCTCCCTTTTCTTTTAGTCTCTCTTCACTTTATTCGCCATCTCTCTCACTCTCCTCCTTCTCTCTCCTCTCTTCTTCTCTCTCTTCTTTTCACACTATCATATATATATATATATATATATATATATATATTTCATGCACTTTTGCTCACTGTACAAGTCTGCAACCCCTTTCATTCCGTTCCCCTAGTCCATACTTGCCTACTATGCATCCGTCCTGTTGATCTCCAACTTTGGCATTCAAGTCAACCATTATGATATTTACTTCAGAATTCTTGCATTTCTTGAAAGCTTTCTCTAAATCATTATAAAATTCATCAATGCTGTCATCACTACTGTCTGCTGTTGGTGCGTAAACTTGGATGACATTGACATCAAAAGGTCTTCCACTCAACTTCACAAGCAATACTCTGTCTGATACAGTCCAATATCCGTTGATTGATTTCGCTCTCTGTGTATCCATTATAATTGCTATTCCTCGCTGTTGTTTCTCTCCACCAGAATATATTATTCTATATTCCTCAGATGTTATAATGTCCATTCCTGTCCATCTGGTCTCACATACACCTAACAGGTTAATATTTAATCTTCTCATTTCATTCTTAATGTTATCAAATTTTCCATTCACACTCATAGTTCTTACATTCCTAGTTCCTACTGTCAATGTTGATATTCTTTTGCACTCAGTCGCCTGATGACGGTCTGGAGTCACGTGGTGCACATGACTACCCCCACCGGGCAAGGTTGCTCCTATGGAGCACCCATTTACGCCGTTTCTCTGATTATCGATAAGACTGCAGTACATGATATTCTTGATATCTGTAAAGAAGGTAGTTTGCCATTGCTTTCCTTCCTAGCAGTGACCATACTGGTCGATGACGTAGCCAATGTCTCCAAAAAGAGATCCTCTGCTTACCGTCGTGAAGCTGGAGACCATAACCAACAACTATCTGTTGGCTGCTCTTCAACTTCATCCACCACCTGCACCCATTCTTAAGCAAATCGATATAGTTAACTTGGCACAGTCATAACATCTGATGGGAGATGCCTTGATGATATTAGAACAAGAATTGCTATTGCGAAGGTAGCTTTTTGCAAGATGAAAAGCATACTTACCAATAAAATGATATCAATTGAAACAAGAAAAAGAGTGTTGAAGTGCTACATAGAACCTATACGTTTGTATGGATGTGAAGCTTGGACAATAAGCAGTCAAGCTGAAAAACAGCTGATGGCTGTGGAGATGTGGTTTCTGAGGAGAATGCAAAGAATACCATGGACAGACAGAAAAACCAACGAACAAGTCCTTCAATCCTTCAAGAAACAAAAGAACATCATAAACTGATTAGAGTCATTAGACGCAGACAGTCACAATATTTTGGGCACGTTATGAGAAGAAATGACTTGCAGAACTTATTGACGACTGGAAAGATCGAAGGGAAGAGACCAAGGGGAAGACCGAGAAGTAAATATGCCGCATGGCATGGTCGAGACAGAAACACTGAGTTGATCCACGACTCTGGTGATCGAGTGAGATGGCAGAACATGACCGCCTACGCTTACCGGCATGGCACATGATGGATATATCGATTTACGACCTATGCATCTTACAACCATTCGACTTTACGACCACGATTACTAGCCATATTATTAACTCGAGTCTAGTGCTTCCACGTTGATGTGGGTAGGCCTTAGGTTCATACCAGAGTGCGATCAGCGTTGCCAGTAGTGGGTTGTGCTCAATATTTAAAGATTTATTTCTGCCTCAATTATCAGTCGAACGGCGTTGTCTGCAAAGATCTGGTTGTGTGACGGTTTATTCCATGCTTAGTCTTCGTAGACTTAGATGGATAACCTAATTTTTGCAGATGATGCTGAGTTACGACCCAATTATGTGGAAGAATTACAATGTCTACTATCTGCATTTTCCAATGCTTGTTCAGAATTTGGTTTAACAATTTAAATATTGAGCACAACCCACCACCGGCAACGCCGATCGCACTCTGGTATGAACCTAAGGCCCATCCACGTCAATATGGAAGCACTGAACTCGATTTTCGCCCTCATTTGAGCTCGTCAGTAGTGCATATCCCTGACCGGATCCGGAAACAGTCCCAGATCACGCGTGTGAAGCGGGTGTGTAACCACGCGGCACACACTGGACACACCAAATTATCACAACAGAACATCACAACGCTACCCATCGTAGGCCATGCTCAAGGCCATGCTAATTTAACAATTAGCAAAAAGAAGACACAGATTATGTCACAAGGTGCACATGGGGTACCATCTATCTTTATTGACGACGCCGAACTAGAGAGGGTAGACCATGTAATAATAATGTTTCCTATAGTATTTTCCAAACCTGTATTTTGTATGTTTTGCAAATATTAAACTAGTTGTACATGTACAGTTAATGCGGTGTTTTTCTTAAACCTGACGATGTAAAAATAAGAAACAAAATGGTGTAGAGATGATACAAATAGCACAAAATGAACATCGAAAATTATGATTTATAACAATAATAAAAGAAATTTATGATTTTCAAGAAGCTGGATAGGGATAGATAGAAGTAGGACCAGGACAGAGGAAAGTAAAGGACAGAGACAGGACATAAGAAGGACCTTTACAAGAGAATAGATAGAGAAAGACGGTATGAGGAGATAAAACTCCAAACCAGTGTTAGGACCAGACCTAGACAGGACATGCACGTGTCATAGATAGGACACGACTAGGACATACCGGGATTAACTCCCGACATAGGACAGAGTACAGTAATCACGGGGACTACACGTAAACAGACTGAACTGTAGTACAGCTGTAGGCTACGAGGACTGGACCACTAGACTACGTAACAAGTGACCCAACACGCCATGTGGCTGACGCACGAGAACGGAGGACGAGTAGCTGGACTAGACCTGTGAATTGAGGCAGACCGGGACCGACAGTTAGAGCGACAAGACTTGTGTGTTTACCCTCGCCAGTTGTGTAGTTTAGAGAGGGCATAGTTATACTTAGCTAACATAGAGAATGTATTTGAGCGTTGAATGCCAGTTGTGTATGCTCGTAAGACGAGCTCTGTAAGATATATAGAATAAAGCGTAATTCTTCTTCGACCATTCACACAAAGACGTGTTTGTAATTATGAGGTGTGAATGAAGGAACCAGCGTGCTTGTATGAATTCAGGTTGTTGACAGGCGATTCGAAATGGTGTCAGAAGTGGGATTAGGCAAACGAAGGATTGGGACATTACTAAAAAGATGCTTAAGTTTTGATATTGCATTAATTAGAATAGCATCTTTCACATCAATTTCGACATTCGATTTCATTAGATTAGAAAAAACACTGGTACTTTCTGCTGAATTGGGAATGAATGAATTAAATACAAGGCGAGTGAACAGCGGGCGAATTTTTTTTTCCCGCGCCCAAGAGTTTTTATAATTTGTCTGCGTCTTAAATGTAACACATGTGCTTCTGTGATTTCTGTGTCTAGTTGCCACTATTGCATTACAAGTATAGCCACATTTTAAAGTTTCCTAGGTCCGCAAGGCAGTCACAAATTGCGCAAATGCATCAATCCGTGACGACAAAAACCAACCTACGACGCTTGAAAAATATCATTCAGTAAATTACAAACATACACCAATGTTTCTGATTTAAACATACATTAAATTTAACTAAACACGCAAACAACCAGATATACTTACAGATAAAAATGCAGACAGCAAATAAAAGGAAGGGGTCATAACTCATGAACAGGGGACATCACATACTTACTAAAACTCTGATTACACATTGAAAGATTTAACCACAAACGGAAGTTAGATAGGTGAACATCAGCACACACACATGTAATAGAGTTGGGAAAACATTATATGAGAGCATGAATTTATATTCATGCATTGTGCCGTAAAACGTACAATCTGTACGGGATGTCGGTTAATCGCGATTTTGAAAAGCAGGTCGTAAAGACAATGGCTTTGGTTCGTTACAGCTCTCATATATGTAATGTGAATGAGTATTTACTCTGGCCAACAGTACAGGTGTGCAACCTGTTTTTGATTTTTTGATTTTGATTTGCAACCCAAATTATTAAGATGATGAGATAATAAGATGAGATTAATTCCCGACAAAGAACAAAATACAATAATCAAGGGGACTACCCGTAAACAGACTGAACTGTAGTACAGCTGTAGGCTACGAGGACTGGACCACTAGACTACGTAACAAGTGACCCAACACGCCATGTGGCTGACGCACGAGAACGGAGGACGAGTAGCTGGACTAGACCTGTGAATTGAGGCAGACCGGGACCGACAGTTAGAGCGACAAGACCTGTGTGTTTACCCTCGCCAGTTGTGTAGTTTAGAGAGGGCATAGTTATACTTAGCTAACATAGAGAATGTATTTGAGCGTTGAATGCCAGTTGTGTATGCTCGTAAGACGAGCTCTGTAAGATATATAGAATAAAGCGTAATTCTACTTCGACCATTCACACAAAGACGTGTTTGTAATTACGAGGTGTGAATGAAAGAACCAGTGTGCTTGTATGAATTCAAGTTGTTGATATAATTAAACTTAAATATTTTTATAACATCATTTCACATTACTGTACACATAGCGTACTCAACTTACGACCAAATCATGTCACGACCGGTCTGTCGGAACCGATCGTGGTCGTAAGTCGACGACTACCTGTATATATATATATATATATATATATATATATATATATATATATATATATATATATATATATATATATATACACCTGCATTTCAGACTTAAGTTGAAATAAAGACTACCATGAACACAGCCTGTATCACCAGCTCTCACGTTGGGACGCAGAGGTGTTTCCAAGACACCAGAGCCGGGTTATATACTGGCCAAGACCTATTGACGCGTCCTCGTCTAGCGTCCTGGGCAACAGGTCCCTTCGGGGTCCTGGCTAAAGTCAGTAGGTTCGCCGATTCCTCCGAAGTCGGAGAGTGTCTGCCTGTACGGCGAGGAACCACCAGTCTGCACACCAATAAGCCAGACATGGGACAACGGATACTCACGCAAACTTCCGGTCCTGTATGACATCACACTGATGTTGGACAACATGATGTCTTCATCCGACATACAGGACTTCGCGTTGGAGCTCAAGCCAACGAACACAAGCAAGCAAGCTCTCTCTTGTACAGTAGCCAGACGTGGACCACTTGGTGTTCAACATGAGAAAAGTCTTACAATCGCCCACTTACGTTATCTGCGTTCTCTCCCCACTTTGAAGGATAGAGTAGCTAAGGCTGAAATGACTTGCATATTGGTAAAACTACTATGCACTGATCTTTCCAGTCGTCATGATGTTTTCCAATACCTTTGTCTCTGTATATGGCCAAATAATGATGTATGTCTGTTTCTAATAGTTAAATATAATATGCTACGTTTTCAGCCTCTTCGTGCAGAAGCATATGCATGTGAAGCTCACAGCTATAATTTACAGATACATGAAGTCCAGACATGACAATGATGGGACAGACACTACAAACAGGTAGGAAAAGACTTTTGATTGTGACGCGTGTAGATGTAAGTTATATGCTTGTGAAACCTGGACTGTTTATCCGCGACACGCTAGGAAATTAAACCACTTCCACGCAGTCTGCCTTAGGAAGCTACTGAAGATTAAATGGCAAGACAAGATCCCAGACACTGAAGTCCTATAAAGAGCGTCCATACCCCGTATCCACACTCTACTAATGAAGAATCAGATTCGCTAGGCTTGTCACTTAAATCGCATGCTAGATCACATGCTCCGTAAACGAATTTTTTACGGCGAGATCCGTTGTGGTAAACGCTTCCAAGGTGGCCAGAGGAAACGCTTCAAAGACACTGAAAATCTCACTGAATGCTTTTGGAATTCATCATAACACCTGGGAGATTGCAGCCAGAAACCGAAATTAGTGGCGTGCATCATTACGCAAGGGTGCAGTTACGTGTGAGGCAAACAGGACTGCAAGAGCTGTGAAGAAATGGCAGGACAGAAAAACCCCTGCAGGAAATCCTCCTTCAGAAACGTCAAGCATTCTTTGTTCACATTGTCAAAGAACATTTCGAGCCAAAATAGGCCTTATCAGCCATCTTAGAACTCACTGCTCCATACTTTCAACCCCACTGGATGAAATGAATGGTCATCATCATTCGTGATGGACAAACAACACACACATAGATGTAAGCAGTGTAAGGAAATATCTTGGACTGTGGAAGGAGACTAATTCACCAATCGGAGGAGAAAAGACCCACAAAAATACATAATTCAGTCCCAGGTTACGTGGCAGGAGTCCTTCTGCTCTTAGAGTGCATCAAGTCACAGTCAGACATGACTGAAGGAGGCTATTTCATTTAAATACAGATCAGAAACAGTAATTCAGTGTGTGTATATTGTTGTTTATTTACAATTGCAATATGTGCACAAAAAGAATATTTTCCGTGAGTTATTGGGTTACAAAATGAATAACTAATAACAAGTTACATAAAATAAAAGCAGATTTGAGGACATTCTCACCATATCTTTTTTTCAGTTTATAATTTTAAAAATGTTCAAAGCAAATAAAGGTTTGCAGAAAATTGTGAGTGCCCAAAATAATTTGAATATCTTTCGAAATGCTGAAATAAAAGCAATAGGTTACAAGTAAAGACTCGAACATAAGTCAGTTTTGTAGATTAAAATGAAACACAGTAAAAACAATAGTTGACATACGACAGAGTGTGAAAATTAAATTAAAAGAGAAGGATAAATTACTGATGATACATACATACAATTGCCCAGCCGATCTCTCCAGCCACAGACATACAATTTTACAGAAAAGACAAATTCGTCTTAGGATAATTATCAGAAATATACAAAACATAAACTCAAAGATAAAATACCGATAAAGAAAGTGATTACATCATTAACTATTAAAAAAAGTAGACAGAAGAGGAGAAGGCTTACAGGCAACATAGCCAGCAAACAATATTAATTACAGCAGTTAGTTAATATATTAAACACTGATTAATGTTCTTTCTTTGTTGTCTAGTTCAAGGCGGGTGTGTCTTACTTCATAATTTACACTTGTCATTGAGTGTAGGGGTTTGGGAAGCCTACAAGTGTGTTCCAATTGTAAATGTTCCGCCTTGGTTGCATCATATGTGTTTGCTAGAATACTCTTGATGTTGTCTGTCCATGACTCTCTGGGTCTTGCTCTGGCTCTGAATCCATATATTCTTTGACTGTACGCTCGTTTCTGTAGTTGATCACGTTTCATTCTTACATGCTGTTCAAAGTACATTATCTGATGTCCCTTGATAAATTTGAGGCTTGATGTTATGCCTCGAATATTTAAACTTTTCCCATTTGGAGGTTTGTTCTTAGACCTTAAACACGGTGGTTCTGGGTCACAGATACGCCAACAAAATTTTTAAAAAAAAACCAATTCAAAACACATCAGAAATGTAACTCTCTTCATATTATGGTGTTGCTATGTTGAAGGACTTAAAGAGTATTATGATGGACTCGTAAACCCCCCCCCCCCTCCTCCCCCACGCGTCCCACTATGCTTACAGCCCAACAAGGGCTTTGTCCAATTAGTTCTTCGTAACCCGATGCTCACAGACAGTACATAGACAGTAAACAAACGGCACACAGACAGTACACAGACAGTACACTGACAGTTGAAGAAGAGAGGAGAAGTAGTAGACTAGAAAGACACAACGGGAGCGGATGTAGACGAAAGAATCAGTAGAATAGTAAGATTACACGGAGAAAGGAAAAGACGAAATAAGAGGTACATGGTAAGGCATTACGCGGGCACTGGGAGAAGAGAGGATAAGTAGTAGACGATTAAGTCAGTCCAGGGATAAAGGAAGGAGAGAGGTCAAGTAGAGGCAGAAGACAAGTAAGACATTACGGGGACAGTGGGAGAAGATAAGAGAAGTAATAGACAAGTAATACATTACAGGCGAAGTGGATGATAGCATGAGTAAAACAGTACGATTCCACGGAGACAGCAGAAGAAGAAAGAAGAGGTAGATAGTAAGACATTCGAATGTAAAACAGCATCCTTGGTCAGATCTTTCACAAACTCGAACAAACAACTATGGAGCAGGAATGAAAATTTCTCAAACGTGCTATACTAAGATCCAAGAACTGCCAACTGAATAAGGCGCTGGCCAATAATCAAAACACAGCCACATAGAGACTGATTCAGTTACAGATAAAACGATAACATTTCCTCTGTGTGTGTGTATATATATATATATATATATATATATATGTGTGTGTGTATGTCTTTGCTGTTGCATGGGCATTATCCAATCATCATGATCATATCCCATGCAGATAAGCGTAGGCGATGATGTTTCGCCACCTCTCACGATCACTAGAGTCGTAGATCACCTGTGCATTCTTCTCTCGACCATACCATGTGGCCAAGTCATCTCCGCTTTCCCCTTCTTCTTTCCCCCTCAATCTTGCCAGTTGTTAACAAGTTATATGGATGTTATCCCCACCCGCAATGGCGATTCCTATCATATGTTCACAATTTCTTGTGACTGTCAAGGGAAACATATATGGAGACATTACACATCCCTGTCGCACATCTCTCTCATAGGGCTGATATTGGCCTTCTTCATTGTCAATCTTCTTACATTTTCGAATATGTATCTATGGTCTTGTCCGTCAATTTGTAGATATGTTAATCAATACTAATACATTAATTAATATAAGCATTACTTTGTCTCAAAGTGTTAGTCACATTTTTCTTTAATTTGTATGAATAAACATACAGATGTTACGAAGGGGGAATACTAGATGCTTAAATCTTAACGGAACGAAAATGTGAATTCTGAAACAAAAAATGTCCAATCATTTGTGACAAGATGTCAATAATTCCCATCATTTGGGATTGGAGATCAATGTGTGTGGTCAGTAACTAAACTAAACTTGTGGTTCTGTGTTGTAGTAGTTACACCTGTATTACTATTGACTATATAATGATCATAATACTGCCCATTTATCGTTGACACGACATGAAAACCCAGTAGGAGACAAATAACGCAGCAAATGTGAGAAATCTTGTGCACTGTTTAAGAGATAAATGAAGAAACATGTAAGCTATACACATGGAACAACATATCCGGTGGTCATAGAAACGGAAGTCTGACATCTTTCTGTTGTGAGTTTTGTTGAGATTGATTTCTTGCAGAGATTACATTTTTCACATTGTGTATTATCTTGTATGTTCATTGAAACAGAGGGTTTCCATATTGTGTAGTATATGGGATGTTCAATAAAATAGATTGTGTATTATCTGGGATGTTCATTGAAACATAGAGTTCTTATATTGCGTATTGTCTGGGTTATTCAATGAAACAGCGGGTTCTCATATTGTGCATTATCTGGGATGCTCACAGTCTCCACCTTCATTTAATTTCGTCTTTGAGTGGGAAATGTTGCTGTCCGGGTTCTGTGGAATTGAAATTATTTTAGGTTACAATACATCCATTGACGCAAACATCAAGAAGATAATCTTTGAGAATCTCTCTCTCTCTCTCTCTCTCTCTCTCTCTCTCTCTCTCTCTCTCTCTCTCGCACTCTCTCTCTGTCTCTCTCTCATCCTGTCCCGCTCTCTCCCTCTCTTTCTCCCTCTCTCTCCTGGTCTCTTCCTCTCTCTCTCTCTCTCTCTCTGTGAGGTAGATGTGTGGGGATGGCCATAGTGATGCAGATTGGACCCAGTAGGCATGTGGTTGAACCCCCAGGAAGGCGGTGATAGTTTACACACTGACTTTGGCTTTCGGGTCACAACATAAAAGGGGTAGGTAGCAGCAAAAAACCTTGGAAATAACGTTGAGCATGACGCCAATCCATCTTCCATCAAGGAGAGCTTGGTCTGTACATATATGAGGCTATCACCATAAACACAAACACCAAAAGACATGTCAAGGTTTTGACAGGGGTCTTCATTATAAACATGTGTTAAGTAGACGGAGACCTGCGTACCTCGTACACAGACACACTCACACATAGACACACTCACATACAGACACACTCAAACATAGACACACTCACATACAGACACACTCACACATAGACACACTCACACATAGGCACATTGACACATAGACACACTGACACACAGACACACGCACACATAGACACACTCACAAATAGACACACTCACACATTGACACACTCACACACAGACACACTCACACATAGACACACTCACAGATAGACACACTCACACGCTCACACATAGACACACTCACACATAGACTCACTCACACATAGACACAGTGGGCTGTAATACCGGAACGTGACTTTATTTCCATTATCCTAATTTCACAATATGTTGACTCATTTAAACTGAGTTTCACAGTTTGAGATGTGGAGGGGGGAGTGTCAGGGAGTGATCTGCGTCACGTGAAGTATATATGTGGTGATTCGTGTGTGGTAGAAGTGATTCGTGGATGTGGTTGCAGTGTGTCACATGTCCACAATGAGGCGTGAATTGGAGGCTGGAGTAGTCTGACAATATAGCAAGCCAGGGTTCGGGACCGCTATCTTCCATCTGGTTTCATGTATCCATTTAGATTCAGAGACAGAGCAAAACTCTGGAGCTGGTCTCCTAATTTCAAGAATATATGCAACCTCTAAAAGAAAAGTCAACAGTGAAACTGACAGCTGAACTTCAGGAGTATGAGCAGCCTTAAAGAGAGAGTCGAACACTCGAGCTGACTCTTTAACTTCAAAAATATATTTCTCAAAGGAAACGTCAAACTGTTAACTTCGAGAATAATTCAACATCTCAAATAGAAAGTTAATTTATAACATTTAAACGTGAATGTTTTATAGTATATACAGTATTACCGATAGAAAGTCAAACTTTAGCACTTAAGCGTGAATGTTAATAGTATATTCAGTATCGCAAAGAGAAAGAACAACCATAGCATATATCTTGTAATGTAAATAGTAAAGTAGTATCACAGACAGGAAGCACAACTATAGCATATAAACTATAATGTTAATAGTGTATGTTTCATCACAGATATGACGATTTTAGATATGATATTTTACACATGTATGTTACAATATGAAGAAATTAGATATTAAGTTTTACTCCCATATGTTACAATATGGAGCTTCTAGATATGAAGTTCTACTCCCATATTTTACAATATGGAGGCATTAGATATTATGTTTTACTCACATATATTATAATAGGAAGGTACTTAGTTACGAATTTTTATTCACATATGTTGCAATATGGAGGTACTAGATATGAAGAATTACTCACATATGTCACAATAGGGAGGTACAAGATACGACATTTTACTCACATATGTTACAATATTAAATCAGTAGGGATGAAGTTTTACTCACATATATTACACTATTGTTTCACGACAACTTTAGGTGCAGGTATCTCACAAAGTTCTCCAGAAAACCCAGGGTTGCATTCGCATTTCCCAGAACCATTGACTCCGTCATCACAGGCACCATGTCCTGAACATGAGTGAAATGGGCCTCCTGGACACACTGTTTATGGAAATACAGATGATTGTTGCTGCTAAATGTTGACATATGTTTCTGTAAATGTCTCTTGACAATGATATACCTGGATCCCGTGGAAGGAACATGACCAACCTTACCTTAATCCCAGTCAATCTGTAAATGATGTGCTCAATGATGGCCTGGTTACATTATACTATAACATGACCAACAATAGCCTAATCCCAGTCAATCTGTAAATGATGCGCTCAGTGATGGCCTGGTTACATTATACTATAACATGACCAACAATAGCTAAATCCCAGTCAATCTGTAAATGATGCGCTCCGTGATGGCTTGGTCATATTATACTATAACATGACCAACAATAGCTTAATCCCAGTCAATCTGTAAATGATGCGCTCAGTGATGGCCTGGTCACATTCTAATATAACATGACCAACAATAGCTTAATCCCAGTCAATCTGTAAATGATGCGCTCAGTGATGGCTTGGTCACATTCTTATATAACATGAACTGATTACAATATAATGTGTCTCTCCGCCGATGTGAAGATCTAGTACACGTATTGCACACCCTGTAGTTATTTTTAGCTTGCAGAGGGGAAGTCAGGCTCTGCTATAACACCCCCTGAAGATGGGACATCAGTACTGGGTCAGGAAGAAAGTCTCTACACCAGCCTGACTCCGATAGATGCCCTTGTCATGGCTCAGATGTTCTGAAGTTCAATGCACTGGTCTTATGAGTTAAAACTGAGTCTTCCAGAGGATTCTTTCCATCGAGATAACCACAACTGCTGGACAAATAACTAGGTCCTGTCGGTTGTGTGCTTGCTGTTTGAGCAGTATTTGCTTGTAGTGAGTCACAGAAACATAATTACAAAAGAAGTCAAAACAAAGGAGTTTGTCGGAATAACCGGGGAGGGGGGGGGGGGATTATTATTACAACGGGAGATTGTACACCCAAGTGACAAATCAAGATGAATGCAACTAATCTGACACAAGTCAATGTATTTAAGTATTTAGGTACTTAAATAATAGAAGATGGACGATATGTTCAGGAAGTTAAATGTAGAATAGTCCGAACAAAGACAGCATTTAATAGATGAAGGTGAGGAAAGAGTTCTTCAGAGCTATACTGGACCAGTCCGGATGTAGGATAGCATTCATGGACAATTAGCAGACATCTGAGGAATTACGAGGAAGCTGCGGAGATTTGGTTCTTTAGACGAATGATGAGATCATAGTTGACAGATAGAGAGATCAATGAAGATATCTTAAGAGAGAAAAAATAAGAAAACAGTTACTGACACTAGAAGGAGACAGTTCACATTCTCCGGTCATGCTATGAGAAAGAGAAAGTTGGAGTATGTCGACACAGCGGGAAAGTTGGAGTATGTCGACACAACGGGAAAGTTGGAGTATGTCGACACAGCGGGAAAGTTGGAGTATGTCGACACAGCGGGAAAGTTGGAGTATGTCGACACAGCGGGAAAGTTGGAGTATGTCGACACAACGGGAAAGTTGGAGAATATCGACACAACGGGAAAGTTGGAGAATGTCGTCACAGCGGCAAAGTTGGAGTATGTCGTCACAACGGGAAAGTGGGGGAGTATGTCGTCACAAAGGGAAAGTTGGAGTATTTCGTCACAGTGGGAAAGTGGGGGAGTATGTCGTCACAAAGGGAAAGTTGGAGTATGTCGTCACAGTAGGAAAGTTGTAGAATGTCGACACAGCGAGAAAGCTGGAGTATGTCGACACAGCGGGAAAGTTGGAGTATGTCGTCACAACGGGAAAGTTGGAGTATGTCGTCACAACGGGAAAGTTGGAGTATGACGTCACAGCGGGAAAGTTGGAGTTTGTCGATACAACGGGAAAGTTGGAGAATGTCGATACAACAAGAATGTTGGAGAATGTCGACACAGCGAGAAAGCTGGAGTATGTCGACACAGCGGGAATGTTGGAGTATGTCGTCACAACGGGCAAGTTGGAGTATGTAGTCACAACGGGAAAGTTGGAGTATGTCGTCACAGCGGGAAAGTTGGAGTATGTCGACACAGCGGGAAAGTTGGAGTATGTCGTCACAACGGGAAAGTTGGAGTATGTCGTCACAACGGGAAAGTTGGAGTATGTCGTCACAGCGGGAAAGTTGGAGTATGTCGACACAGCGGAAAAGTTGGAGTATGTCATCACAACGGGAAAGCTGGAGTATGTCGTCACAACGGGAAGGTTGGAGCATGTCATCACAGCGGGAAAGTTGGAGTATGTCATCACAACGGGAAAGTTGGAGTATGTCGACACAGCGGGAAAGTTGGAGTATGTCATCACAACGGGAAAGTTGGAGTATGTCATCACAGCGGGAAAGTTGGAGTATGTCGTAACAACGGGAAAGTTGGAGTATGTCGTCACAACGGGAAAGTTGGAGTATGTCGTCACAACGGGAAAGTTGGAATATGTCGTCACAATGGAAAAGTTGGAGTATGTCATCACAACGAGAAAGCTGGAGTATGTCGACACAACGGGAAATTTGAACTATGTCGTCACAACGGGACAGTTGAAGTATGTCGTCACAACGGGAAAGTTGGAGTATGTCATCACAGCGAGAAAGTTGGAGTATGTCGTCACAAAGGGAAAGTTGGAGTATGTCATCACAACGAGAAAGTTGGAGTATGTCATCACAACGAGAAAGTTGGAGTATGTCGACACAACGGGAAAGTTGAAGTATGTCGTCACAACGGGAAAGCTGCAGTATGTCGTCACATCGGGAAAGTTGAAGTATGCCGTCACTAGGGGAAAGTTGGAGTATGTCATCACAACGGGAAAGTTGGAGTATGTCATCACAACGGGAAAGTTGAAGTATGTCGTCACAACGGGAAAGCTGCAGTATGTCGTCACAACGGGAAAGTTGAAGTATGTCGTCACAACGGGAAAGTTGGAGTATGTCATCACAACGGGAAAGTTGGAGTATGTCATCACAACGGGAAAGTTGAAGTATGTCGACACAACGGGAAAGTTTAAGTATGTCGACACAGCGAGAAAGCTGGAGTATGTCGACACAGCGGGAAAGTTGGAGTATGTCGACACAGCGGGAAAGTTGGAGTATGTCGTCACAGCGGAAAAGTTGGAGTATGTCGTCACAGCGGAAAAGTTGGAGTATGTCATCACAACGGGAAAGTTGAAGTATGTCGTCACAACGGGAAAGCTGCAGTATGTCTTCACAACAGGAAAGTTGAAGTATGTCGTCACAACGGGAAAGTTGGAGTATGTCATCACAACGGGAAAGCTGCAGTATGTCGTCACAACGGGAAAGTTGAAGTATGTCGTCACAACGGGAAAGTTGGAGTATGTCATCACAACGGGAAAGTTGGAGTATGTCATCACAACGGGAAAGTTGAAGTATGACGACACAACGGGAAAGTATAAGTATGTCGTCACAACGGGAAAGCTGCAGTATGTCGTCACAACGGGAAAGTTGAAGTATGTCGTCACAACGGGAAAGTTGGAGTATGTCATCACAACGGGAAAATTGGAGTATGTCATCACAACGGGAAAGTTGAAGTATGTCGTCACAACGGGAAAGCTGCAGTATGTCGTCACAACGGGAAAATTGAAGTATGTCGTCACAAAGGGAATGTTGGAGTATGTCATCACAACGGGATAGCTGGAAGGGCGAAGAGTCAGGAGGAGACCAACAGAGAAGATGCTAGACAGTCTGACATCATGGTATGGAGGAAGGCATGTATCAGAAATTATTGTCAGTACACGAGAAAGAAGGCTATGTATGGACATGATCACCCATGCAGGACAGCATGGACTATAAGAAGAAGACTGAACAGCCACTGATACCATGGAATAGGAAATGTATTCTCGTGTATTTTTGTTTTGTGGTCGCTGGTTTTAAACGTAAACGTAATCCAGACTAAGAGAGCTCTAAAAGGTGTCATTACTAGCCAGGTCTATCATCCACCTGAACCAACCACTATGACAAGCTGATATAATGTGCATATTCATTCCAAACTGAATATTTCAATAGTTAATATACAAGTCCTGGTTTCTTTTTTTCCGAAACTGCAAAACTGCAATAATTTTTTTTTTAAAATATGATCATCTTGAATGATTTCCTTAATAATTTGCTCCCAACAGAAATACACAATACTTACATATCCAGTGTTTAAACTGTACCTCCATGTTCCCCTAGACATTACTGTAAACATATTAAATTCCTGAAATGATACTCACAATCACAAGCTGGCCCAAAGTATCCAGCACAGCATTCTCTTATCTGAAAGACAAGAAAAAAGTCAGTGAGAAACATTTTTTAATATCACATATGGCATTTATCTGTTTAATTCTTGCATTTCCTAACGGAAAACATCACACTTGTATTTGTCACCTAGAAAGAATTGCCATCTGCAGCAACAACTTCTCATGGGTGTAGAGGAAAATGAATCCTTGCACGTTGGCACATGTGTTTCATTTCCTTGGCATAGGTCAATCTGTGACACATCTAAACATTTATAATGTCAGCGATAGTCAACCCCCCCCCCCCCCCCTCAGAATACAGAGGACAAATTATTTCAAAGTCCCCAGTGTTAAAGGGGGCACTCCTTGATTCTTAACGGTGACAATAAACTATCTCCTCCTTTTCCCTCTTGGGAAATTGACAACACCTAGGACACAAACACCGGCAAAAAAATAGTTGTTAAATGGAACATCTGCTGCTTTGATAAAGGCGAGCTGGGGGGTTGAGGTGGGGGGGGGGGGGGGTGATGGCTGTTTTAGACAATCCCATAAGATTGTCTGGAATCTATCTCGGAGGAGGGTGACTACAAAATTACTTCCCCCCTCTCCCCAATTCCTGGAAATATCGTCACCCACCCACATCTCGAATGACGCCACGGTTCGCGCTGAAACTGAGCCTTTTTATTGGTGCAACCAAGATAATTAATATTAACATAAATTATGTTGATGAATGAGCTCAAGGAGATGTCGGCAGGAGAAATGCACTGTTTACCTGGACTTGCCAGAACGATTTGTCATGACAGGACGTGTTAGCCAGTTCGGTTGTTGTGGTGTAGTATTTTTTAATTCATGGTGGTTTTGGTAAGTTGGAAACCAAAGTTAATTAACTTAAGACTAGTACATTTAAATAGAAAAGATCTGAATTTATAATAGAGTTTTCCATGTAAAGATCAAAGGTAATCCTCGAAGAATTAAGTGCATTTTATGTGATTAGAAAGATAGTGAATAGATGTCTTTCTGTTCAGTTCATGCCCTTTCTAAGGGATGGTCTTCCTGTTCTATATTTATTCAGTCTTCCTGTGTGGATAGTGATTGTGAAAAGATACACTTTGTTATTTTCTAGACTATCATGTTTTTTTGTAAACATTTATACGGGAAAAGAGAGTCAATGCCACGACCGAGAAATGGCATGACCCTTGCTGAAGGCCACCAGATATTCTCGGCGGCAGAGTTGAGAGAGCATGCGAATAATTCACCTCCATAAGGCAAGAGTGAGAGAGACATATCATGTCAATATAAGAAGTGAAGGACTGCATCAGATGTTGAGGTGATGAGGCCTAACGGGGACAGATCTAACTGACCCACCTTTGTGTAATAATCACTTCACCGTCTCTCTCTCTCTCTCTCTCTCTCTCTATATATATATATATATATATATATATATATATATATATATATATATCTTGCTCTCTCTCTCTCTCTCTCTCTCTCTCTCTCTCTCTCTCTCTCTCTCTCTCTCTCTCTTTCTTTCTCGCTTCATATTTCTCTTTTATTTTTCACTTGTTTCTATGGGTATGGCCATTTTGTATGGCATATATTTTCTACAGGGAAAAGTTGTCTTTCCTTGGCTGAAAATGGGGTATTTTCATGAATGATGAAGAATGGCAACAGAAGGGTCAAAGTCCTCAAGGCAGGAGGACGAGAATGCATTTCCAATGCGGGAAGAGTGATTCTCCCTTAATCATCACTGGCCCATCCATTGTCCGAACAACAACCCCAGCGTGGTAAACGCTTCTAGACCTTTTTATTTTCACTTCACGGTTTTCTTTAGCATCTCAATGGAGCTAGTTTAATTCCTTCGTTGCGACAACATCTGAGCCGTTAATTAACAAATTAGATATAATTAGTATGTCTTTTATTGATATGTTATTGTTTTTTTTTTTTTTTTTGGTATAGTGGTTGTGTAATAATATGCCATGTCACTTGAGCACACACACACTCATCTTCCCCCATGTTATCACAATATATTGTTGTAGGTTATACTCAAGTGTTGTTTATTTATTTGTTAATTGGTGTTTTAAGTCATTTTATGTGTGTTCTCATTGATATTACTTGTCAAGGGTCAACACCACTATGGAGCTGATTGTGACTGGAAACCCACACGGACTTTCGGTGTACAAAGAGTGAGTGACATCCTCTCGGAGGATCGGTCATTTCCCGGTGCTCTTTTGGCCTCTATTAGGAACTATCACTTTATAATTAGTCTATACCCCTAGAAAGTCTTTTTGAGCCATTTCACATTTCTTATAACAGTTGGCTTTTAGGATCTGGGGATTCATCTCCCTATTTCTTTTTTTTTTTTAACCATCCCACAATCTCTAGAGTGACAGAGTTAGCGGGGTGAACATTCCTGACTATCCTGTTACCATTACAATTGTGAATGATCACTATCTCACTAGTGTGTACTTCATGCTGTTTTATAAAATAACACACAAAAAAAATGCAGCTTCATAGAACAGATTTACGAACAATACATAAGGTTTTGGCGACTAGCCTTCATCAGCAAACAGATACGTACACAAAACACAACATATAATCACGGAAAAGACCCTCCATTGACTACAGTAAGGCATCCCAACGGGTGAGAAGAATGAAAAGATGAACACGTGAAAACAATAAAGAGAAAATGATAATTTGAAAACAATATGTTGCTACTTATCTCAGAATTCCAGGCTGTGATATTAACATGAATTTCACCTTGATACTCTTATATAGACAGCCGTGGACGTCTGTAGGTCATGGGGACCAGGGTAGGGGATGGTAACGGTTCAGTGAAGACCCCAGGTAAGTGAGTGGAAGTGGTACATGAAAAAAGGGGGAGGAAGATAAGGCTAGACGCTGGTGCAGTGGAGAATTGATGGTGGTCCGAGAGTGAAAACTAAGAAGGAGTGCCCCAGTGGATGTCTGTACAATTCATGAGTGGGTACCAGTGAACGATTGTCCATAGTAGACAATATTAATGAGCAATGATGTGTGCACCTAAGTATGATAGTTGTAATAACTAAACTCATTTTCTGTGCTCAAAAACTAAGTTTCGTCATTACATCCATCATACTTATGTGCGCACATCATTGCAAGATGTCCCATGTCCGATACACCCATCTGGAGAGCATCTGTCACATCCTGAACCGTCTTCTCTTTGACCTTCCTCTTCTTCTTTTACCGGGCATATGCCTCTCCATGATTGATCTCTCCAAACGTTTATGACGTATCAAGTGAGCAGCATATTTCAATTTTCTTTGTTGTATCGTCTTTAGTAGCTAACATTGTTCAAAATTTATCACTTGTCGTATGGATACATTTGTTCTTTCCTGCATCGAAGATACTGTTAGAAGCCGTGTATAGCATTTATAGTCAAAGTTCAGCTTATTTAGTAAATGTGCAGGTCTTACAGGCGGATGCTGCTCTTACAAATCTACCTTGTGTAGTTCTATATGTCCCACACCACAATTTATTATGGTGTCTTACCCGTTGAAGAGCAGTGGATATTCGTCGTTTACTGTCCTTCATCTTGTCGTAATTGTTGGCAATTAATGACCCAAGATATTCGAAATGTTCCACCACCTCCAATTAGTCCTCATTAAGATATATTTCTTTCTCCTTATTAGTTGCATCTGTTTGCGTTATCTTTGTTTTTGCAATGTAAAGATATAAGTTGTGATTTTGATTATTCTTTTGGGTTGAGGTTATTAGTATTTATATAACATACTATGATGTGGCTAGTCATCTCTGGTATCTCTTGACCACCGATACTTGATTGATTGATTGATTGATTGATTGATTTAGGAACCGACATCACAGCATTCGGGGCATTCCCATAAGTAGCAATCTGATTATATGTGCGTCTCGCCTTTCCTCTAAGCGTCGAGCATCGGCCAGATCCCCTCGTCACTCCACGCTTTCGCATTCTTGCCAGACCATGGTGATCCATTTGCTCATCCGAGGTGTACACGTGCTCCCACAAGGCCGCAACCACGTCTGCCTTATCATGCATCAATACTCCACCAAGTTTTGCAGAGCCAGCCAAACTGTCTGCCTGTTCATTCCCCTGCACACCAGCATGCCCCGGAGAAAAGTTCAAGTCGATGCTTGCCACCCGTGACTTCTGAAGCGAAGCAAGCCACTCGGCACGAAGCTTGCCTGTCCTCACCCTACTCAGCACGCGTTTTGAGTCAGTTACAATCACGATGTGTGTGTGTGTGTGTGTGTGTCGTATTCTCCATCCAGCGGAAAGCTGCACTGACTGCCTCCATCATCATTCTTAAGCTAGATGTTGTCGTATCATATGCCAGGCTCTCCTGCACCAAACGTCGAGCATTAGCCTTTGCCAAGAAACCCCAGGCACTTCTACTACCTCTCAACACCGAACCATCAGTGTAGATAATCACATCACCACCGATACTTAGTGCATTATACTGCATCTTGGATATATCGTCTGTGAAATTTCTCATTATATTTTCGGCATTCTGATTAAACAAATAAAAGGTCCTGACGGACTCTTTACTTGATGACAAACCAATCTGATGTCTCGCCATCTATTCTAATCGTTGCTTGTTGGTCTAGATAGAGCATTTTTATGAGTTGTACAAGATGCGATCAAAAGTTAATTTATCCTCATGATTTCCTAGAGTTTCTGATGTTGTACACAGTCAAATGCCTTTAAATAATCCACATAATTTTAGAATATATTTACATTAAATTGTCCAACTTCTCTATTATTAAACGCTTATTGACTATGCGATCGCTTGTTCTTGATTCTTATCTAAATCCGTCTTGAACCACGTTAAACGTGTCTCCTTCCAGTTTCTAATAAAGTCTTCCCGTTAAGATTTTTAACAGAATTTTACTTGAATGAATGTTCAGTGCAACATTTCTGTAGTTGGTGCATAATTTCAGGTTGTCCACTGTTGGTATTGGATTGAAGATAGTTCCTTTCCAATCTGTTGGCTATATACTGTATTTCCATATCTTTTTACAAAATGCGTAAAAGATGTGTATGCTTTCCCCTCCTCCCGCATTAATTAGTTCAGCTGTTATCTCATCACATCCTGATAATTTACCATTCTTCAGATTCTATAATGCTCATTAAATTGCATCTAATGTGGGCTCAATCACTGTCTCTGCTATAATAAGTTCTTATATTTCGCTCATATCCTCACAGCAATTCATATCATACATTCCGCTGCAGTATTCCGTATCTCCGTGGCGAAGTTGTCAAGCCGTCTGACTCGGGCTCCGAAGGTTGTGGGTTCGATTCCGGGCCTCGACCTTTAGTTGACGAGTGCATTTATTCGGATACTCCTGAGGGTCGCCGCTGGAGCTACGGAGCTCGTGCTTTGTGCGACTCTATCCGCGCTGCGGAAAGAGAATGAGCAATATGGGATAATAAAAACCCGGTGCAATGAAGTCGACCTGTCGACTGTTAAGCGACTGTTTTACATGTTTCTAGATTCTATTAGAGTATTTACCAACTTGTCACATATAACATTGAATTGAGGTTGAACATTTCTTGGCAATAACTTCATTTCTTTGCAAATTTCGTAATCTCTGCCATTCTTATGATAGTGGTCCATTGTAGTACAAAAATCTTGTATATATCGGTTTTTGCCCTTTCTTGTGTTCATTTCCGTGTTAAAGATTTATACTTCATCCTCCTATTATTATTGGTTTCTTCCCTTTTTTGTTTCAGTTCCCTTCCTGATTTTATTAATTCTAACGTGTACCATGACCTTGATGACGTCATGGCATATTTAATCCATATCCCAGGTCAGAGATTAGAAGTTATGGCTGTGTTCAGCAAGTGAACGCCGGAACGTGAAAAGTTGATACTTTTCACAAAGCGTGAAAACGCGGGACTCGCTTCTGAGACGAGTCCAAAAGGGGCAATCTGCGTTCAGCCATCGTCCAGTATGGACATGGTCAGATGAATACAGAGCAACGGCTAAATAACAGACCGCTCGTTTTATTAAGTGTTAACTTTGCCAGGTGTTGAATATGTGCCGGTGTAATTGCATTGAACAATGCGCTTAGACGAACATAAACTGTAGAAAACGCCGGTGCAGTTGAGTTCTGAATAGTTCCATTCTATTCGTCATTGTTGGAAAGAAGAGAGAATGCACAGGTAATTAATGATCAGGGTTGAGCCAGAAGAAGTTACGTGCTCAACCAAAAGAAGAACAAATATATTGCACACGACGAAGATGCTTTAGGCAGAAAGCTTGCTACGCAAGAAACTAGCCATGGGTGATGACATGATGATGGCGAACAAAGTAGTAACCCCTGGGCATCGAAAACATCCCGTAAATAAAGAGCAACCCCTAGAAGAGGAAAACAACCCGACGAATGCGAGAGCAATAGAGTCCGCAATGAATCACCCTCTGTGTCATAAACACTCATCTGATTTAATCCATTGCTTGTGTTCCTTATTCTTGGTCGGAATTAAATTGTTGGCTGCTGTTTTCAAGATATTACTAGCGTGTACTGCCAGTTCGTCAGGTGTCATTTCCTCCTGTATAGATTTCAAGCCCCCAAAACGATTCTTCAGTTCCACGCTGTATGCATCTGGTATTTTTGTGAGATCAAAACTAAAAGGCCTTGGTCCTCGGATAAGCTTTTAGAGCTTTACTTTCAAATATGTTATTACTAACTGACGATATGTATCAGTCTGCACTTCGTAGAGTTGTTGCTGATGTTATGCTTGATCTCCATCTTCCTTGTCATAAAAATAATCTATCAGGTGTTTGGTTGTACTGTCGGCGGACTTCCCTGTGAAATCTTCTTGGATGTTGCTTAAAATGTTTGTTAGTGTCATCAACTCATTTTCTGTGCTAATTTCAATTAATTTGTCACCTATATAATTTCTATTACCCAATCAAAATTTTCCTTAAATGTGTCTCTCATTTTCAATTCTCCCTGTCCCTATTCTTGCATTAAAATGTCCCAATATTATTGTTTTGTCATTATGACCAATCTTATCTAATATATCTTGATGTCTGCTGTAAAAATCTTCAGTGTTATCCTACTCATCTGTTGTTGTAGGTATATATATGAGATGTGTGACTTTTGGATGGTCTCTAAGTCTGATAGTGAGAATACTATCATTAACCGGGTTATAAGCAATTAAAGCTTTTACTGTTGTTTTATCCAAAATAAAAATGCAACTCCGCTCTGGAGTCCAACGTCTCTACCAGAATATTTGAAAAGGCTTCGGTGGCTGGCAAATGTATCATGAATAGAGTATATGAGGAAAATCAAGGATCGAGGTCTGTGAAGAGACATGTCAGTTGGCAGGACACATTATGATAATGCTAAGAGAAAATATTACTTTCTGTAAGATGTTTATTTCTAAGAGAAATGTCCCAGTTTCTCAGTTACAAGCTCTAGCAACCGTACTTATGTTTCTCAAGTAGGTTGTGTGGCACCTTGCCAATACTAAAGCAATGTGTTACTGCGAGTAAACAGAACACGCACACACACACACACACACACACACACGCACACACACACACACACACACGCATACACACACACATACACACACATACACAACTGAATCAAATACAACTCAGAAAGGGCTATTATATGGCTACATGAACGAATACACATGCATTTTAAACATATAGAACGTGTCCAATAATCAGTATTACATGACACACTTACTAATTTTTGACAAGGCAATTATAATTAGGTAAGGTAGATGTACCGTACCACAGTAAGAAGAATGTTTATTATACTTTCAATTATTATTATTATTATTATTATTATTATTATTATTATTATTATTAACAATATTAAGGGACACATAGTCTGTACTGACATAGAGTTCTCAAACCGTATGTTTTTATGTACAGTGATTGATGGTTTCTTTGATTTGTGTGAAAGATTGTTCCACAGCTGAGCTGCGGAGTAGTTAAAGTTTGTTTTGAATGACTATCCTACATTTAAAGGCAAGCCATATGTTTAGTCGTTTGCTATATATTGTGTTACGCGTTATGTTATGTATTGTGTTATGCGTTGTATTATGTATTGTGTTATGCGTTATGCTATGTATTGTGTTATGCGTTATGTTATGTATTGTGTTATGTGTTGTATTATGTATTGTGTTATGCGTTATGTTATGTATTTGTTATGCGTTATGTTATGCATTGTGTTATGCGTTATGTTATGTATTGTGTTATTCGTAATGTTATGTATTGAGATATGCGTTGTATTATGTATTGTGTTATGCGTTATGTTATGTATTGTGTTATGCGTTGTATTATGTATTGTGTTATGCGTTATGTTATGTATTGTGTTATGCGTTATGTTATGTATTGTGTTGTGCGTTATGTTATGTATTCTGTTATGCGTTGTATTCAATCAATCATGTGCCATGCCGGAAAGCGTGGGCGGTCATGACTCGCCATTTCACTCGATCACCAGTGTCGTGGATCAGCTCAGTGTTCCTGTCCCGTCCATGCCATGTGGCCAAGCCATCCAGGTATTTTCCTCTCGGTCTTCCTCTTGGTCTGTTCCCTTCGATCTTGCCCGTTGTCACCAATTTCTCCAATCCATTTCTTCTCATATGTCCAAAAAATGTTGACTGTCTACGTCTAATCTCTCTAATCAGCTTACGATGTTCATTTGTCTTCTCTTGGTCATTGGTTTTTCTGTCTGTCCATGGTATTCCTTGCATTTTCATCAGAAACCACATTTCTGCAGCCATCAGATGTTTTTCAGCTTGACTGCTCATTGTCCAAGTTTCACATCCATACAAAAGAACAGGCTCTATGTATCCCCTCAACACTCTTTTTCTCGTTTCAATTGACATCTTTTTATTGGTCATAATGTTTTCATCTTGCTAAAGGCTACTTTCGCCATGGCGATTCTTGTTCTAATCTCTTCAAGGCATCTCCCATCAGATGTTATGACTGTTCCAAGATAAATGTACCGATTCACTTGTTGAAGAATATTTCCATTTACTTGTATATTACATTGTGGCACTTCTTTCTTCCTAGTGACGACCATAACCTGAGTCTTTTTACAATTTAATTCTAACCCCAGTTGCTCACTATGTACAACAACCGCATCTACTAATTGTTGCAGGTCCTGCGCATTGTCTGCAATTAATATTGTATCATCTACATATCTAATGTTATTGATATTTCCTCCACCAATGCTGATTCCATTTATATCCTCTACATTTCTGAAAATATTTTCACTGTATAGGGAAAAAACATCTGGAGACATCACACATCCATGCCTAACACCTCTCTTAATTGGCTGATACTGTCCCACTTCATTATCAATCCTTATTGCAGCTTGTTGTTTCCAATATAGTTTTTTATAAGACTAATGTCTTTCCCATCAATTTGTAGATCTGCAAGCATATCCACCATGTTGACATGTCTAACTCTATCAAAAGCCTTTGTATAGTCAATAAAGCAAAGATGTATATCCTTGTTTACTTCTATAGCACGTTCAATAACTGTTCGCAGCATATACACAGCTTTTACTGTACCCTTTCCTTCTACAAACCCACATTGTTCTTCCCCTATTTCAGGTTGTATCTTCTTCCTCACTCTTTGCATGATAATTCTTAGCAAAACCTTTGTGATGTGACTCATTATACTAATTGTTCTATGTTGATCACATTCCAAGGTTCCTGATTTCTTTGGTATTGCAATAAATACAGAGTTACATAATTCAGGAGGTATATCTCCTGTATCATATAATGTGTTCAGCAGTCTGATGACTTGCTCTAGTCCAAATTCTTCTAAAGCTTTAATCATTTCTGTTGTGATGTTATCTGCACTGGGGGCCTAGCCAGCTTTCATATGCTTAAGAACATTTCGAACCTCCATCTCCAAAATTGGCGGTCCTTCATTATTAAATCTAATATCATAATGTTCGTCTCTGTTATCATCATAAAGGTGTTTCACATAATCTGTCTATACATGTAGAATCTGGTCTTTTTCTATTATGATTTTGCCATCTTTAGTTTTTAGACACCCTGTTGATGTACTTGTTTTTTTATTAGTAAGTTCCTGAATTCATTTTTGCACTAATTTGGTATTTTGACTGTTGTGTTGGTTTTCAATTTCTAAGCACTTTTCCTCAAGACATGCTTCTTTTGCCTCCTTACATAATATTCTGACTTGTCTGTGAATTTCTTCATATTTGACAGAATTATTTTTGTTGAGTCTTCTTGTTTCCATGAGGTGTAAAATTTCTTCAGTCATCCATTTCTTACGACCCACCTTCTTTAATTTTGGAATAGTTGTTTCTGCAGCCACATTGATTGAATTCTTCAACGTTTCCCATTGATCATCCACATCCTGGAATAGGATCTCTAGATAAGACAATATTTCAAATCTGTTCTGTATTTCTATGTTGAATTTGTTTTGTATTTCCTTGTCATTACTCAATGTACACAAATCATATTTAGTGTTTCCTGTTATATACTTGACTTTCTTCAACTTTATCCTCAATGTTCCTGTGAGTAATCTGTGGTCACTATAACAATCAGCACTGGGAACTGTTTTTACTACTGTTAGCGCGTTTCTAAATCTTCTGTTAATGAGAATGTAGTCAATCTGGTTTCTAATCCTGCTATCAGGACTCATCCATGTCCATAATCTTCTAGGGTGTTGCTTAAACCAGGTGTTTCCTACAATCTACGAGTCTGTTTCCTCTTTAATTTCTCTCTCCTAAACCATAGTTTCCTACTGTGTATCTATCCCCTTGATTTCTTACTTTTGCATTGAAGTCCCCTATTATGATGTTTATTTATGAATTTTTACATTTCTTTAAGGCAGACTCTATGTCATTATAAAATTCTTCTATACTATCTTCACTGGATTCTCCTGTCGGGGCATATACTTGAATAATATTTATGCTAAAAGGTCTGCCACTTAATTTAACTAGTAGAACTCTGCCGACACGGCCCAATATCCTTGAACAGATTTTCATGTTTTCCGATCCAAAATAATTGCCACTCCCCTATGACGATCTTCACCTCCAGAATAAATAATCTTGAAATTTTCATCTATCTTGATGCCTGCTCCTGTCCATCTCGTTTCGCACATACCTAAAATATTAATTTTTGCCCTTTCAATTTCTTGTTTTATGTTCTCTAAATTTTCGTCGTCGTTTAACGTCCTAACGTTCCAAGTTGCTAATATAATTTTAACGTCTCTGTCCTTGTCTTGCGTTGTATTGCGTATTGTGTTATGCGTTATGTTATGTATTGTATTATGCGTTATGTTATGTATTGTGTTATGCGTTGTATTATGTATTGTGTTATGCGTTATGTTATGTATTGTGTTATGCGTTATGTTATGTATGTTATACCTGCTCTTTTGCGTAGAGGTTACGGATGCAATTCATAAGCGGCATACCGCGTTCAAACTCAGCTGCTGGCAATTTGGCAACATACTCCCTGGATTTGATTTTTATACTGTGGTATGAGTGCCGGCCGTTCAAAGAGCAATGGCAAACTACTGAACGTAAAACTGCCAAGAAATCACAAACAGCCAAAAATACTTGGTTTGTTAGCGACATTATGTAAAGGACATGCAACTGTAAGGAAAAGATGTATTGTGTTATATTTAAACAACCGACTTGGCTTGGAGCACATTGATATAGGGATTTTATGAACAACCCTAAACGTCAAACTCTATGGAAGCTTGCAAGATCTGCAGAAGACAGTGATGTTCATGGACGAAACACAATTGGAGATGTAGACTGATGTTAAGTGAACACAAATAAGAATAAAATGGTTACAATCATGGTGTCCTAAAATATTTTTTTTAAACATATTAAATTTTGTGTGTGGATAAGTTGTCGGAACAACTTGGGCAGTTTGAATAAAGAAATAAGAAGAATATTGATTACTTAATGAATAACTTCCAGGAAATTAGGAAGATAACCGTAATTGAATTACCAAAAAGCTTAGAAGTTGAAATCTGTGACTTGCATGTGTACACCTGGCGTTATTTTACATATTGACTGTGAATGTTTATACAATCAGAAATGGATGGGTCACTCTTCCCTGATCCTGGGGTAGCTGATCAGACGCCTAGACTTCTCAGATTAGGGTAACAACTCAGAGAAGCCGTGTACATGCTCGTTAACAATCTCCTGACAGCTGCGCGTTGAAAACAGAATAAATAGATTTCCCATCTGCTAAATATTAGCATGCGAAAGTCACCTATAGAGTTGATATTTACATCTCATATATATATATATATATATATATATATATATATATATATATATATATATATATATATATATATATATATATATATATATACCTTAGTTGTCTGTATTCTAACATTGAGTCCAGTAGTTGCAATGGCTGACTTTGACAGTAATAATATGCAGTAGTAATATATTGTAATAATATACAGTAATAATATACAGTAGTAAAATACAGCAATAATATACATTAATAATATACAGTAGTAACTCAACAAATGCAGCACTTACCAAAGTTCTCTCACTATAATTCCAATCACACCGATTGTTAATCGGACGCAGAATGTCGGCTACTTCATGAACAACACCGAAATCTGTCCACATGTTTGGGCGGGTGATTTCCACATTATTGACATATATCTGGGTAGGAGGATAATTTGATGATCATGAGGTGGCCTTCATAATTGATAACATCAATATCACATGTGAACATTTGAGATGTGTATAGTAGTGTGTGCGAACATATATATACATGTGCGTTGCCTGTGATATATGATGACACCGGTTTGTTATCTATTGGAGCTGAAATAAAAAGACATAAATATCTTAGCCAGGGCATGCCATTGAGACAGCTCTGGGACAAGTGGAGGTTCATTCTCAGCCATTCCAGAGTCTTCCTGTAAACACTGGAAGCGGCACAGATGCTGCAATTATCGTTTTCCCGTTACGGTTGACTATAATGTTTGTTTTTTCATTAAGGAAACTGTGATGTTATTTTTCTCATTATTAATGCTATAATGTTATTTTTTTTTCCTCATTAAATATGCTGTAATATTAGTTTTCTGATTATACAAGTTATGTTAATGTTCTTTTTAAAAAGCTAACACTTTTTCTCACTATACCAGCTGTAGTGTTGGCCTTCCAATTATATAAGTTGATATGTTATTTTTTTTAATTATTACATTATTATGTTAATTTTATTTTTGTTTTTTGGTGTTTATTTGTTTTGTTATTCAAGTTGTAATGTTAGCTTTCTCATTAAAGAAGCTGCAATGTTAGTGTTCTCGTTATCCAAGCTCAAATAATAGTTTTCTCGTTATTAAAATTGTAATACTAGCTTTACGTAATTCAAGATATAATGTTAATTTTTTCATTATCGAAGCTCTAATAGCAGTTTTCTCATTTTACAAGCTGGAATGTTAGTGTTCTCGTTATTCAAGTATGTTAGTTTTAACGTTACTCAAGTTGTAATGATAGTTTTCGCATTATCGAAGCTCTAATAGTAGTTTTCTCGTTATTCAAGCTGTAGTGGCAGTTTTATCATTATTGAAGCCATAATATTAGTTTTCTCATAATATCAACCATGATGTTTTCTCTCATTACTAGCCATAGTGTTTGGTTCATCATTATACAAGCTGTAACATTATATATCTCAATATGCAAGCTATAATGTTTTTTTTAATCATTATGCACGCTGCACTGTTAGTTTTCTCATGATTCAAGCTGTAATGTTAATTTTTTTCATAATACAATCTGTAATGGTAGTTGTTTCATTTGTCAACATCATCAAGGGGCTTACTGACTGGAGAAGGCGATCATGCTTCTCCACATCTTGTCGCTTAAATGTCCACAGGGTCGACTTCATTGGGGCGAGTTTTTATCCTATATGGCACAGTCTTTTTTCCGCAGCGCAGAAAGCACGAACTTCGTAGCTCCAGCTACCACCCTCGGGAGTCTCCAAAAAAATTAACTCGTGAACCTAAGGACGCGGCCCGGAATCAAACCCACAACCTTCGGAGCCCGAGTCAGACGGCTTGATTACTTCGCCAAGGAGACTCTCCACATCTTCTGATATACAACAGCATGTATCATTTCGTGCGCTGACACCCTTCCGTGCTGTCAGAGAAGGCCCACACGATTCTGCTCTCGATGTCTTCTAACTTATTGCTATTAAGTTAATTATATATATATATATATATATATATATATATATATATATATATATATATATATATATATATATATATATATATTATGGCCACCAACCTCGACCCCTAGCATATTTTATGTAGATCTCATTATATGTTCACTGTGTAATGAAAATAAACAAGGAAACAATACATATCTTTGTCCGACACCCTTCTCCATGCACCGAAATTTTCCTACATTTTTGTTTATTATAACAGCTACAGTTTGCTGCCAATATATGTTCTTTATTAATCACAGCTCTTTGCCATCAATGTTTAATGTTTTAGTACTTTGATAATATCCTCATGTTTTCCATTGTCACACTTGTGTGTGTAGTTCTTGAAGCATACCCCCCCCCCCCTTTTTTTTTTCTCCCCATAAGTGAACAGCGACTAACAACCTCATAAATGGACACCAACTAACTATCCCATCCATGGACTGTGACTATCCACCCCTTCAGTGGAAAGTGACTAAATATCCGATCAGTTGACTGTGACTAACTATCCGTTCAGTGGACCGCAACTAACTACCCACTCACTGTCCACTAATGGAGCAGTTAGTCATGGGCCAGTGAGTGGGTAGTTACTGGTAAACAACTAACTACCCAACAAAAGACAAAGCCTGACCTACCTATCAATGGACATTAATTAACCATGCCATCAATAGACACTGACTACCACTACATTGGCAACTTGCCGTTTTAAAAGACGATAGTTTGTTACATTGTGTTATAAAAAGGCATTATACCGGTAACTACAACCCATGGTGGTAGCGAGTGTGACGGATAAGGCCAATTCACGCTGTAAATATTCGTCCACAGTGGATCCATGTGAACACACGGTCATTTCATTTTTAAGTCAGGTCTTAGTCAGATATGACTGAGCTACCGTATAACAGTAGACAGTACTACCTGGTTTCTGTTAGCGCCGAACGTTGGGCGGCGCTTACCAAACCCGACACCCCACATTGTGCCAACGGCTTCGGGCGGAAGAGCGCAATTGGGAGGGTACAAGCCTTACCCTGGTGCGAGGAAATGCAAGCTAAAGACAAAATTGTCATGGCAGGGCAGACCAGGCCCTAAGCCTTGGTTGGCGACTGGTCTAGGATCGAAGCTCCGACAAGCGGACAGTTAGATCATTGCTTTGCTGATCCGGCAGCTTCTGCAGCTTGTCTTGTTCCAGATGTAGGGGTGTTACCTTTCCTCTGGAGTGAACTAGGCAGGCCGAGAGAGGGATCATGCTGCATGGGCAACACATGATCTCTATATTTTAGCCCAGGCTTTGTGCTATGGAGAGGCAATAACTCCATCCCTGGTCTTAAGTGGTCTCGGAATCAAAGCGAGAAGCAACTGTTACGGGTTATAGTCCTTGTCAGTTGGCGTAGACATGGGGCGCCACGCGTTGCCTCTGACGGTGGGAGACACCTATAGGTGTCACTGATCAGCTACCGCCCGCCTCAAGCTGGGCAGCCCCCAGCCAATTGGGTGCTGATCCGCCACAGCCTGCCTGCTTCAATGGGTGCTTGGGGCTAGGACAGAATCTGAATCGCAGGCTGTAAAACCAATGCACCAGGTACAAACAAAAATAAAAATAGAAACCTCAAGCTACGGCTTGCAACCTGGAACGTGAGAACCATGTGTCCAGGATTTTCCACTGACTTGACCAATTTTGACGATGTGAGAAAAACGGCTGTGATTGATGCCGAACTCAATCGTCTTAACATTGATATTGCTGGCCTGCAGGAGACTCGCCTCGCTGAGGAAGGGTCACTCAGGAAAAACAACTACACCTTTTTCTGGAAGGGTAGAGGGCAGGCAGAAAAAAGGCAACACGGTGTGGGCTTTGCATTGAAGAATTCGCTACTGGGAATGATTGAAATTCCAGCAGGAGGAAATGAAAGACTATTGTCCCTGCGCTTGGCAACCTCTTGTGGGTTTGCCACCATTATTACTGCATATGCACCGACACTCGATTCCTCTGATGATGTGAAGGATTTGTTTTATGAGGAGTTAGACTCCGTGATCAAGGCAGTTCCAAAATCTGACTACATTTATATGCTCGGTGATTTCAATGCTCGTGTGGGCAAGGACTCGAGTTCATGGCCAGTGTGCCTTGGAAAATACAACATCGGTCGCATGAATGAAAATGGGCAAAGGCTGCTGGAGCATTGCACCAGTAATGACCTATGTATTAAAAACTCTTTTTTTAAAACAAAAGAGATGCATAAGGTCACATGGAAACATCCAAGATCCGGCCATTGGCACCAGCTGGACTTCATCATCACACGGAGACAACATCTGAACCATATATCATTGACTCGTAGTTACCACAGTGCTGACTGTGATGCGGATCATTCTTTGGTTGTTGCAAGGGTTAGACTGAGACCAAAGAGAATCTACACAGCTAAACACAAATCTAGCCCCAGGATTAATATTATTAACACTCATGATCCTGAAAAGTGCTTTCAGTTTCAACAGCAACTTTAAGACGCTTTCACTGATACACCAGCAAATTGTACAGTAAATGAAAAGTGGGGTCAAATTAAGGAAACTCTTTATAAAACTGCCGTAGGGGTTTACGGCACTGTGGATCATAAGAGGCAGGACTGGTTTGCGGCCAACAGCGAGACTCTGCAGCCCTTGATTGATAAGAAGAAGAAAGCTCTCTTAAGAAACAAGGAAAGACCAACGCGTAACACTCTGAGTGAGCTAAGGCAAGCTAGGAAGGATGTGCAAAAGGCTGCCAGGCAGTGTGCAAATGATTATTGGATCAAGTTATGTGAGTCCATTCAAATCGCAAGTGATAAGGGAGACATAAGAAGCATGTATGAAGGAATAAAGAAAGCCTGTGGTCCAGTGATCAAAAGAAGTGCACCATTGAAAACCTTGACTGGAGAAATCATTACTGACAAGAAACGGCAGATGGACAGATGGGTAGAGCACTATTTGGAGCTTTACTCAAGTGAGACCAAACTAGCGGATGATGCCCTCAACGCCATAGAGGCTCTACCAACTCTTGACCACCTGGACACACTTCCCACCATAACAGAAGTTAAGTGTGCTATAAATGAACTTGCATCTGGCAAGGCTCCAGGTAAGGATGGGATTCCAATAGAGGTTATCAGGAGTGGGCACGACACACTCACTATACAGATCCACCAGCTAATAGAGCTATGCTGGCGTGAAGGACAAGTCCCACAGGATTTCAAAGATTCAAGCATCATAACACTGTACAAGAACAAGGGCGATCGGAGCGACTGCAACAACTATAGGGGTATCTCACTTCTGTGTATTGTTGGAAAAGTATTTGCCAGAATTGTTCTGCGCAGACTTCAAGTCCTAGGAGATCAAGTCTACCCCGAATCACAGTGTGGCTTTCGACAGAACCGGTCTACCACTGATATGATATTCTCATTGCGACAAATGCAAGAAAAATGCCGTGAACAGAATCAACCACTGTTTATTGCCTTCATCGACCTCACAAAGGCATTTGATTTGGTCAGTCGTGAGGGTCTGTTCAAGGCACTAAAGAACATTGGCTGCCCACCAACTCTTCTGTCCATTGTGGAATCGTTCCACACAGGCATGAAGGGTATAATCAAGTTTGACGGTGCAACTTCTGAAGAATTTGAAATCAAGAGTGGAGTTAAGCAAGGTTGTGTACTAGCTCCCACCTTCTTTGGAATATACTTTTCACTTCTACTGAAATATGCCTTTCGTGATCAGGATGGTGGTATATACATTCACTCACGCTCAGATGGCGGCCTCTACAATGCTCACAGATTGAAGGCTAAGACCAAAATTAGGAGGGTACTGATCAGAGAGTTGCTTTTTGCAGATGATGCTGCAGTTACGACCCACTCTGAGGAAGAATTGCAATGTCTACTATCTGCATTCTCCAATGCTTGTTCTGAATTTGGTTTAACAATTAGCAAAAAGAAGACACAGATTATGTCACAAGGTGCACATGGGGTACCATCAATCTTTATTGACGACGCTGAACTAGAGATAGTAGACCATTTTACATATCTAGGATCAGTGGTTAATAGCAAATTATCCCTAGATCAGGAAATCAACATCCGGATTGGTAAGGCAGCAACAACAATGAACAGGTTAAGAAAAAGAGTCTGGGAGAACAGGAAGCTTACTGCCAAAACAAAAGTCCTCGTCTACCAAGCCTGTGTCCTTAGTACTCTTCTTTATGGCAGTGAAACCTGGACAACTTACTCACGCCAAGAGAAACGTTTAAACAACTTTCATATGCGGTGTTTGCGAAGAATACTTGGTATTAAGTGGCAAGACAAAATCACAAATACTGAAGTATTGGAAAGATCAGGTTGTGTGACAGTTTATTCCATGCTCAGTCTTCGTAGACTTAGATGGATAGGACATCTTAGGAGGATGGATGATGATAGAATACCAAAGGATATCTTTTTTGGTGAATTACAGATGGGTAAGAGATCTCAGGGTCGGCCTCTACTACGATACAAAGATGTGTGTAAGCGGGACATGATTGATACAGGCATTGATAATGCACATTGGGAGCAAGTCGCCGTTGAACGTGTTGCATGGAGGGCAAATATCAGAAATGGAATAAAGTCAAAGGAGAAAATTATTGCAGAAAAGTCACACACCAAGCGTTTGAGACGTAAGATGGTGCATGATGGTGGAAATGACCACGTGTTCAGATGCAGCCACTGTGAACGGACATTTACAGCGCAAATTGGCCTTATCAGTCACACTCGCTACCGCCATAGTTAAAAGTTATTATGCCTTTTTAAAGCACAAACTATCGTCTGTCAAGACGGCAAGGTGCCAATGGTGGACCATCATACGCCTCGCACACTCAGTGTGTAACGTATCTGCAATCGTTTTCTCCGTTGTCTTTATTCCATTTCTGATAATTGCCCCCCCCCCCATGCAACACGTTCAGCGGCGACTTGCTCCCAATGCCTGTATCAATCTTGTCCCGCTTACACACATCTTTGTATCGTAGTAGAGACCGACCCTGATATCTCTTACCCATCTGTAATTCAATTTAAAAAATGTACTTTGGTATTCTACAATGATCCATCCTCCTAACGTGTCCTATCTATCTAAATCAAGTATTCTTCGCAGACACAGCATATGAAAGCTGTTTAAACGTTTCTCTTGGTGTGAGTAAGTTGTCCAGATTTCACTGCAATAAAAAAAGACTACTAAGGACACCGGCTTGATAGACAAGGACTTTTGTTTTGGCAGTAAGCTTCCTGTACTCCCAGACTCTTTTTCTTAACCTGTTCATTGTTGTTGCTGCCTTACCAATCCGGATGTTGATTTCCTGATCTAGGGATAATTTGCTAATTACCACTGACCCTAGATATGTAAAATGGTCTACTATCTCCAGTTCGGCGTCGTCAATAAAGATTGATGGTACCCCATGTGCACCTTGTGACATAATCTGTGTCTTCTTTTTGCTAATTGTTAAACCAAATTCAGAACAAGCATTGGAGAATGCAGATAGTATACGTTGTAATTCTTCCTCAGAGTGGATTGTAATTGCAGCATCATCTGCAAAAAGCAACTCTCTGATCAGTATCCTCCTAATGTTGGTCTTGGCCTTCAATCTCTGAGCATTGTAGAGTCCACCATCTGAGCGTGAGTGAATGTATATACCACCATCCTGATCACGAAAGGCATATTTCAGTAGAAATGAAAAGTATATTCCAAAGAGGGTGGGAGCTAGTACACAACCTTGATTAAATCCACTGTTGTTTTCAAACTCTTCAGAAATTGCACCATCAAACTTGATTGTACCCTTCATGCTGTGTGTAACGATTCCATACTGGACATAAGTGTTGGTGGGCAGCCAATCTTCTTTAGTGCCTTGAACAGACCCTCACGACTGACCAAATCAAATGCCTTAGTAAGGTCGATAAAGGCAATAAACAGTGGTTATTCTATTCATGTCATTTCTCTTGCATTTGTCGCAATGCGAATATCATATCAATGGTAGACCGGTTCTGTCGGAAGCCACACTGTGATTCGGGGTAGACTTGATCTCCCAGGACTTGAAGTCTGTGCAGGACAATTCTGGCAAATATTTCCCAACAATACACAGAAGTGAGATACCCCTATAGTTGTTGCAGTCGCTCCTATCGCCCTTTTTTCTTGTAAAGTGTTGTGATGCTTGAGTCTTTTAAATCCTGTGGGACTTGTCCTTCTCGCTAGCATAGCTCTATTAGCTGATGGATATGTAGAGTGAGTGTGTCTTGCCCACCACTGATAACCGCTATTGGAATCCCATCCTTACCTGGAGCCTTGCCAGATGCAAGTTCATTTATAGCACATATTCTGTTATGGTGGTAAGTGTGTCCAGGTGGTCAAGTGTTGGCAGGGCCTCTATGGCATTGAGGGCATCATCCCCTAGTTTGGTGTCTCTTAAGTAAAGCTCTTAATAGTGCTCTACCCATCTATTCATTTCCTGTTTGTTTCTTATCAGTAATGATTTCTCCTGTCAAGGTTTTCAGTGGTGCACTTCTTTTGATCATTGGAACACATGCTTTCTTTATCAATTCATACATGATTCTGATGTTTCCCTTTTCACTTGTATTTTTAATAGACTCACATAACTTGATCCAATAGTCATTTGCACACTCTGATAGCCTGTTGCATATCCTTCCTAGCTTGCTTCAGCTCACTCAGAGTGTTGCCCGTTGTTCTTTCCTTGTTTCTTAAGAGAGCCATCTTCTTTTTATCAATCAAGGGTTGCAGTGTCTGGCAGTTTGCTGCAAACCAGTTCTGCCTCTTATGATCCACAGTGCCGTAAACTCCTACCGCTGTTTTATAAAGAGTTTTCTTAAGTTTACCCCACTTTTCACGTGCTGTACACTTTTCTTATGTATCAGTGACATCGTCTTCAAGTTGCTGTGGGACTCAAAGTACTTATCAGGATCATGGGTGCTAATAAGATGAATCCTGGGGCTAGATCTGTGGTCAGCTGTGTAGATTCTCTTTGGTCTCAGTCTAACCCTTGCAACAACCAAAGAATTATCCGTATCACAGTCAGCACCGTGGTAACTTCGAGATAATGATTTTTGGTTCAGATGCATTCTCCGCGTGGTGATGAAGTCCAGCTGATGCCAATGACCTGATCTTGGATGTTTCCATGTGACCTTATGCAGCTCTTTATTTAACAAAAAAACAAGGAGTATGTAATACATTGATCATTTCTGGTGGAAATCTCTAGCAGCATTTGCCCATTATCATTCATGCGATCGATGTTGCATTTTTCAAGGCACACTGGCCATGAACTCAAGTCCCTGCCCACACAAGAATTGAAATCATCGAGCATATACATATAGTCGGATTTTGGAACTTCCTTGATCACACAGTCTAACTCCTCATAGAACGAATCCTTCATATCATCAGAGGAAGTGAGTGTCGGTGCATATGCAGTGATAATGGTGGCAAAACCACAAGAAGTTGCCAAGCGCAGAAATAATAGTCTTTCATTACCTCCAGCTGGAATTCCAATCATTCCCAGTAGCGAATTGTACACTGCAAAGCCCATATCATGTTGCGTTTTTTCTGCCTGCCCTCTACCCTTCCAAAAAGGTGTAAGTATTTTCCCTGAGTGACCCTTTCACAGCGAAGCGAGTCTCCTGCAGGCCAGCAATATCAATGTTAAGGCGACTGAGTTCGGCATCAATCACAGCAGCTTTTCTCACATCGTCAATATTAGTCAGGTCAAAAGAAAATCCTGGACACATGGTTCTTAAGTTCCAGGTTGCAAGCCGTAGCTTGAGTTTTCTATTTTCATTTTTAGTAGCACCTGGTGCATTATTTTACAGCCTGCGATTTGGATTTTGTCCTAGCCCCTAGCACCCATTAAAACAGGCAGACTGTGACGGATCAGCACCCAACTGGCCGGAGGCTGCCCAGCTTGAGGCGGGCGATAGCTGATCAGTGACACCTGTAGGTGTCTCCCACCGCCAGAGTCACCCCTTGGCGCCCAATGTCTACGCCAATTGACAAGGTCTTATAACCCGTAACTGCTACTTCTCGGTTTGATTCCGAGACTAGTTAAAACCAGGGATAGAGTTATATCTCTCCATAGCACAAAGCCTGGGCTAAAATATAGAGATCATGTGTTGCCCATGCAGCATGATCCCTCTCTCGGCCTGCCTAGTTCACTCCAGAGGAATGGTAACACAATTACAAGCCGCAGAAGCTGCCGGATGAGCAAATCAATGCTCTAACTGTCTGCAGATCTGAGCTTCGATCCTATACCAGCTGCCAACCAAGGCTTAGGGCCTGGTCTGCCCTGCCATGACATTTTGTCTGTAGGTTGCATATCCTCGCACCAGGAAAAGGACTTTACCCTCCATATATTGCGCTCTTCCGCCCGAAGCAGTTGGAACAATGTGGGGTGTCGGATTTGGTAAGCGCCGCCCAACATTCGGCGCTAATAAAAAGCAGGTTGTACCGTCTACTGTCATACGGTAGCTCAGTCATATCTAAGTCCTAAACAAGTGAGTAGTGTTAAGTATTAGCCAACTAAAGCATATGGTGTTCTGTTTCTAACCAATATGATGTTCCATCCAAATGTTTGCATTTTGTTGATGTTGATTCATAAGATTGGTGATAACGTTGAAAGTTCTTGTTTCAGCCATGCTCTCTAGGTGTGTTTACCAATGAACCATCTAATATTGTAGCATGATAAGCTCTTAACGAAAGAGAATAAGAGGAAGAAGTAGACGGATAAGAAGAAGAAGAAGAAGAAGAAGAAGAAGAAGAAGAAGAAGAAGAAGAAGAAGAAGAAGAAGCAGAAGCAGAAGAAGAAGAAGAAGAAGAAGAAGAAGAAGAAGAAGAAGAAGAAGAAGAAGAAGAAGAAGAAGAAGAAGAAGAAGAAGAAGAAGAAGAAGAACAACAACAACAACAACAACAACAACAACAACAACAACAACAACAACAACAACAACAAGGAGGAGGAGGAAAAGGAGGAGTAAGAGGAGGAGGAGACGTAGAAGAAGAAGAAGAAGAAGAAGAAGAAGAAGAAGAAGAAGAAGAAGAAGAAGAAGAAGAAGAAGAAGAAGACGACTACACTGTGACTACGCTGAACAAGATAACCAAACAAGCACAGAAAATAACCAACCTTACGACGAAGCCTCTTCATCGACAGTTTGTATCTTGATCCCAAGATTGAGTATTCCACAGTTTTATCTAGCACTGCATTAGTGGAAACACGCCGAGGGAGTATATGATACTTCAAGAAGTCTGCAGTCTGTGGACAGATTAGTGTATCAACCAGCTGAAATATCTTGTGAATAAATTAGCATATCAACCATTAGAAATGAAGTACGGCAGAGGTGGAATTGACGGTATCTGTTATATATGTACACACACACACACCAAGAGGGCTTGTCAATAAGTAAGTCACACAATTCTGTGGGATAGCAGGTAAATGTAGTTGGTGTTTTCTACAACAACAACAACAACAACAACAACAACATCAACAAGAAAACTTTATTTTCAAAGAGTTAAGAATTGGGCACACTGGCTCGTCTACCATTCTGCCCTTCTATCACTCTCTTTCATACATTATATCATTCATCCATCATTCAAGGCTAATTTAAAACGGCAAAAGTATGAAAGATATGCATTATAAAGGCATGGAAAAAAATGAAAAATCAATACTACACGACTCAGTAATAGTAATGCCTGGTGTGGCACTTGTTATTAGCTAAGTGGAATATACTGGCTTACCAAAAGGGGACTACGGGTAACATTAGATGACAGCAATATCGAACTTTATATTTCCGTTCGTTTGGTGGTGCTAGGTGTCTCATGCGCATGCGCGGCGCGTAAACAAAATGGTGACTGTAACTACAAAGTGTACAACCAAAGAGCACCATGCTTTTGTGCGTTTCGTGGGCAAAAGGACTGCCTGCAAAGGACAATAATAAAAAAATGCTTCCTATTTATGCTAACAAATGTTTGTCACGTAAATCAGTGCTTAGCTAGGTAGAAACATTTTCTCAAGGACGCTCTAAAATTGCTGATGAAATCCGATATGGTCGTCCTGTTGAGATTGCAACAGAAGCATCCGTGCAGTGGGTTGAAAAGAATATTAGAGGTGACAGGTGAGTAACGATAGACTCTTAGCATCTGCAATAGGGTGTTGTGAAGCTCTATTGATGCTTCATGGTGTAATTCGAAGAATACGTCCAAGACTGCTGAATAGAGGAGTATTGCTTCTTCATGACAATGTCAGACCACATACGACTCGATTACCTCAAGAGAAAATTAACCAACTAAGGTGGGAAGTTCTGGAATATCCATCTTACAGCCCCGACTTAGCCACTAGCGATTTCCGCCTTTTTGTCCACTGGAAACCCTCTTTGGCGGGAGACATTTCGCGAATGACGCCGAAGTTGAATGTGAAATGAAAACGAGGTGTAGAAAACAGTGCACGAAGTTCTATGCAGCCGGTTTGGGAGGACAGATAAAACGATGGAATAAGTGCAACAATGTTGGTGGAAATTATGTTGAGAAATAAAAGAACAATGTATGCATAACAATAAACTGGTTTCAAGCTGTTATCATATTTAGTTCGTTTTCTAAAACCATTTGTGACTTACCATACATATATATATATATATATATATATATATATATATATATATATATATATATATATATATATATATATAATCATTTGTCATGCCGATAAATATGGGCGTTCATTTTTAGTCATCTCACACATTCACCTGAGTCGTGGATCAACTCTATATTTTTGTCTCCACCATAAAACGTGATCAGGCCATCCTGGTATTTACTTCTCTGCCTTTCCCTTGTTCTGTTCCCTTCAATCTTTCCAGTTGATACCAAGTTTTCCAATTTAATACTTTCTTGGCGTGTTCCAAAAACATTTGACTTTCTACGACTAAATGCAACCAATGTCAAACATGGACAATGGCAGAAAAAGAGAAAAGAAAAATCACAACAACAGAAATGAGATTTCTGAGAAGAATACTCAACGTATCAAGAAGAGATAAGATCAGAAATTAAGAAATCAGGACTAAAGTGGGGGTTAAAGCAGCACTTGATTTTAGTAGAAAGCAGCAAGTCAAATGGTTTGGCTATGCAAGTAGGTTACCACCCAATAGCATACCACAACAAGCAATGATATACAGACCAGATGAAAACAGAGGAAGAGGCCGACCACGTAAACGTTGGATGGAGGGAATAGCAGAGTCCATGGGAATATCAATATATAAAGCCCATAACAGGACACTCTCACGATTTCTAATACTTCACCTCGACACCGCAAGGTACAAGAGGAACATGATGAGATGAGATGATATATATATATATATATATATATATATATATATATATATATATATATATATATATATATATATATATATATATATAAGTGTGTAATTATCATGCAAAGAGTTAGGAGGAAAATACAACCTGAAATATGAGAAGAACAATGTGGGTTTGTAGAAGGCAAGGGTACAGTAAATGCTGTGTATATACTGAGAACCGTAATCGAACGTTCTATAGAAGTAAACAAAGATCTATACCTTTGCTTTATTGACTACACAAAGGCTTTCGATAAAGTGAGACATGTCAACATGATAAGGATGCTTGAGGATCTACAGATTGATGGAAAAGACCTTAGACTTGTAAAAAACATATATTGGAAACAACAAGCTTCCATACGAGTTGGTAATGAAGTAAGCCAATATCAGCCTATTAAGAGAGGTGTGAGACAGGGATGTGTAATGTTTCCAGATCTGTTTTCCCTGTACAGTGAAAGTATTTTCAGAAATATTGAAGATATGGAAGGAATCAACATTGGGGGACGATGCATCAATAACATTAGATATGCAGATGATACAGTCTTGATTGCAGACAATGAACAGGACCTGCAAAATTTAGTGGATGCGGTTGTTACACACAGTGAACAACTAGGGTTAGAATTTATATTGTAAAAAGACAGATTATGGTCGTCACTAGAAAGAACGAAATACCACAATGTATTATACAAGTAAATGGGAATATTCTTCAACAAGTGAATAGGTACAATTATCTCGGAACAGTAATACCATCTGATGGGAGATGCCATGAAGAGATTAGAACAAGAATCACCATGGCAAAAGTAGCCTTTAGCAAGATGAAAAACATACTGACCAATAAAAAGATGTCAATTGAAACGAGAAAGAGAGTGTTGAGATGCTACATAGAACCTGTGCTCTTATATGGATGTGAAGCTTGAACAATGTGCAGTCAGGCTGAAAAACATATGATGGCTGTAGAAATGTGGTTTCTGAGGAAAATGCAAAGAATACCATAGACAGCCAGAAAGACCAATGAACAAGTTCTTCAAGAAACAAATGAAGATCGTAAACTGATTAGAGACATTAGACGTAGACAGTCACAATGTTTTTGGGCATGTTATGAGAAGAAATGATCTGGAGAACTTGGTGACAACTGGTAAGATCGAGGGGAACAGACCAAGGGGAAGACCTAGAAGCAAGTACCTGGATGGCTTGGCCTTGTGGCATGGTCAAGACAGAAAGACGGAGTTGATCCACGACTCTGGTGATCTAGTGAGATGGCAGAACATGACCGTCTACGCTTACCGGCATGGCACATGATGGATGGATGGATATAAGTGTGTGTGTGTGAGTGTGTGTGTGTCTGTGTGTGTGTGTGTGTGTGTGTGTGTCTGTGTGTGTGTGTGTGTCTGTAAATATTTTTTTTTTTTGCATATCCTTTACAGGACATCGCTGTCAACAGCAGCATCTTTCAGCTGTCTGTTGATATCTTGGCAAGATTACGCTCAGTATTTTGCCATTGCTTTCTGAGCGGCCGGCTCAGTATCCCGCAAGTCACCAGAGAGGGTCGAACCGCTCCCAGTTCTCTCCCGCTACGAGACTCTGCGTGATAAACGGGATTACGGAGAAAGTGTTGTAACCCCTCAGCCAGAGAGACCGGCCTGTAAATATTAGTCCACATAAAAATAATGTGTGAGCAAACTACGCGTATCAAACTACGTGTATCAATCAAACGATGTGTATCATTGCTCACAGCTACGTTTCCCCTTATTTGTGTATTGGAGATGCCCGATGTCCGCTACGACCCACAAAAACCTCTCACCCCCCCCCCCCCCCAGCCCATCCCCCTACCCCCCCCTCCCCAAATACTCTCAACTTTGATGGATTTGTTTCAACTATCCACATTTCGGCCCCATCCACGTCCTCCATTTAATTGGTCTCCCAGTAGTATAGTCTAATACTGTCCCACATTGTTTTGAATTGCTCGCATTGCCCCATCTTCCATGCTTTCTGGCCCATCTTATGCGTAGATTATATGATTAGCTCATCGGATCGCTCCTTCCCCTTCTTGATTTCCTCTCATGTGCATGTGACTATCCTTCTGGCGGTGTGTTTAACCTTTGACCCGCTGACTCTCACACACCACCGTGGATTACTAGTTCCGGTCCAATATGTGACGTGGTAGACGGTCTCACCTTCAGATTTGCTTCAATTATATTTAAGATTGAATTTGTCAATATATATACATCTAGAAACATTCTATTTTTTTTTCTATTTTCTTATGTTTGTATATATGCATCGATATGCGCGTATACTTTGCGAGAATATAATCTCCTGTAAACAGTACATGTTCTATGTCTTTTTGAACTATATGTTATACATTATAGTATAGTAATAGTAGTTGTTCGTGCATACTGCCCCAGAGCAGGTCTGGCTGGAAAACATACAATTGAAATTTGGCACAGTGCTTATTCCTTCTCAATGTAGCCACTACCTGAATTGATGCATTTCTGCCATCTCTGCGTGACCTTGAAAAGGCCTTCGGAATAAAACAACCTATTTTTCGAACTAAACCAGTTATCACAAGCCAGTTTGACATCTTCGTCTCTGTCAATTCAGCTGTCTCTTTTAAGATTTGGGAAAAGAAAAATTCTGATGGAGCCAAATCTGGAGAATATGGTGGTGTGGAAGAATTTCAATATTCAAATCGTTGGCATTTTGTAGCACAAGCCGTGCTGTATGGGAAGGCCTGTTGTCTTGAAGCAAAGGCAGAATTTGCGTACGCGCTATCCCTCGTTTTCTGGTCACAGCTTTTCTTAGTTTGATAAGGAGATCTGCATAGTTCTGCCCATCAACCGTGTTGCCATGAAGCATGTAATCTTTCAATACACATTTGACATCCCCAAAAACTGTCAGCATCACTTTTTGTTTTGCAGATTTATGTGCTTTTGGCTTGACATGTGATGGCGAGCCCGGGGTTTTCCACTGCATGCTGGCAATTTTGGATTCTGGATCATAATGGTGAATCCAAGTCTCATCTACCGTCACCATGGTCGTCAACATGTTTTACGACCGCCACATGTTGAGCAACTGGCCACAGCAGTTATCAGTTATCAGTTATCAACCCGTGTTTGATGCTGTTCACATGTCAGCAGGTGCGGGACCCAGCGGGCACACACTTTTCTCATGTTTAGTCTGTTGTGTAAAATTCTGAAAACTGTACTCTTACTCAGTTTTGCTGAACCCGATATCTCTGCAATTGTCATTTTCATATCCTGGTCTATGATTTTCTTCTCTTTTGCAGCATTGGGATCATTGCACTCTGAGGACGGTCGTCTCGTTCTTGGCAATTGAGAAACTTGGGAACGGCCACACTTAAAATGCAAACACTATTTTTATTTTAACAGAAGCATACGAAAGACAGACTTCCTCAAACACTGGCTCCATCTCCCTGTGTAATTCTGTAGATGTTTTCCCAGTATCATCAAACATTTTATCACAGTCCTGGCGTCTGATTTCTCCATTGTTCTGACAAACCGTTGGATGTGCAGATCTGGTCAACAGGGTGTGTTGTGCCATGCACCATATCGAGAAAATCAGTTGAGGGAGGAAATTCATAATTCATTTGTGCATTACAAATTGAATGAGCTATACATGTGCTAAATTTCAATTTTCTCTGCCTACTGCTTCATGGTCTGGCTAAAGACTTATGAGAAGCCCCCTGTGCTCAGTTTTGGCCTGCGAACCTTGTGGCAACACAGAGAGTCTGCCTGGTCACTTGCCGGCAGACAGCTACCTCGTTCATTTCGCTGAGTGACTCGAAGCGGAGAGAACACAGGGGCCAGTAGACTAGCTGTAAATAAAATTTTTCGTTGAAAGAAAATCATACCGGCTCTAATAGCCACATGTTGGAGAAAAACAACATTGATAAACACAATTATAGTCATAATAACGCTAGCGGCAACTGTTCCCCCCGTGAAGAGGTTTAATCACAAAAAATAAAAGTTACGTTGCTTTGATTGTATAGATTTATGTGAATATATATTTACCGTTATTTGTCGTGTAGATTCAGTGGTGAAACTACGCGATAACTAATAGTAGAGAACAGGAATCGCCAACTACAGCCAGAATAAGTATAGACATAATGGACCTCGCCGATGATGCTCAAACAGCAAAATAGAGGAAAAATTAAGGGAGTGATGACACACAAAAAGGAAATAAAAAATTAGATTATAGATGAACGTTCAGATAATGAAGCTCGATAATTAACTAGGGACTAATATAATATATACTTAAATAATATGTCATTAATGAAGTAATACAATTATAGAATGAGATGGGTAATTCGGAGGAATAAAAGGTGATAGGAAATACTGAACATTTAATGGTGAAATAATAGTTCTTTCGCGTAGTCTTCTGGAGACAACGTTTGTCAGAGGTCACCCCATGACGACAGCGTGGGACAGTTCTAACATTTACATTAATATCCTTACTTCTAACAAAGACCTTTACTACCTGCCCTGTTAATATCTGTTAATACTCCGACCTCTTGTATAATTTAATTTGGGTTTGTCTGGAGTGAATCGGAATTATAATTTACAATACTGCTTCATGTGGTGAGTTAGAATCAGTGTGGTTCATAATATATGTTCATGCTTCGTCAAATGAATGCAATTTGTGTGCTTCATAATCTATGGAGGTATTTCGGCAGGTGAATGAACTTTGTATGATTCGTAGTCTGTGGTCTACTTCGTCGTATGATTGGAATCTGTGATTCATAATCGATGCTCGTGTTTCATAGTTAAATGTAATATGTGTGATGCACACTCGTGTGTAACTTCATAGTGGTAAATGCAATTGGTATGATTTATAATATATGTGAATGCATCATAGTAGGAAGTACACTTTGCATGTTGTAGAATGTGATACGACGTAGAAAATATACATTGATTTGTCAGTAGTCTGGGGAATGGAAATTTATTACAAGATTTGGCTAAGGAAACTAGTAGTGGTACACTTTAGTCGTTTGTCATTGTGTTGTTAGTAGTCATAGCACTAGGGATGTGGCTGTGACATAGGTAGATAGTCTTGTGAATCTAGTCGTGTGTGTATATGAGACTGAAAGTGAGATGGACAATGAGTTTATCTGGTGTATAATCAGGAGAGTTTGACGACAGCATTCATCTATTCTCACTGAATACCTTCCAGGTGTTCTGCACCTTCATTGTTGGTGCAGCTGAATCAGCAACGAATACTTACCTGTCTTGAACATCCTGTCCATTGCCGAAGAGTGTTTGAATCAGCAACCGGAACTGGAACATCACCTGAGTTGACAACCCAGAGCGAAGTCTTGAGCTAAGTAACCGACAACCTCGGCTGACACCTGCAGCTGGCCTACTTAAGTTGATGATTTTGTTAGCCTACACACTAGAGCGACTAAACCTTTACACGCAACAAGTTTATTAATAAATTATTTATTATATGTGATACTAGAACCATACCTAGTCTGTTATACTCTAGTTTAATAATAGAATATTGAGAGAGTGAGGTAATGAAAGTTGTAACTTCAGTATTGTAATTTGTCCATCTTCGTATTGTGAGAGAAAAATCAGTAAATGGGGTTAATTTATCTTACAGGCATTCGCAGCCAGATTCCCTAAGCTATTGTCTAGAGAATAGTACAATTGTTCGCTTTATCTATCCGTGCATGGACACTGTCTGAAGACTTGGTCATTCCTAGGACTGTTCAAAGCATACATCCTAGCATCGCGAGCCAGTTCGGCTTCTTCTTCGACAGTGATTAGTCTTTCGGAATCCTGAAAGTCTATTCGTTGCTATTTCTGATCATTGACTATCACAATGGTCAAGCTCACGCTACACAATACTCAATGTCATCACTGAGGTGCGTTGCATTGAGCTACAAACATGTCACACTAGAGCGATTAAACACCCAGAACGGACACAACCAGACGGAACACTTCCACCACACCAAATCCGTACAATACGCCCTCTTTCAAACAGGAGGGTGATAATTATGAAGATACGTTCCCTCTTCTCCACAGCAAAGAACAATCTAGCAATAACAACAACGAGCCGCCACAGCCTCCCGTTAGCCACGAATCAGAGCCTATAGTTGGAAGTCGTATACCCGTGAGAAATCAACAGTTTCCATTTCATTGTAACCCAGAGTTGTTATACCTCACACGTTTTAGCGCAGCTTCACTTCGTCAGGCACTTATGATGTCGCTGTACCAAGGACCAACACAGCCTGGTATTTACTAGCAATTCACCACAAAGCAACACAGAAGGAGCCTCTCCTAGAAAGTTTATGTGCATACATGGTTATTGTTTTATATAGCAACGTATTAGATTGTACGTGACTATACACATTGACTCGTATTGACGTCAGAGAGATTGATACTTAGTTGGATATCTTTTATAATACTGTTTATTGTGTTTATACTGTGAGTGAGGGGGTCTTCACTGCTCATCTTTACTGATCTTTATACTATTTTGTGTGTGTACGTGTATATTGACAGAGATATTACTGCTTCTATGTACTTCAGAGTGTGTATTGTTATAAGGGACGTAAGTTGTATTCATTTTGTGTTTTACAAACTTCATGATTACGCATTGTTAAAATGTCTAATAATTACGAACACTGGCTCAGTAATAATGGGCTCAGAATCGGCATTTAAATATCTGCCATCTACTAGGAAAGCTGCCTGAACTATCACTTATACTTAATCAAAATTTTCACATGTTCGGCTTTAGCGAAAGTCGATCAAATAGCAACATCTCAGATGATGACATTGCTATCAGAGGCTTTAAAACCATTAGAAGAGACCCCTATCAGAAACAAGAGTCGGGTATTGCAGTTTATATTTCTAACTCGCTTAACGCCCACCGTAGGCTAGATTTTGAAACCTGTGAGATTGAGTGTGTATGGCTTGAGGTTAAGCTTCAAAATTGCATACCCCTAAGAGTTGGCTATCTTTATCGAAACCCCAGTGAAGGAAATATCTGGTATGAAATATTCACCACTATGATTGATGTAGTCTTTAGTAATGCGAGAGAATTAATACTGCTAGGCGACTTCAACATAGACACTAACAAATCAAACAAGACATGGGAAAACATAATAGAGTCACATAACTTCAAACAGTTAGTCAAACAAGCCACTAGAATAACAAAATAATCTGCAACACTTATAGATCATATCTATACTACGTGTGCTGACAACATCACAGAATCTACTGTACCTATTAATGCAATGGGCGATCACTACCCAGTATGTTGCACGTAGTCGAAAAGCGGTACCAAAACTCCGAAACATATAAGTACAAAATATAGAAATTATATAAAAACTTCAATCAAGATGCCTTTTTACAAGACATGCTCAACTCATCTTTGGACTATGTTTATCAGCTTCCTGACCCGGATGATGCTCTAGACCACTGGCTGAAGATCTTTCTAAGTGTATTTGATAAGCATGTTCCATTTAAGGAAGTTCGTGTTAAACATCACACTAAGCCCCCGTGGATCACACAGGAGGTAGTTGAACTTATGAGAGACCGGGACAGGGCACATAAAAATAGAGATCTAACTATGTACCATAGTCTGAGAAACAACGTTCAGTATGTTATTCGAAAGGAATAGAAAGACTATTTTAAGAACTTAATAATAGATAACACCAACACTAAAAGTTTATAGAAAGCAATTAATACCTTGACAAATAAACACAAAGCAACACAATCGTTACTATCAAATCAGGTTATTTGTGATCAATTCAGTAGTTTCTTTCAGTCCGACATAAACCAACTGAAGGCTGCAATACAGATGCGGCTCATGACATATCTTTATTATCATCATTCTGTGAGAACAAATGCTATGGAGACATTCCAACAAACATACCGCTAATGACTACCACTGAAGTATTTACTCGTCTCAGTAACCTAAAAAAACAATAACTCATCAGGACTAGATGGAATCGGTAATCGGATCCTTCGCTATGCTGCACTGGCGATCTGCGATTCACTAACCTTTATATGCAATCAATGTCTCACCAAAGGTCACTTCTCATCAGCCTTTAAAATCGCTAAAGTATATCCTCATTTAAAATCTGGTTGATTAAACGATTGTATCATGAGTAATTATTGGTCAATTTACATAGTATCCTCACTATCCAAACCGCTAGAAAAGCACAGCCACAAAACAGCACTAGAACACTTAGTTCGCCACAAACTAATAGTTGACAGTCAGTCAGGATTTCGGCCAAAATATTCCTGTCATACGGCCCTAATAAATATGATAGAAAACTGGCATCAAAATATTAACAACAATACCCTATGTGGAACGGTGTTTATAGACTTTAGGAAAGCACTCGATATGATAGATCATACTATTCTAATTAAAAAAAACTAGAAACAATGAAAGTAAACTTTAATATAGTAACATTAATAAACTCATTTTTATTAGACAGAAAACAAGTAGTATCACACAATAAATCTCTATCTCAAGCCATTACCATTAATACTGGAGTACCTCAGGGGTCTATACTTGGCCCTCTGTTATTTGCCATTTATATAAATGATCTTCCCTTATATCTGTCATCGTCCTGCGATCTATTTGCAGACGACTGCACAGTATATACAAACGCTATTGATCGTAATGTGCTAGAATTATCCTTGCAACAGGAAATAAATAGTGTAGTTAACTGGAGTCATGCAAACCGCATGCAAATTAACATTTCCAAAACAAAATCTATGTTAATAGGAACCAGGCAAAGACTTCACACTATAAACTTGCAGAGAACTCTTCAGCTGCACATTGGTAGCACGCCTATAGAAAGTGTGCCGAGCACAGGGCACTTGGTCTTATCATAGATCAAAATCTATCCTTTAATTCCCATGTTCATGCTCTAGTTAAACAAATAGCCAAAAAGGTATACCAACATGCCAAACTTAAATATTTCCTCGACGAAAACACAAGAAAGATATTCTATACTTCCCACACACAAACACATATTGATTATTGCACCACAATCTGGGATGGATGCTCCAAATCAATAATAAAACACCTGTATTCACTCCAGAAAAGGGCAGTGCGTTTAATCAATGGCGATAAGCTTACAGACAATTATAACCTACATGAACGTCTTCAGTTACTGCCACTCCACAAACGCCTACTTTTTAATAAGGCTAAACTAATTCACAAAATCCTATTTTCAAAATGCCCCATTGGCAATTGTTTAAATATAACGCAAGACATAGCGAAGTACTAAATATACATCATGTCCCTAAACCCAGGATAGACTTATATAAAACAAGCTTAGCATACTCTGCCACTCAGTTGTGGAGCAATCTTCCACAAGAAATCAAAGACACCACCAATCATTATACATACAGTCGCAACCTGTTTGAACACTACCTCAGGACAGACTACATACCCCCTAAAAAATAAAATAAAACAGCAACCAAGACAATAATAATGGTAAATTATCTCGAACGACAACTAGCAAAAAAAAACAAAAAACATTCCTATATGTATGCCACGTTACACCTACGTTGGGTATTTATTTATTTATGTTAAACATTGCCTCAACGAGTCATGTATTATGGATTATTTTTCATGCGTTTTAATGCTTATTGTTCTTTTGTTGTCAAAGAATTGCTTCATAAGAGATGTTGAATGAAATAATGTATTAGAGGAAACAGAGAAGAAGGGCAGAATGTCAGACGGGCCTGAGTGCCCAATTCTTAACCCTTTGAAAATAAAGATTTTCGTTCGTTCGTTCGTTCCTTTGGTCAAGTTTACAATGAATTAAACAGATGAGTAACCGTTATATATACGTTGATTTTCTTTTTTTTTTAATGTAAAGTATTTGAAAAAGAGGCAGTACTCACAATGTTTCTCTTCATGCGTTGTACCACCTCATTTGGAAACACAAATAGAGTGTATTCTTTAAGAACATGCATTCTATCTAGAACCCTTGTTTCCTGTTTGGAAAAAAATGCATCATGAAATAATACACGAGTCAATGAATCAAACAAATGTTGAAATGATAACCTGATCCCTCTTGGGGAAACATGACTTTAAGAGACAGAATCATTCACCTACTTCGGTAACCATGTAGACATAGGGGGTGGAACAGATAACGATATCAGAATGAGAATACAGAAGGTTAGAGAAGCTAAGATAAAAGTAGGCAACGTGGAAGTCAGCATAAATTTAACTGAGCACAAAACGTAGACTATTTACGTCGACCGTGACATCAGCACTGCTGTATGAATCAGAAACACGAGGAACAATGAAAGCGATTACAAATAAATACAAACATTCACTAAGTTGTGCATGCGCCAAATAGAAGAAATAACATGTTATGACAAAGTCACAAATATGGAGCTCGTGGAGAGAACTAGACAAATGCCGATGGACCAACGGGTAAAGAAAGGACTCTCGCTGGACAGGCCACAGAGAACCCGGTTGAGAAAACTTGATACTATGATACTAGCATAGCGGGAGACCTGAAAGCTCACGGGGGGGGGGGGGGGGGGGGAATTAGAATCATAAATAAACAACATGGAAGGACGTGGGTTGGGTATAACAGTATGGGATAGCTAAACATAGGAGTGCTTGGAGTGAGTTGGTTGGAGGTCTTTGTCCCAACGCGAGGTGGGGGAAACATGAGAAGAATACATGAGTATGTAACAGTAGACAGCAGTGATGGTACTATGGAGGATAGAGGTCAACAGGAGGAGAATACATGAGTATGTATCAGTAGCCAGCCCTTAACTCCACTGTCATTATGTGATACCTCCTACTTTCACATCTTCCCTGAACTGATCTGAAATGAAGATTATAATATTCTATATTTTGATAATACACAGAATTGACATGTAGATTATACTATTCTGTGGTATGATAATACACATAATTAAAATGCAGATTATAATATCCAATAGTATGACACTACGCGTAACTGAAATGCAGACTAAACGATTCTATGTTACGATGGTGCACAGAACTGACACGTAGATTAGAATACTCTATGTTTTGATGATGACCAGGTTGAAATGTATATTAGAAGATTCTGTTATGATGATGGACACAATTATAATGTAGATTATATGTAATGATGCAGTCAGGTCTTAGTCAGATATGACTGAGCTACCGTATAACAGTAGACGGTACTACCTGGTTTCTGTTAGCGCCGAACGTTGGGCGGCGCTTACCAAACCCGACACCCCACATTGTGCCAACGGCTTCGGGCGGAAGAGCGCAATTGGGAGGGTACAAGCCTTACCCTGGTGCGAGGAAATGCAAGCTAAAGACAAAATTGTCATGGCAGGGCAGACCAGGCCTTAAGCCTTGGTTGACGACTGGTCTAGGATCGAAGCTCCGACAGGCGGACAGTTAGAGCATTGCTTTGCTGATCTGGCAGCTTCTGCAGCTTGTCTTGTTCCAGATGTAGGGGTGTTACCTTTCCTCTGGAGTGAACTAGGCAGGCCGAGAGAGGGATCATGCTGCAACACATGATCTCTATATTTTAGCCCAGGCTTTGTGCTATGGAGAGGCAATAACTCCATCACTGGTCTTAACTGGTCTCGGAATCAAAGCGAGAGGCAACTGTTACGGGTTATAAGTCCTTGTCAGTTGGCGTAGACATGGGGCGCCACGCGTTGCCTCTGACGGTGGGAGACACCTATAGGTGTCACTGATTAGCTACCGCCCGCCTCAAGCTGGGCAGCCCCCAGCCAATTGGGTGCTGATCCGCCACAGCCTGCCTGCTTCAGTGGGTGCTTAGGGCTAGGACAAAATCTGAATCGCAGGCTGTAAAACCAATGCACCAGGTACAAACAAAAATATAAATAGAAACCTCAAGCTACGGCTTGCAACCTGGAACGTGAGAACCATGTGTCCAGGATTTTCCACTGACTTGACCAATATTGACGATGTGAGAAAAACGGCTGTGATTGATGCCGAACTCAATCGTCTTAACATTGATATTGCTGGCCTGCAGGAGACTCGCCTCGCTGAGGAAGGGTCACTCAGGGAAAACAACTACACCTTTTTCTGGAAGGGTAAAGGGCAGGCAGAAAAAAGGCAACACGGTGTGGGCTTTGCAGTGAAGAATTCGCTACTGGGAATGATTGAAATTCCAGCAGGAGGAAATGAAAGACTATTATCCCTGCGCTTGGCAACCTCTTGTGGGTTTGCCACCATTATTACTGCATATGCACCGACACTCGATTCCTCTGATGATGTGAAGGATTTGTTCTATGAGGAGTTAGACTCTGTGATCAAGGCAGTTCCAAAATCCGACTACATTTATATGCTCGGTGATTTCAATGCTCGTGTGGGCAAGGACTCGAGTTCATGGCCAGTGTGCCTTGGAAAATACAACATCGGTCGCATGAATGAAAATGGGCAAAGGCTGCTGGAGCATTGCACCAGTAATGACCTATGTATTACAAACTCTTTTTTTAAAACAAAAGAGATGCATACGGTCACATGGAAACATCCAAGATCCGGCCATTGGCACCAGCTGGACTTCATCATCACACGGAGACAACATCTGAACCATATATCATTGACTCGTAGTTACCACAGTGCTGACTGTGATACGGATCATTCTTTGGTTGTTGCAAGGGTTAGACTGAGACCAAAGAGAATCTACACAGCTAAACACAAATCTAGCCCCAGGATTAATATTATTAACACTCATGATCCTGAAAAGTGCTTTCAGTTTCAACAGCAACTTGAAGACGCTTTCACTGATACACCAGAAAATTGTACAGTAAATGATAAATGGAATAAACTTAAGGAAACTCTTTGTAAAACTGCCGTAAAGGTTTACGGCACTGTGGATCATAAGAGGCAGGACTGGTTTGCGGCCAACAGCGAGACTCTGCAGCCCTTGATTGATAAGAAGAAGAAAGCTCTCTTAAGAAACAAGGAAAGACCAACGCGTAACACTCTGAGTGAGCTAAGGCAAGCTAGGAAGGATGTGCAAAAGGCTGCCAGGCAGTGTGCAAATGATTATTGGATCAAGTTATGTGAGTCCATTCAAATCGCAAGTGATAAGGGAGACATAAGAAGCATGTATGAAGGAATAAAGAAAGCCTGTGGTCCAGTGATCAAAAGAAGTGCACCAATGAAAACCTTCACTGGAGAAGTCATCACTGATAAGAAACAGCAGATGGACAGATGGGCAGAGCACTATTTGGAGCTTTACTCAAGTGAGACCAAACTAGCGGATAATGCCCTCAACGCCATAGAGGCTCTACCAACTCTTGACCACCTGGACACACTTCCCACCATAACAGAAGTTAAGTGTGCTATAAATGAACTTGCATCTGGCAAGGCTCCAGGTAAGGATGGGATTCCAATAGAGGTTATCAGGAGTGGGCAAGACACACTCACTATACAGATCCACCAGCTAATAGAGCTATGCTGGCGTGAAGGACAAGTCCCACAGTATTTCAAAGATTCAAGCATCATAACACTGTACAAGAACAAGGGCGATCGGAGCGACTGCAACAACTATAGGGGTATCTCACTTCTGTGTATTGTTGGAAAAGTATTTGCCAGAATTGTTCTGCGCAGACTTCAATTCCTAGGAGATCAAGTCTACCCCGAATCACAGTGTGGCTTTCGACAGAACCGGTCTACCACTGATATGATATTCTCATTGCGACAAATGCAAGAAAAATGCCGTGAACAGAATCAACCACTGTTTATTGCCTTCATCGACCTCACAAAGGCATTTGATTTGGTCAGTCGTGAGGGTCTGTTCAAGGCACTAAAGAAGATTGGCTGCCCACCAACTCTTCTGTCCATTGTGGAATCGTTCCACACAGGCATGAAGGGTATAATCAAGTTTGATGGTGCAACTTCTGAAGAATTTGAAATCAAGAGTGGAGTTAAGCAAGGTTGTGTACTAGCTCCCACCCTCTTTGGAATATACTTTTCACTTCTACTGAAATATGCATTTCGTGATCAGGATGGTGGTATATACATTCACTCACGCTCAGATGGCGGCCTCTACAATGCTCAGAGATTGAAGGCTAAGACCAAAATTAGGAGGGTACTGATCAGAGAGTTGCTTTTTGCAGATGATGCTGCAGTTACGACCCACTCTGAGGAAGAATTGCAATGTCTACTATCTGCATTCTCCAATGCTTGTTCTGAATTTGGTTTAACAATTAGCAAAAAGAAGACACAGATTATGTCACAAGGTGCACATGGGGTACCATCAATCTTTATTGACGACGCCGAACTAGAGATAGTAGACCATTTTACATATCTAGGATCGGTGGTAAATAGCAAATTATCCCTAGATCAGGAAATCAACATCCGGATTGGTAAGGCAGCAACAACAATGAACAGGTTAAGAAAAAGAGTCTGGGAGAACAGGAAGCTTACTGCAAAAACAAAAGTCCTTGTCTATCAAGCCTGTGTCCTTAGTATTCTTCTCTATGGCAGTGAAACCTGGACAACTTACTCACACCAAGAGAACAATTTAAACAGCTTTCATATGCGGTGTCTGCGAAGAATTCTTGGTATTAAGTGGCAAGACAAAATCACAAATACTGAAGTATTGGAAAGATCAGGTTGTTTGACAGTTTATTCCATGCTCAGTCTTCGTAGACTTAGATGGATAGGACATCTTAGGCGGATGGATGATGGTAGAATACCAAAGGATATCTTTTTTGGTGAATTACAGATGGGTAAGAGATCTCAGGGTCGGCCTCTACTACGATACAAAGATGTGTGTAAGCGGGACATGATTGATACAGGCATTGATAATGCACATTGGGAGCAAGTCGCCGCTGAACGTGTTGCATGGAGGGCAAATATCAGAAATGGAATAAAGTCAAAGGAGAAAATTATTGCAGAAAAGTCACACACCAAGCGTTTGAGACGTAAGATGGTGCATGATGGTGGAAATGACCACGTGTTCACATGCACCCACTGTGAACGGACATTTACAGCGCAAATTGGCCTTATCAGTCACACTCGCTACCGCCATAGTTAAAAGTTATTATGCCTTTTTAAAGCACAAACTATCGTCTGTCAAGACGGCAAGGTGCCAATGTCATATATGTAATGATGAACAAACGAACGTACGCACGGATTTTATTTTCAAAGGGTAACAAATCGGGCACGCAGGCCCGTCGTACATTCGGCCCTTCCAATCACACATCTTTCGATCATCAATAATGCATAATACATTCACATAGGAAAACAAAAAAAAACATTGTCAAATAATGTTGTAAACATAAACAATGCATATTACAATGTTGTGAGACACATACCCCAACCATCCCCCATCTACCCACACATCCCCCACCCAACCACACACACACACCCCCAGGCACACATACATTCCCTCACCCATCCACCCATCCCCACCCACACATCACACACCGCCCACCTACACACATCTCCCCAAACACACACACACATCTCCCACCCACCAAACGTCCCCCACACACACATCCCCACCCACCCACATACACTCCCAGGCACAACTACATGAACCCGCCCATTCATCACCCACCCACACATCCCCACCTACACACATCTCCCCACCAATGACTAATACAAGTAGATGCCAAGTAAACTGACCTGCAGTGCTTCATAGAAGAGCCTATACTTAGGCTTTGACCACAATAGAGTTGTAATAAATGGATCCAGGCTGTCTGGTATAAATGGTACCAATACCTGTACAAGCATTCAGTATTTCACAATAAATATGTTCTCAAAAGTAAATAATATTGTTAACGTAATAACACTAGTACATATAATATTACAAGGAGAATAAAAGGCTACCGTAATTCCAGGTAAAGTGTTTTTTATACCGGTGTGTAATAGTGGGCTAGGTCATGAAACTATGAGCTTGGGTAAGCAGTTCCCTTCCACACCGCATTTATTTCAAGAAAAAACAAATCACTACTACCCATTGTACGAGTCTGTGTCGACCCAGAGTTGTTCTGATTAGAGCAAAAACAAATTTGGTCACAACTGGGACAAACTGAGGGTCATTGTGTTGGTATGTGAGTACACTCGTCACTCTGCCATCACGAATGATATATTACATTAGGAGTGTCAGTCACTTGCGAATTGATGAATTGCTGATCAAAGTGTCTCGCTGGGGTCTCAGAGTTTGTGCTCTGTATGACGTGTTCGGCAGGCTGCACTGCAGACAAAGACTGTGGCATATAGGATATTACACGGGGTAATTAAGCCAACCCTGCTGCTTTTAAACCGTCTTTAAATGATCACAATGTTGCTGAGTTGTCTACTCCTGGCATACCACTGCTGCTGAGTTGTCTACTCCTGGCATACCACTGCTAATGAGTTGTCTACTCCTAGCAGATCACAGCTATTGAATAGTCTACTCCTAGCAAACCACGGCTACTGAGTTGTCTACTCCTAGCAAACCACGGCTACTGAGTTGTCTACTCCTAGCAAACCACGGCTACTGAGTTGTCTACTCCTAGCAAACCACGGCTACTGAGTTGTCTACTCCTAGCAAACCACGGCTACTGAGTTGTCTACTCCTAGCAAACCACGGCTACTGAGTTGTCTACTCCTAGCAAACCACGGCTACTGAGCTGTCTACTCCTAGCAAACCACGGCTACTGAGTTGTCTACTCCTAGCAAACCACGGCTACTGAGTTGTCTACTCCTAGCAAACCACGGCTACTGAGTTGTCTACTCCTAGCAAACCACGGCTACTGAGTTGTCTACTCCTAGCAAACCACGGCTACTGAGTTGACTACTCATGGTATATCACTGCTACTGTGTTGACTACTAATAGCACACCACTGCTCCTGAGTTGTCTACTCCTGATACACCACGGCTATTGCGTTGTTTTCTCCAACCGGCACAAACCTCCATTTCTGCGAGTAGTTGTGTTATTTCGTTGTTTTGTTTTTCGATGATTTATCTATTTGTGTTGTCCTGTCCTTGACAAAGACTCTTAGAATCGAAACGTCGGCCGTCCTTTGTTGTCCTATTGTACTTATTTGTTATTTTATTATTTCATGTTATATATTTATTGATTACTTCTGATTTTTGGATGTCACACTTTGTTTTTCACCTGTGTACGATGGATTTTCTTAACTTGTAAGGTATATGAATGTGCATTTTGTCTGTGTTTAGTATGTCACTTCTTTTCGTAAGAGCAAAATATACCTAATTGTTTCCAGTTCATATTTCTCTTGTGTTCCATGTCTTCTCCAAGCTGATCACAGCTACTGAGGTGTCTACTTTTGACAGACCACCACTACTGAGTTGTCTACACCGGACATACCACGCCTACTGAGTTGCTTACTCCTGGCAGGCCGATACCAGTCTTAGGATGGTGTACGACTTCTGCGGTAGTTTCAGGTACCATAGGGTGAGATAGTAACTATCTTAGACGGTTGTAGTAGCTTCTCCGCTGATGTTTGAGAAAGATGGGCCCTTGAAGAGAAGGTGGTCGATGGTTTAACAATAATGAGAACAATGTCTGCACAAGGATGCATGTCTGGCATTGATGCAGTCTGGTTATTGACTCCAACATGCCTCATTAAAAACACTAAAATTAGAATGGTTTACTCCTGCAAAGGCCATTGACGTTGTCGCTGTTTCGGTTTGAGAATTTCATTAAATCAACGGGCAAAAATAAAGGATGGGGGTGGGGTGCAAAAGAGTCTGGACGATACTCATTCCGTAGAGGACAACACGGATGGATTTTCAGTAGGGCTAACACTGGTGTCATGAGAAGTGGAGCAAACATTGTCTGTCTAGACCTAATACCAGGCAGTCAACATGTGTTGTGGTGAATCGTGACCTGAGTTGCGCTGAGTTAAGTCACAAACTGACATCATAGCACCTCAGACACTCCAATTTGTGCTCCGTCCTTATCTTCAACAACCAGAGAAGAGTATGAATACTAATGATACCAGTTAAAATCTGATTATGTGTCCGCCTGGCGTTTCCTCGGACAACTGAGTGTCGGCCAGATCCTCTAGTCACTCGCTGCCTCACTATTCACACCAGGCAATGATGGTGTATTGTTCTTCCACACCACACCCCATCCCAAAAGAGCCCTGACCACATCTGCATTATCGTGCAACTATACCCCACGCGGAAGTTCAATACCAGCCATTGTATCCGTATGCTCGTCTCCCAGCACAAAAACATGTCATAGAGAACATATCCAACGAATACTCCCTATCTTAGAATGTTTAATTGAAGCATGCCTGACTTCACCTGGTGTGCGAGACTCTCCACACAGGGCTATTAGAAATGAACGGGCTGACAAGCTCGCAGGTGAGGCTACTGTGGAGGGCGGATGCTCCATGGACCAGGCTGACATTCTGAATGCTCTACGAGAAGTAAGACTTTTGCGAGAACCAAGTGATGACTGTTAATCTACAACCATGGTCAGACTGCGAGGACAGCAAATTAAAAGAGTTGTGGCCAACAAGAACACTCTGCAGGAAGCCAAAGAAGATTGATATACCAAAATAGAATTGGTGTCGTTAGCCGCTACACGTTGCTGGATTTGCTGAGGAGGGGATCCGAGCACTTATGGACTGAATGGTTCGATGTGCAATGAGGATGATATGTCGACTAACTAACTAACTAACTAACTAACTAACTAACTAACTAACTAACTAACTAACTAACTAACTAACTAACTAACTAATTCTCCACACATGTCATATCATCGCATAGTCAGAAATGACTACAGGAGCATGTTATGTTATGTACTGTATCTGTATATTCAAATAAAACATATCAAGTTTGTCATACAGCAGTTTCCTTCTAGGGTCTGTGGTGTGATAGCGCCATCTTATCGTGTAGACCACGGATCAAGGAGGGATAAATGGTCAATCTGTCTCTTACTTTGGCAAGCGACGAGCCCAGGCTTTGAACCCATATGCGACAGTGCTCATGATATTACCAGTTCGCTATCAATTTCGCTAGTGCACCCGCTCTGAATAGGGGGCTGCGTGGTCTCGAGGCATGGTGTCCGCCTCGAGTGCTGGAGGTCCCAGGTTCACGCCCTGGTGAGGACCGGGATTTATTTCACGTAGACGTCTAGTAATAAAATTTCCCCTGGCCTCTGGGTAGTGAGATCGGACGTCCATGTGTATTGTTGCGCATGTAAAAAATCCCTTGGCAGTTGAAAATCGAAAAAAGAGTAGCCTAACGGCGCCGCCCAGGCAAAATTTCGAGTTAAAAATCTACCCAAAGTATTTCAGGATCCTTGCCGGTGCTACAAAGTTCCTGCACTGAGCTGAAATTCTCCAGACTCAGGTTTGAGTTAGGAGGAGAACGGAGCACTTATGGGTTACACCCGTGTGCCGTGATGTTGATCCATCGACTAAACTTAACTAAACTTATGGGTTACACCCGTGTGCCGTGATGTTGATCCATCGACTAAACTTAACTAAACTTATGGGTTACACCCGTGTGCCGTGATGTTGATCCATCGACTAAACTTAACTAAACTTATGGGTTACACCCGTGTGCCGTGATGTTGATCCATCGACTAAACTTAACTAAACTTATGGGTTACACCCGTGTGCCGTGATGTTGATCCATCGACTAAACTTAACTAAACTTATGGGTTACACCCGTGTGCCGTGATGTTGATCCATCGACTAAACTTAACTAAACTAAACCCGCTCTGAATATTGCACGTCGTTTTCAGGACATTACAGGTTGTTTTTCATGGCAAATTTTACATTCAGTAGTTTGCCGGCATGGCACATAATGGATGGATGGATGGAGTTTGCCACTGCTTTCTTTATGAGAAACAATGTTACAGTTCAACTTAATGCCTGTGTATGAGATGAACTATTCATCCCGCCATCAGAGCACCAGATGTTTAAGAGTAAAAGCTCTACCTTTCGGCCACGACGACCTCTAAAGACTGAAAGAGCCTGCCAGGTGGGGAGTTATATATAAATTACCTGGTTGATAATGTGGATGTATCCATTTACCGCAGAAATATTTGCTCTTTTGATTACTGCTGGCGCTGAATGACTTGAGTAAATGCGCAGATTCTGAGGAAGAAAATAAAACACATGTTCTTGTCAGCTGTGATTCATAGATCAGATTCATGTGTTCACGTGATAATAAGTTCCATTTTATTATATTCAATACGTGATGATGTTTACAAAATTCAGCAATTTTACTTTATAATGTATTAGAAATGTGTGATTCTTACACCTAAGTAGATTTACAATTTTAATTTAGGAATGATATGAATAAAATTAGGTGGATCTGCGGTAAAGCTGTGAAAATGTAAACAATATAAAAGGACACAAAGTAGTGCAGCTTTACATAATAGATTTTACGACACACACAGGACGTTGCGGCGATTAGCCTTCATCAGCAAACAAACACATCCACAGACACAATATATAGTCAAGGAGATTTCCTGTGACTACATCAAAAGGTGACGACAGGGCGAGAAGAACAAAAAGATGAAAAAGTTAAAGCAATGAAGAGAAAATTAGAATTGAAAAACAGTATATATATATATATATATATATATATATATATATATATATATATATATATATATATATATATATATATATATATATATATACGTATAGATACATATGCGACAAAAATTTATATAAAATGTATAGATATGTAATTTAGGAAATGAATGGCAAATTCCGGAAAGTAAAAATTGACTAGTAAATCATCATAAACAGGCAGAAATGCTGGGGTTGATTTTGATAAGCAACGTCTTCTTCTTTTCTTCTTCTTCTTCTTCCTCCTCTTCTTCTTCTTCTTCTTCTTCTTTTCTTCTTCTTCTTCTTCTTCTTCTTCTTCTTCTTCTTCTTCTTCTTCGTAAAGTGTTGTGGGGGATGTAATGATGGGTTATGCAATTTCGAATTTTGAAATGTGATATTCATTTCTCTAAGTTTGTTCTTGATATCACCACATCATCTTCTTTGTGGCTTTCCCCTTCCCTGCATTGAGTATATTTCTTCAATATGGCTCTTTATGGCAGATTGTACCAGGGATTTCTTGTGATATGGCCAAACCATGTGGTTCATTTACTCTTTAATGCCATGCGTGACTGGTTTCAGACATATTCGAAATCCAATTTCTTCATTCCTAATTCTATCTCTCACTAATTAAGAATATTACAAGTGTCAGACAAAAAATGCACACTCACAGAGACAAAACACATACCATCTCACAAAATTATTATCGCACACGCATACCATTCAAGAATATTACAAGTATCACACATACACAGATACACACATACATACACGCACCATCTCAGAACATCTGGAGTGTCAAACAGACACACACACACACATACACACATACGCTAACTCAGAATTTTGCTAGTGTCATGGACGCACATACACTTTCACATACCTACACAGTGAGCACATCATCAACTCATACTATCTCAGAACAGTATTCATAATCTACTTTACATTTGTAGGGATCTCACCTGGGAGAGTTCACAAAGTTGACCAAACTATGAGCTTGGCTCCAACAAAAGTAAATTTCGGAAGACAACGAAATGTGTATTTATTTGACTTTCTTACCTGTTTGATATTCTCAATGTGTAAAGAGTATCCGTCATAGAGAGTTGGGTAGCTCTTGACATCACCATCCGATGCTATCAGATCATCAGTAGAATAGGAATGTTTGATTGTGTGAAATCTACAAGAACAAATTTAACTCTGTCACCGTCTGCTACTGTCACACAATCAAGTACTTTAAACTGATTGATTGACTGATTGATTGATTGATTTAAGAACCGACATCACAGCATTCGGGGCATTCCCATAAGCGCTCCGTCCCCATCCCCAGAAGCCAGCGAAGAGTTCCAACCCCAATAGTACCAGTAGCAATCTGATTATATGTGCGCCTCGCCTTTCCTCTCAGCGTCGAGCATCGGCCAGATCCCCTCGTCACCCCTCGCTGTCGTATTCTTGCCAGACCATGGTAATCCATTTGCTCCTCCGTGGTGTACACGAGCTTCCACAAGGCCGCAACCACGTCTGCCTTATCATGCATCAATACTCCACCAAGTTTTGCAGAGCCAGCCAATCTGTCTGCCTGTTCATTCCCCAGCACATCAGCGTGTCCCGGTGAAAAGATCCAGACGATGCTTGCCACCCGTGACTTCCGAAGCGAAGCAAGCCACTCGGCACGAAGCTTGCCTGTCCTCACCCTACTCAGCATGCTTTCTGAGTCAGTTACAATCACGATGTGTGTGTGTATCGTATTCTCCATCCAGCGGAAAGCTGCACTGACTGCCTCCACCTCCATTCTTAAACTAGATGTTGTGGTATCATATGCCAAGCTCTCCTGCACCAAACGTCGACCTTTAGCCTTTGCCAAGAAACCCCAGGCACTTCTCCTACCTCTCAACACCGAGCCATCTGTGTAGATAATCACATCACCCGGGCGAGCATTATCCTGAATTAGTTGCTGGATTTCCACTTATGTGGCCCCTGCTGGCCACTCCCTGCACTCCCGGCTCAATGTGATTATAACTCTGCACAAGTCTGACTGCTCCTCTGGCACTCTGACCCACTCCTCTCCTCGTCTAATGTTCTCCAAGGCGCACACCTGTCTGATCGTATCCTCCGCCTGAGCCATCCATGATTTCCCTATTATCAGTCGCTGGCCCTTAACTGAGTCTAGCGCCTCATGCAACGGGTGATCTGTGTCAGCAGCTACTCGGAGGTATGCCTTCACGTGCATCACCTTGAGCCTACCAGCAACAGTCGGCAGACCAAGGATGTAACGCATACACACTACTGGGGTGTCTCTGGTGCATCCCAGAATGACCCGCATAGCCTCGTTCTGTATGCACTCCAGTCTCACCAGCTGACTCTTTGAGACAGTGAGCAGTCCTAGTCCATAATCAATCGCTGAGAGGATCAAGTGCTGGTATAGTCTGAAAAGCATTCTCTGCTCTATGTCCATTGCAGCCATAGTTTTAAGTGCGTTGAGCCCCTTTTGAGATCTTGTCACAACCGTCTCCACATGATCCCTGAAGGACAGGCTCCTGTCAAATGTGATTCCCAGATACTTCAGTTTGTTTTCTCTGCTGACGCTTCCACCATCTATCGTAAGGCTTGGAACATCAGCTCTCATAATCCTATTGTCCAGAGAGAACCACAAAACAGCTGCCTTTTCCGGGTGGATGATAGCACCCATTTCAGTGCACCAGTCAATCACTTTGTCTACTGTCGCCTGTAGCTCTTGGGCGGTTTTCTCCCTATCTCTCCCCTGCCTATATGCAAGAATATCGTCTGCAAATGCTAGTATCCTTCTAAGTTTGCAATTTTGCTCGTCTACACGTTAAAGAGCACTGGTGAGATTGCGGATCCCTGTGGCAGTCCCGGGGTTAAAATATGTGGCTCTGAGGTCTATCCACCGAGACGGAGAGCAATCCGACGAGAATGTAGGACGGCCGCTATCCAGTTCACCAACCAGGGATTGACCCCCTTCTCCATCAGTGCGGTCATCAAAATATCATATCGAACTCTATTGTACGCATCCTCGAGATCAGGCGCCGCCGCCATCGTTTCTTGTCTACTCTGGAACCCCTCATAAACGTCAAAGGTAAAAGTGGCTGCATTTGACCAGGTATCTTATCCAGGCCTGTAGCTCCCTAGGCCTCTTGGAAGAAGCTTCCCCCTTTCCAAAACCTCTTGCAGCTTGACAGCGACTATCTTCTCTAAAATCTTCCCAAATGTATTTTGAAGGGTGTTGATCCTAAAGCCGCTAAGCCTTGAATGATCCTTGAATGGTTTTAGGAGAGGGATGAGATAACTGTGTACCCAATCCTGCGGTACTGATGCTGTCCTAATGCCCTGGTTAAAGCAGTCGGTCATCTCCTTCAGGTCTACATCGCTCAAAGCCTTCATGTGGCCATACCTGACCCCATCAGGCCCTGGTGCCGTGTCTTTTGCCTTTTTCAAAATATATATAACAGTTTCAACCCGTATGATGTCTTCATAATGCATATTCTTCGTGGTGCCAGATAACTCCTCTCTAACTGCATCCCTGGTGTCTGCATCATCATGATTGGTCTGCTCTATATATAATATTATGTCCGCTGAAAAGAGTCTTAATCTGGTGTAAGAGTTTATCGTGTTCAGATGTCCAAATAATTTTAGTAGGTTGACCTTTCTTTAACAGCTCTGAAAAAGTTGCTGTCATATCAGCAAAATTAGGAATGAACTGTTGTTAATAATTTATGTGTCCGAAAACTGTCCTATTTGTGTTGTGTCAACAACTGAAATGTGTATGTAGCGAACTTACTGATATATGTTTACTAAAACTCTTATTCCTTCCTTCCTTTCTTTCTCTCATTCTTTCCATCTTTGATTCTTTCTATCTTTCTTCCTTTTCTTTTTTTTCTCTTCCTTCACTTAATTTTTTTTTTTTTTTTAGCATATCCGTTACAGGACCTCGCTGTCAACACCAGCATCTTTCAGCTCTATGTTGATTTCTTGGCAAGATTACGCTCAGTAGTTTGCCATTGCTTTCTGAGCAGCCGGCTCAGTGTCCCGCAAGTCACCAGCGGGGGACGAACCGCTCCCAGCTCGCTCCCGCTGCGAGACTCTGCGTGACAAACGGGATTACGGAGAAAGTGTTGTAACCCCACAGCCAGAGAGACCGGCCACTTTAAATTAAGAACTATATATTCTGTAAGTGACGTTCAAACGCAGAAGTCACACACGAAATGTTGCATGATTTATTCTCAGTCAAATTTCTCTGCATGGAGTAGCCGAACATATACCAGTATTGGTGGTAAAATTAGTTAACCAGTCTTCAGGAATCTATGTGTAGTCGACAGGCTATAAAACGACCTCCTCAGCTATTTCTCAACAACTCATAAACTACGCTCATAACTTTAACAAAGAGAAAGCGTTTCGTATACTGCATTTGACGAACAATTTCTCAAATATAGTGAGGCGCAGAGTCGTGCGGTAGATTTTCTCAGTATGATGCAAGTCTCCAAAATGCCGCCCCTCCTTCGCTGCTTTTACAGCCCCCTTACATTGTCACCTGATGCGGCCGCCTCTCTGCATCATAGCACGGCACTGCCCTGGTGACGCGTTAGCAATTCATCATCATCATCAAGTGCCCTGCCAGCTGGCGTAGGCGTTCATGGCTCTCCACAGATCTCGGTCTTTGGTTTTCTGGATCAACTCTGCTGCTGATACTCCTCCGTGCCACCGTCTCAATCCATCCAGCATCATTTCTCTTGGTCTGCCTCTGCCTCTCTTCCCCTCGACCTTTCCAGTTGTCACGATGTTCTCCAATGCCTCTCTTTTCATTACATGACCAAAGAAAGTTGTTTGTTTCTTTCTTATTGTTGTATATAGTGTTCTAGTTTCATTAGCCTGTTTCAGGCAGTCGTCATTAGTTACTATGGCAGTCCAAGGAATTCTCAACATTCGTCTCAGGAACCACATCTCTGTTGCTTCTAATTTCTTCTTAATTTGTTCATTTACATTCCAAGATTCACTGCCATACAGCAAAACTGGTTCTACATAGCATTTCAGCACTCTCTTTCTTACACTCAGTGATAGTGACCTATTGCACAAGATACTCTTCATTTTCTGAAATGCGGCCTTTGCCTGCCCTATTCTGCTCTTAATCTCTGTTGTACATCTTCCATCTGATGTTATAAATGTCCCTAGGTATCTAAAATTAGCCACTTGGTTAAGAATTGTTCCTTCTATTTCTATGTCACATTTTGGTGTCACCATTTTCTTTGATATCACCATTGTTACTGTTTTCTTTATATTCAAGGAGAGTCCTTTCCTTGCACTCTCTGTTACTACAGTGTCCAACAATTGTTGTAGGTCTATTGATTTATCTGCCATCAAAACTGTGTCATCTGCATACCGTATATTATTTATATTATAACCTCCAACTAGTATTCCTGGCGTCTCTTTGATCTCTCTCATTATTACTTCGCTATATAGGGAGAAGAGATCTGGTGACAAGACACATCCCTGTCGTACTCCTAGCTTTATGTGTTCGTAACTACCCTCTTTATTTCCAATTTTAATTGCTGCTACTTGGTTCCTGTAAATATTCTTTATTATTCTTAAATCTTTCCCATCAATGTTGATATCTTCCAACATTTTAATCAGCTCATCATATTTTACTTTATCAAATGCCTTAGTATAATCTATGAAGCATAAATATATGTCTTTCTGTTTCTGTATTGACCTTTCTATTAGTGTCCGTAATGTATATATTGCATTGTTTGTGCCCTTTCCCTCCACAAATCCATACTGTTCTTCACTAAGTTCCATTTTTATTTTCTTTCTGGTTCTTCTCATTATGATTCTGAGCTGAAGCTTAGTGATATGGTTTATAAGATTAATTTTATGAAAATCTTCACATTCAATTGCTCCTGGTCTTTTTGGTATAGCTATAAATACAGATTTCAGCATATCACTGTGTAGATATCAACTGCTGTAAATATCATTTAACATTTTGGTTAATATATCTACTCCAAATTCTCCCAATACTTCTAATTCTTCTATTGTGATTTCATCTGGTCCAGCTGTTTTTCCTTTCTTCATATATTTCATAGCGTCAGCGACCTCTTCTTTTAGAATAGGAGGACCTTCTAAGTTACTTTCTTCTGTTAATTCTTCCCTTTCCCCATCATATAATTCTTTTATATACTCATTCCGCCTCTTCATTATATCATCTTCCTCCAATAATATCTTTCCTGTTTTTGATTTCAAACACCCTGTATTTATTCTTATTTTTCTTCCCGTGAGCTCACTTACTTGTCTGTGCATATTTTTTGTATATTTAATGGCATTTAATTCAATTTTTTTTGCACTGCTCATTTAACCAACTTTCTTTTGCCTTCCAACATTTATCTTTTATTTCTTTATTTATCTTAGCGTATTCTTCTTTTCATTTTTACTCTGTTTTCTTTTGTCCATCAGCATTAAGATTTCTTCATTCATCCGTTTTTTCTTAGCTATTTGACTTCTCTCCGGTAATATTTCTTTGCTAGTTTGATGAATGGAGTCCCTTAACATTTCCCATTGTTCATTTATACTCTGTATTTTAGCTGTTGCATTGTACCTATTTTTCACAGTCACTGTGTATTGTTCTCGAATTTCTTTATCTACTTTCAGAATCTCTTTATTAAGTCTCATGTTCCTAACCATTTGTTTCCCTCTCTTTAATCTTACTTTTATTTGTCCACATAGTGGTACATGATCACTATTACAGTCGGCGCCATGCATTGTTTTTACATTAATTAGAGCATTTCTAAATCTTTTATTAACTGGTATGTTGCGTATTTTCTGATAAGGACTTTTCCATGTGTATAGTCGTCTTTTATGGTGTTTAAACCACGTGTTTCCAATTATCATATAATTGATATTTGCTTATTCTATTAGATTTTCCCCTCTGTCATTTCTTGTACCTAAGCCATAATTCCCCACTACATCCTCCGTTTTCCCCTTTCCTACTTTTGCATTAAAATCTGCAAGTATTATTTTTATTTCCTGTGATCCAATTTGAGCCATCGCCATTTCTATTTCATCGCAAAAGTGTTGTATTTCTTCATCACTACTGCTTGTTGTTGGTGCATATACTTGTATAATATTGATATCTATTGGTTTGCCTTTGAATTTGACCAAAATAACTCTATCTGAAATACACCAGTATCCATTAAGTGACTTGGCTGTTTCTTCGTCAAGTATTATTCCTACACCTTTTTCATGTGTATCCCCTCCAGAATAAATTATTGTGTGGTTGTCAGCTATAATTTTGCCCGATCCCTTCTATCTCATCTCACATATTCATATTCATGCTACCCATTTCTGTTAAAACATTGTTCAACTTTCCTAGCTCATTTAATGTCCTAACATTCCATCTTCCTACTCTAAATTTATTTATTTTATTTATGATTTTGCCATCAGAAGCTGGATGACGGTCTGGTGTCACCTGTGGCTCATGACTGTCCCTATCGGACGAGGATGTCCTAAGACAGCCATTAACGTCGTTCACTAACTCTGATATATGTTTTGCCATGAAGTCTTGGGAAGATAATGTGGTGGTTTCCCCTTGCCTTCCACATTCACATTGTGATCATTTACCTCTACCTTTAACAGCCATTTCCGACTGTAAGGACAAGTGAGTGCCCTGCTCTGCTCAGCTGCAGAGTTGTCCACTTATTCGGGTGGATACTCGGTCCCCAGAGCTGTGTTAGCCACACCGTGGTGTGTTTCCATCCTCTACCATGGGGAGGTGCAGTTGGGATTTTACCTTCCTACAGTTATGGTCTATGACCAAAACTCTCCAGTACTTTTTAGAGGATCAGGAATTAGGCAGTTCCAAATAGTTTTGTATACACAGAAAAAAGTTCGTTTCCAATTTAAAATTGCAATGAGGATAACAATGCTCCACATGTGTACAGTACATATGAAATTGTAGTAACCGTATTTCAGCCAGAGTATTATTCATGTATTTACCACCTGACGAGATGCAGCCACATATGCCAGGCAAGAAATCGTGTAACATATTGTTTGTGATTGCTGTGTTTAGAAACAAGTACTAGTCTTTTCAGGACAGTTAGCATAATATCAGCAAATAAACTCAAGGCCTGTCACATGGTTTGAGGAAAAACTAAACTTACAATATATGTCAAGAAGAAAGTCAATGAATACCGTTTAATCATGACAACAATATGTTTTGTGAAGAGTATAATGAACGAAAGTGTAATCATAACAATACGTAGTGAAGAACACCATTAACCAATGATCAATCATGACAATCATGACATACAACAAACACTGAACATTGTAAAATCTTCAAAGTTCCTAATAGCCATGGCAGACATGAACGTCGAGGTTAGAAAAATCAAATATAAGCAGATTGTAGGACAACATTTTATGGGGACCAGAAACGACACAGCAGACGGCTGACACATTTAGTGGGGAGTACAAAGAGTTCAACAAGGGACATTACTGTGCGAACATGTGTATATTTCAGCTTGAAGGAGTTATATTGTTATTTTACTTTATGTTGTGTGATTTCTGCAGTATGTACCTGACGTGATGCAGCGCAATACGCCAAGCAATAAATCGTGCAATCTATTGTTTGTGTCTGCCTTATTCAAGAACAAATAGTATTATTTATAACACATTTTTTTCCAAACGTCCCCATGAAAATGTATATATGGAAAACCACTGGAGATGGAAGGAGAAACCAAATGTGCTACATTATGATGATGATCAGAAGTTGATTTAAAACAATGTTTCAAATGCCATGTCTGGTGCTGATATCAACTGTGACCACAAACCTGTGGTTATAAAATTGCAAATAAGACTTGAAAATGCAGGAATAAGGATATCAAGGTCGCCTCAGATAGATATATTAGCACTGAAACAACCAGGCTCACGTCAGCGGTATATGTTGGAAGTAACACGTTGGTATGACCGGCCAATCGCTGAAAGTATGACATTACCAGCGCAGTTTGCTATCAACTTCGGCTGCTCGCCTGACCCACATTCTAATGTTCAGATTTAATGATATGACTTGACCTACATTAACTTGTTCATAATTAATCATATGGCTTGATCTACATTATCCTGTTCATATTTAACTGGAACACCAGCATTAACCTACTTCAGAAAAGATAAGGCATTTTCTTCTCGACTCCAGTATTCAAGGCTCTTCTTATGTTTCTTAAATTTCTTCAGAAAGGCACGATTATCTGGGGCGAAAAATGTGTAGCCTGTATTTACCACGTCTAGTATATTGCTGGAATCATTCACAATCTGAGGAAAGAACACAATGCATGTATGGCTTGTATCTACTACATCTAGTATGTTATTGGAATCTTTCACAATTTAAGGAAAGAATAGAAATCATATATGCCTTGAATCTACGTCTAGTATTTTGTTGGAATCATTCACAATTTAAGGAAAGAACACAACACATGTATGGCTTGCATCTACCATATCCAGTATGCTGTTGGAATCATTCACAATTTAAGGAAAGAACACAAATGATGTACGACTTTAATCTACCACATCTAGTATGTTGTTGGAAACATTCACAATCTGAGGAAAGAACACAAAACATGTATGGCTTATGTCTATAACATCTGGTATGTTGTTGGAAACATTCACAATTGCAGGGCAAAAATCATGTGACCTCCGTGATTAACAATAAGAGGACGTAATCCTATCAACGCCGGTCTCCCTGGTCTATGGGTTACACGAATTTCTCCGTAATCCCGTATACTCTCGTGAGTAACGTCACGTGCGCGAGAATCGGTAGCGGTTATCTCCGCGTCGATAACTTAGGGGTATGTGAGCCGGTCGCTCAGAAAACAATGGCAAACTACTGAGAGTAATTTTGCCAAGAAATCAACATATATATATATATATATATATATATATATATATATATATATATATATATATATATATATATATATATATATATATTGTCTTATAATCATCAGATCTCTCAGCTATTTTAAAGTTTAATCTGTTTACTCACTTTTCGCACATTTCACGAATATGTTAATTGTTAATCTATTTACTAACCTATCTCACATCTTTCATCTATTATAATAGTTAATATATATACTGACCTTTCTCAGATCCTTCGACCATGTTAATTTTTAATCTATTCACTGACCTTCATTATTCGACTGAGTCTAGCCAGCTTTGGGTGTTCCATAATCTCTTCTGCTATCGTCCTCCGCCTACATGTGGCACCATCAATTACCATAAGGTCAGGACAAGTACAGTTTCTTTCACCTTCTTTTATGAACTTGCACTGTGCCTAGGAGAAAATACACAATATATATCACAAAATCGTCTATGTCACATAATCATATGTCACATAATCTTACATGTCGAATAACCATATGTGATAGTTGGACTAAAATGTTGACTTCTCGTCCTTGCCTTGTGTATGTAACTTACAAGTGCCTCTGAAGTCGAAGTGGGTTCGCCTGATGGCGAGGGGCACTGGAAATAGGGAAAGATAATCCACAAGCATAAATTAGACCAGTGCAATAGAAGTAGTACCACACGGTGGACTACGCTTGAGTTCAAGACGAGTGAGCGCGGGAAAATACACGAAATATGTGTCACATAATCATATATATTACATGACCACCAAGTCACACAATCATATATGTCACATAGTCATACATATTACATGACCATCAAGTCACACAATCATATATGTCCCATAGTCATACATATTACATGACCATCAAGTCACACAATCATATATGTCACATAGTCATACATATTACATGACCATCAAGTCACATAATCATATATGTCACATAGTCATACATACTACATGACCATCAAGTCACACAATCATATATGTCACATAGTTCATACATATTACATGACCATCAAGTCACACAATCATATATGTCACATAATCATACATACTACATGACCATCAAGTCACACAATCATATATGTCACACATTCATACATACTACATGACCATCACGTCACACAATCATACATGTCTCACAGTCATACATACTACATGACCATCAAGTCACACAATCATATATGTCACACAGTCATACATATTACATGACCATCAAGTCACACAATCATACATGTCTCACAGTTATACATACTACATGACCATCAAGTCACACAATCATATATGTCACACAGTCATACATATTACATGACCATCAAGTCACACAATCATACATGTCACACAGTCATACATATTACATGACCATCAAGTCACATAATCATATGTGTCACATAGTCATACATATTACATGATCACCAAGTCACACAATCATATATGTCACATAGTCATACATATTACATGACCATCAAGTCACACAATCATATATCTCACATAGTCATACATATTACATGACCATCAAGACACCTAATCATATATGTCACATAGTCATACATATTACATGACCACCAAGTCAAACAAACATATATGTCACATATTCATACATATTACATGACCATCAAGTGACACAATCATATATCTCAAATAGTCATACATATTACATGACCATCAAGTCACACAATCATATATGTCACACAGTCATACATATTACATAAAAATCAAGTCACACAATCATATATGTCACAAAGTCATACATATTGCATGACCATTAAGTCACACAATCATATATGTCACACAGTCACACATATTACATGACCATTAAACCACACAATCGTATATGTCACAAGTCACACATATTACATGACCATCAAGTCACACAATCATATATGTCACACAGTCATACATATTACATGACCATCAAGTCACATAATCATATATGTCACATAGTCATACATATTACATGACCACCAAGTCAAACAATCATATATGTCACATAGTCATACATATTACATGACCATCAAGTCACACAATCATATATCTCACACAGTCATACATATTACATAAAAATCAAGTCATACAATCATATATGTCACAAAGTCATACATATTACATGACCATTAAGTCACACAATCATATATGTCACACAGTCACACATATTACATGACCATCAAGTCACACAATCATATATGTCACACAGTCATACATATTACATGACCATCAAGTCTGATAATCATATATGTCACACAGTCATACATATTACATGACCATCAAGTCACCCAATCATATATGTCACACACTCATACATATTACATGACCTTCAAGTCTGATAATCATATATGTCACACAGTCATACATATTACATGACCATCAAGTCACACATCCATATATGTCACATAGTCATACATATTACATGACCACCAAGTCACACAATCATATATGTCACACAGTCACACAAGTTTTTTGACCATCAAGTCACACAATCATATATGTCACACAGTCATACATATTACATGACCATCAAGTCTGATAATCATATATGTCCCACAGTCATACATATTACATGACCATCAAGTCTGATAATCATATATGTCACACAGTCATACATATTACATGACCATCAAGTCAAACAATCATATATGTCACATAGTCATACATATTACATGACCATCAAGTCACACAATCATATATGTCACACAGTCTTACATACTACATGACCATCAAGTCTGATAATCATATATGTCACACAGTCATACATATTACATGACCATGAAGTCACACAATCATATATGTCACACAGTCTTACATATTACATGACCATCAAGTCACACAATCATATATGTCACACAGTCATACATATTACATGACCATCAAGTCAAACAATCATATATGTCACATAGTCATACATATTACATGACCATCAAGTCACACAATCATATATGTCACACAGTCTTACATACTACATGACCATCAAGTCTGATAATCATATATGTCACACAGTCATACATATTACATGACCATGAAGTCACACAATCATATATGTCACACAGTCTTACATATTACATGACCATTAAGTCACACAATCATATATGTCACACAGTCACACATATTACATGACCATTAAACCACACAATCGTATATGTCACAAGTCACACATATTACATGACCATCAAGTCACACAATCATATATGTCACACAGTCATACATATTACATGACCATCAAGTCACATAATCATATATGTCACATAGTCATACATATTACATGACCACCAAGTCAAACAATCATATATGTCACATAGTCATACATATTACATGACCATCAAGTCACACAATCATATATCTCACACAGTCATACATATTACATAAAAATCAAGTCATACAATCATATATGTCACAAAGTCATACATATTACATGACCATTAAGTCACACAATCATATATGTCACACAGTCACACATATTACATGACCATCAAGTCACACAATCATATATGTCACACAGTCATACATATTACATGACCATCAAGTCTGATAATCATATATGTCACACAGTCATACATATTACATGACCATCAAGTCACCCAATCATATATGTCACACACTCATACATATTACATGACCTTCAAGTCTGATAATCATATATGTCACACAGTCATACATATTACATGACCATCAAGTCTGATAATCATATATGTCACACAGTCATACATATTACATGACCATCAAGTCACACATCCATATATGTCACATAGTCATACATATTACATGACCACCAAGTCACACAATCATATATGTCACACAGTCACACAAGTTTTTTGACCATCAAGTCACACAATCATATATGTCACACAGTCATACATATTACATGACCATCAAGTCTGATAATCATATATGTCCCACAGTCATACATATTACATGACCATCAAGTCTGATAATCATATATGTCACACAGTCATACATATTACATGACCATCAAGTCAAACAATCATATATGTCACATCGTCATACATATTACATGACCATCAAGTCACACAATCATATATGTCACACAGTCTTACATACTACATGACCATCAAGTCTGATAATCATATATGTCACACAGTCATACATATTATATGACCATGAAGTCACACAATCATATATGTCACACAGTCTTACATATTACATGACCATCAAGTCACACAATCATATATGTCACACAGTCATACATATTACATGACCATCAAGTCACATAATCATATATGTTACAGTCATACACATTACATGACCATCAAGTCACACAATCATATATGTCACACAGTCATACATATTACATGACCATCAAGTCTGATAATCATATATGTCACACAGTCATACATATTACATGACCATCAAGTCACACAATCATATATGTCACACAGTCATACATATTACATGACTACCAAGTCACACAACCATATATGTCACACAGTCATACATATTACATGACCATCAAGTCACACAATCATATATGTCACATAGTCACACATATTACATGACCATCAAGTCACACAATCATATATGTCACACAGCAATACGTATTACATGACCATCAAGTCACACAATCATATATGTCACACAGTCATACATATTACATTACCATCAAGTCACACAATCATATATGTCACACAGTCACACATATTACAAGACCATCAAGTCTGATAATCATATATGTCACACAGTCATACATATTACATGACCATCAAGTCTGATAATCATATATGTCACACAGTCATACATATTACATGACCATCAAGTCACACATTCATATATGTCACACAGTCATACATATTACATGACCATCAAGTAACACAATCATATATGTCACACAGTCATACATATTACATGACCATCAAGTCACACAATCATATATGTCACACAGTCATACACATTACATGACCATCAAGTCACACAATCATATATGTCACACAGTCATACATATTACATGACCATCAAGTCACACAATCATATATGTTACATAGTCATACACATTACATGACCATCAAGTCACACAATCATATATGTCACACAGTCATATATATTACATGACCATCAAGTCTGATAATCATATATGTCACACAGTCATACATATTACATGACCATATAGTCACACAATCATATATGTCACACAGTCATACATATTACATGACCACCAAGTCACACATCCACATATGTCACACAGTCATACATATTACATGACCATCAAGTCACACAATCATATATGTCACACAGTCATACATATTAAATGACCACCAAGTCACACAACCATATATGTCACACAGTCATACATATTACATGACCATCAAGTCTGATAATCATATATGTCACATAGTCATACATATTATATGACCATCAAGTCTGATTATCATATATGTCACACAGTCATACATATTACATGACCATTAAGTCACACAATCATATATGGCACACAGTCATACATATTACATGACCATTAAGTCTGATAATCATATATGTCACACAGTCATACATATTACATGACCATCAAGTCACACAATCATACATGTCACATAGTTCATACATATTACATGACCATCAAGTCACACAATCATATATGTCACACAGTCATACATATTACATGACCATCATATAACACAATCATATATGTCACACTGTCATACATATTACATGACCATCAAGTCTGATAATCATATATGTCACACAGTCACACATATTACATGACTATCAAGTCACACAATCATACATGTCACACAGTTCATACATATTACATGACCATCAAGTCACGCAATCATATATGTCACACAGTCACACATATTACATGACTATCAAGTCACACAATCATATATGTCACACAGTCATACATATGACATGACCATCAAGTCACACAATCATATATGACACAGAATAACTAACTGATTCACTGGCTTAACCAGAATCAACATCTTGGTGCTTGGGACACACTAAGATGTGCACTGTTCCTAGAAGGAAGTATGAAGTATATGCCACATTGTCTCAAAACGTCAATATTCTAAGATACACCAATGACGCAGTTTTAATAGTCGTCTGATTGTAGTCTGCAAACCATTTTAGACAAGGTGGAGTTGGTAGCGAATAGAAGGGAGGGATTACTATTAAACGTTAGTAAAACTGAATGTTTAGACGTTTTCAAGAAAGTACATCCCTAAGCGCTCTCTGCACAGTGAATGTATAAGCATCATTTAGGTACTAAACCACACAGTAACATCCGGGGAATGGTGTGACACAGAAGGAATGACAGGAATCGCCACATACAAAGATCTGTCACTAACATGAGCAACATCATAAGTGACAGAAACGTCATGATGAATAATGGAAGGCATGGCTTCTGAAAGGGGACAGTGGTTTAGACAGAACCATGATGGAAGGTGACAGTGGTTTAGACAGAACCATGATGGAAGGTGACAGTGGTTTAGACAGAACAATGATGGAAGGTGACAGTGGTTTAGACAGAACAATGATGGAAGGCACGGCTCCTGGAAGGTGACAGTGATTTAGACAGAACAATGTTGGAAGGTGACAGTGGTTTAGACAGAACAATGATGGAAGGTGACAGTGGTTTAGACAGAACAATGATGGAATGCATGGCTCCTGGAAGGTGACAGTGGTTTAGACAGAACAATGATGGAATGCATGGCTCCTGGAAGGTGACAGTGGTTTAGACAAAACAATGATGGAAGGCATGGCTCCTGGAAGGTGACAGTGGTTTAGACAGAACAATGATGGAAGTCATGGTTCCTGGAAGGTGGCAGTGGTTTAGACAGAACAATGATGGAAGGTGACAGTGGTTTAGACAGAACAATGATGGAAGTCATGGCTCATGGAAGGTGACAGTGGTTTAGACAGAACAATTAGTTAGTTAGTTAGTCGACAGATCATCCTCGTTGCACATCGGACCATTCAGTCCATAAGTGCTCGGATCCCCTCCTCAGCAAATCCCGCAGCGTGTAGCGGCTAACGACGCCAGTTCTGTGTTGGTTTATCAATCTTCTTTGGCTTCCTGCGTAGTGTTCTTGTTTGGCCACCCCTCTTTTAATTTGCTGCTCTCGCAGTCTGACCATTGTTGTAGATTCACAGTCATCACTTGGTTCTTGCAAAAGTCTTACTTCTCGTAGAGCATTCAGAATGCCGGCCTGGTCCATGGCGCGTCCGCCCTCCACAGTAGCCTCACCTGCGAGCTTGTCAGCCCGCTCATTTCCTTGTACTCCCGCATGCCCTGGCACGAAGATGAAACTAATCTTTGCCAGTCGAGACCGCTCCAAAGGAGCAACCATTCTCTTCGGATCGACCCCTCCTCTATCCTCTTGATCATGTTCATTGAGTCGCTAAGGAAACAAGCCCTAGTGAATGTCTGTGTCTCGAGCCATGTTATTGCTTTACTTACTGCCATGACTTCCATGGTCAGGCTACTTGTGGTTTCAGTGAAAGCACCAGAGTCCTCCTTCACAATTCTCCCTCCGGCCCGAGCTGTAAAGGCCCATGAGCTTCTCACATGTCGGATGACCGACCCATCTGTGTAGATGACCGCGTCACTGTCTAGCGAATTCTCGAAAATCAACGCTTGTACTTCAGCCTCAACAGCAGCCGGATTTTCTTGTCTGCATTTTCTATCTAGTTGGATGCAAACTGAAAAGGATGTGCAGAAGTCTGTTGGCACTTGCACCCACTCCTCGCCAGGTTCTAAGTCCTCAAGTGAACACACCTGTTGAAGAATGTCCTCGGCTTGACCCATCCACGACCGTCCTCTTTTTAACCTGCTGCCCTTCACCTTCCTAATTTCACTATGCAGTGGATGCTGTGTGTTTGCGTTAATTCTGAGGTAGGCGCGTGCCCTGCAAACTTGCATTCTCTCTTCAATGGTTGGAAAATCAAGAAGGTAGCGCATCGCCCTGCATGCTGTATCTCTTGTACATCCAAGAATAATGCGCATAGCTTCATTCTGTATCCTTTCCATCCTTTCTATCTGCTTATGGCTGACAGTCAGGATTGCCATTGCATACTCCAAAACAGACATGACCAGCCCCTCGTACAGAAGACATAGATGGCGCTGCTCACAGTTTGCTGCCGCCATCACCCGCATCGCTGCCAAACCCCGCTTGGCCTTTGTTATCACCTGGTCTATGTGCACATTATAAGCAAGGCTTCGATCAAACCGTATCCCCAGGTAATTCATTGCCTGCGTTCTTTCCACCGTCTCTGAACACAGCATTACAGTTGGTGTTGGATTGTTGACAATATGATTATTCAACGAGAACCAAGTCACTGTTGCCTTTGTTGGGTTGACCATTGCCCCAGCTTCATCACACCAAGTACTTATGCGATTGAGTTCGGTTTGTAGCTCCACAGCAACCTCCTCTCTATCCTTACCCTGACGATACACTAAAACATCATCGGCATATGACAATGTCCTGCCAGGTCCAGTGATCTGCTCACTGGTGATTCTCACTGTGTAGGCGTTGAACAGTACCGGAGATAGACAGAACAATGATGGAAGGCATGGTTCCTAGACGGTAACAGTTGTTTAGACTGAGCAATGATAAAAGGCATTGCTCCTGGAAAGTGACAGTGGTTTAGACAGAAGAATGATGGAAAGTGACAGTGGTTTAGACAGAACAATGATGGAAGGTGACAGTGGTTTAGACAGAACAATGATGGAAGGTGAAAATGGTTTAGACATGACAGTGATGGAAGGCATGGCTCCTGGAAGGTGACAATGGTTTTGACAGAACAATGATGAAAGGTGAAAGTGGTTTAGACAGAACAATGATGAAAGGCACGGCTCCTGGAAGGGGACAGTGGTTTAGACAGAACAATGATGGAAGGTGAAAGTGGTTTAGACAGAACAATGATGGAAGGCATGGTTCCTAGACGGTGACAGTGGTTTAGACTGAGCAATGATAAAAGGCATGGCTCCTGGAAGGTGACAATGGTTTTGACAGAACAGTGATGGAAGGTGAAAGTGGTTTAGACAGAACAATGATGGAAGGCACGGCTCCTGGAAGGGGACAGTGGTTTAGACAGAACAATGATGGAAGGCATGGCTCCTGGAATGTGACAGTGGTTTAGACAGAACAATGATGGAAGGTGAAAGTGGTTTAGAAAGAACAATGATGGAAGGCACGGCTCCTGGAAGGTGACAGTGGTTAAGACAGAACAATGATGGAAGGTGAAAGTGGTTTAGACAGAACAATGATGGAAGGCATGGCTCCTGGAAGGTGACAGTGGTTTAGACAGAACAATGATGGAAGGTGACAGTGGTTTAGACAGAACAATGATGGAAGGTGACAGTGGTTTAGACAGAACAATGATGGGAGGTGACAGTGGTGTAGACAGAACAATAATGGAAGGTGACAGTGGTTTAGACAGAACAATGATGGAAGGTGACAGTGGTTTAGATAGAACAATGATGGAAGGTGACAGTGGTTTAGACAGAACAATGATGGAAGGTGACAGTGGTTTAGACAGAACAGTGATGGAAGGCATGGCTCTTGGAATGGGACAGTTGTTTAGACAGAACAATGATGGAAGGTGACTGTGGTTTAGACAGAACAATGATAAAAGGTGACAGTGGTTTAGACAGAACAATGATGGAAGGTGACAGTGGTTTAGACAGAACAATGATGGAAGGTGACAGTGGTTTAGACAGAACAATGATAGAAGGCATCGCTCTTGGAAGGGGACAGTTGTTTAGACAGAAAAATGATGGAAGGTGAAAGTGGTTTAGACAGAACAATGATGGAAGGCACGGCTCCTGGAAGGGGACAGTGGTTTAGACAGAACAATCATTGAAGGCATGGCTCCAGGAAGGTGACAGTGGTTTAGACAGAACAATAATGGAAGGTGACAGTGGTTTAGACAGAACAATGATGGAAGGTGACAGTGGTTTAAACAGAACAATGATGGAAGGTGAAAGTGGTTTAGACATAACAATGATGGAAGGCATGGCTCCTGGAAGGTGAAAGTGGTTTAGACAGAACAATGATGGAAGGCATGGTTCATAGACGGTGACAGTGGTTTGGACTGAGCAATGATAAAAGGCATGGCTCCTGGAAGGTGACAATGGTTTTGACAGAACAATGATGAAAGGTGAAAGTGGTTTAGACAGAACAATGATGGAAGGCACGGCTCCTGGAAGGGGACAGTGGTTTAGACAGAACAATGATTAAAGGTGAAAGTGGTTTAGACAGAACAATGATGGAAGGCATGGCTCCTGGAAGGTGACAGTGGTTTAGACAGAGCAATAATAAAAGGCATGGCTCCTGGAAGGTGACAGTGGTGATTTAGACAGAATAATGATGGAAGGTGAAAGTGGTTTAGACTTAGCAATGATAAAAGGCATGGCTCCTGGAAGGTGATAGTGGTTTAGACAGAACAATCATTGAAGGTGACAGTGGTTTAGACAGAACAATGATGGAAGGCATGCTCCTGAAAGGTAACAGTGTTTTAGACAGAACAATGATGGAAGGTGACAGTGGTTTAGATAGAACAATGATGCAAGGTGAAAATGGTTTAGACAGAACAATGATGGAAGGCATGGCTCCTGGAAGGGGACAGTCGTTTAGAAAGAGCAATGATGGAAGGTGACAGTGGTATAGACAGATTAATGGTGGAAGGTGACAGTGGTTTAGACAAAACAATTATAGAAGGTGACAGTGGTTTAGACAGAACAATGATGGAAGTTGACAGAGGTTTAGACAGAACAATGATGGAAGGTGACAGTGGTTTAGACAGAACAATGATGGAAGACACGGCTCCTGGAAGGTGACAGTGATTTAGACAGAACAATGATGGAAGGTGACAGTGGTTTAGACAGAACAATGATGGAAGGTGACAGTGGTTTAGACAGAACAATGATGGAAGGTGACAGGGGTTTAGACAGAACAATGATGGAAGGCATGGCTCCTGTAAGGTGACAGTGGTTTAGACAGAACAATGATGGAAGGTGACAGTGGTTTAGATAGAACAATGATGGAAGGTGACAGTGGTTTAGACAGAACAATGATGGGAGGTGACAGTGGTTTAGACAGAACAATGATGGAAGGTGACAGTGGTTTAGACAGAACAATGATGGAAGGTGACAGTGGTTTAGACAGAACAATGATGGAAGGCATGGCTCTTGGAAGGGGACAGTGGTTTTGACAGAACAATGATGGAAGGTGACAGTTGTTTAGACAGAAGAATGATGGAAGGTGACAGTGGTTTGGACAGAACAATGATGGAAAATTACAGTGGTTTAGACAGAACAATGATGCAAGGTGACAGTGGTTTAGACAGAACAATTATGGAAGGTGACAGTTGTTTGGACAGAACAATGATGGAAGGCATGGCTTCTGGAAGGTGACAGTGGTTTAGACAGAACAATGATAGAAGGTGACAGTGGTTTAGACAGAACAATGATGGAAGGTGACAGTGATTTAGACAAAACAATGATGGAAGGTGACAGTGGTTTAGACAGAACAATGATGGAAGGTGACAGTGGTTTAGACAGAACAATGATGGAAGGTGACAGTTGTTTGGACAGAACAATGATGGAAGGTGACAGTGGTTTAGACAGAACAATGATGGAAGGTGACAGTGATTTAGACAAAACAATGATGGAAGGTGACAGTTGTTTAGACAGAACAATGATGGAAGGGGACAGATGTTTAGACAGAGTAATGATGGAAGGGGACAGTTGTTTAGACAGAACAATGATGGAAGGAGACAGTAGTTTAGACAGAACAATGATTGAAGGTGACAGTGGTTTAGACAGAACAATGATGGAAGGCATGGTTCCTAGAAGGTGACAGTGGTTTAGACAAAACAATGATGGAAGGCACGGCTCCTGGAAGGTGACAGTGGTTTAGACAGAACAATGATGGAAGGCACGGCTCCTGGAAGGTGACAGTGGTTTAGACAGAACAATGATGGAAGGCACGGCTCCTCGAAGGTGACAGTGGTTTAGACAGAACAATTATGGAAAGTGACAGTGGTTTAGACAGAACAATGATGGCATTAATGGCTCCTGGAAGGTGATAGTGGTTTAGACAGAACAATTATGGAAGGTGACAGTGGTTTAGACAGAACAATGTTGGAAGGCATGGCTGTCAAGGTCTCACACCCGAGGTTGCGACGCGTTGTCTGTACCAACGCCAGACAACATAACAACACGCAACCCTGAGTAATGTGAAACACGGCAGAGAGAATGCGGCGTCGTTACCGACGCCCGGATAGGTAGCCACGCACAGCAATTGAGTTCACCCCGTGAACCGTGCAGCGGACACCAGCTGACGTGTGCGTGTAAGCGTGTAGGAACTGGCAGACGGGCGGAGATCGTTGAAGGGACAGGTCGCAAGGGAATGCGAGTCGAGTTTGAATCTGCCTTGAGAGCTAGCCTGTACGACAGTGGGAGACTGAGTCGAATGCTTGTATAAGTTTAACTGTAAGTGAGATGTTTATTGCTTGCATGTATTATTATGTAGTGTAGTGATCTTGTTCATGTTGAAATGATTGCTATAGATTGTCAGTGCGCGATGTTTGTGCGATAATTAATGCAACGCGTCAATAAAGCGTGTGAATAATACTTTCGGATATTCACTTCGTGTGATTTGATAGTTTGATATTACTTCACACTTGCCAGAAAACGAGCTACTTGTCTTGTGTTATGCAAGACTCTGACAAGTGCGAATGTGGTGGCTTTCGTCCGGGTTTTGAATCAAATGCGAACGTATAAATTTGTTTGTCCGAGTTTGAAGCGAATGTGAACATGCCGATAGAAGTGCGCAAGTCATAGATTAAGGTAAAGTAACGAATTAATAGAGTTGATTTAATTAAATTATAAGTGTGAAGATATTATTTGAAGCCAATCGAGGCGTCTTCAGACTTAGCACTAAATTCAACAAATTTTGTACCTAAAATCCAAAATGGCGGCCGTGCCCTTGAATGTCATTGAGTAGGGTTAGCGTGAGCGTGAAAGTTGTTGATTGTGGTAACGACTAACAATAATACTTGACAGCATACAAACCTTTACAGACTTCAGTGACATTACACACACCATACATTTACAAACGTTCTAATTTCGTTTAGTTTAAAAAGTACAGGGTTTTTGTGACAACTTTACCTGAGTCTGGTGAACTTCAAAACATTTTTTATGCGTCAACCCGAAAGACGTTCCAGTGTGATTTCGAGCACCACTGAACAGCACAGTACCCAAGGATTACTTGAGTATAAAATTTTTTTCCAGCTTTCTTTATACTTTCGTTAGTCTGGCTTTGGACATTAACTGTGCTATAAATATTTGTAACTTACTAACATCATAAGTAATTTTGTTTATATTTATTCCATCATATCTATTGTTCATCATGTCTTCTTTAAACGATTTCATTGAAATGGGTTTAAAAATGAATATGTCTGGTGAGGGATTGAGAACATGGAGTAAAAGTGAATATGCAGAATATCTTTTGAAACAAGAGCAAATTAGTGAGAGGGATGAGAGAGCGGCCGAAAGGGCATTAAAGCAATCAGAAGTTGCTCTGAAAAGTAAAGAAGCAGACTCAGAAGCTGCTTTAAAGCTTCAACGGGCACAATCAGAAGCTGCTCTAAAGGAATCAGAAGCTGCTTTAAAGCTTCAACAGGCACAAGCAGAAGCTGCTCTGAAAAATAAAGAGGCAGACTCAGAAGCTGCTTTAAAGCTTCAACAGGCACAATCAGATGCTGCTCTAAAGCTTCAACAAGCACAATCAGAAGCTGCCTTAAAACAGTCAGAAGCTGCAGTGAGGCAAGCTGAGATCTTAGCACAAAGTAAGAAAGAAGAGCAAGAAACACAAATGAAAATTGAACAACTTAAAGCTGAATGTTCTAAAGCGAAAGTGAATAGAGAAACAGACAAAGATCAACCTCATAAGAAGTACCAAGGTCTGATCAAAAGTTACAACACAGGTGATTGCATAGCAGCATTCACCCAAAATTTTGAATTTGTTATGGATCATTACAAAATCCCAAAACCTGAAATGGGGATAGTATATGTAAGAAGTCTTTCTGGGGAACCTCTTAAAGTCATAGAGTCTATCCCAAATGACCTGAAAGAAGATTATCTTTACATTAAAGCAAAAATTATGTCACATTTTTTGCTAGATGAATCAGGTTATAGAGAACAGTTTAGGAAGTTGTCTCCTAAGCCAACACACACGTTCTCTGATTACATCTCAGAAATTCAAAATATTTTTTCTAAATGGCTGTCAGCAGCTAAAGTAAATGGAAGTTATGATAAATTGGTTGACCTTATGTTGAGAGATAAGATTATTGCATCTCTCCCAGCTCCCTTTTCTAAATTTTTGTTGGAATGTCAGTGTGAAAGTGTTCAACAGATTGAAAGGCGTGGCTCTGGTTATTTTGCAGCCAATAAGCATTGTTTCTCTAGTAGTCTAACCAGCACAGACTTTGTAGCAGCAGCTACATATGGCAAATATCAGGCAGGGTCAAATAGCAAACAAAGACCTTATAGGCAAACTGCAGAGAAATTATATCAGTGTAAATATTGCAACTATGCACACAATGAGCATGATATGTGCGACCAACATCCTGGGTACACTGCTTACTTGCATAATTACATTTCTAAGCAAGAGAAAGAGAGGAAGAACTACAAAAAACTTACAAAATGTTACCTTTGTAAGGCTTTTGGTCACTGGCGTAAAGATTGTAAAGCCAAGTCAATGACAAAAAGGGCTAATGCAGCCATGTTTGACATTTCTTCGTCAGAAGATGAAAGTGTACAAGATCACCCAGTAAACTCGGCACACTCCATTGAAGTGTTCCATCAGGAAAAATGTACCATTTGTGATCAATTTCATGAGGATGGCGTGTTAACATGCGGCCATTCTATACCTATTACCAGTGAGGAGGCCAATTCGGTAGTAAACTCCAAAGGTATACTAAACATACACCAGGGGTATGTTAATGGTAAAGCTGCCACAGTCTTACGTGATAGCGGGAGTACTCTCATTGGTGTAAAGAGAGATTATATTTTACCAACACAATATAGTGGTAAATATGTCACATGCAGGACATTCTCAGGGAACATAGAGAAATATCCACTTGCGTGGGCATATATAACTACACCATTCCTTACAGGAAAGGTGAAATGCGCAGCATTAACCAATCCTTGCTGTGATATTATCATTGGAAACCTTCCTGAAGTGAATGACATACTACATGACATCAATACATCATCTGTCAGTTGTAATATCGATACTACCACTTCACCTTCATCACCAATCACCATTCATGATGTATTACCACCTGTAATTGAATGTACAAATACCAACCTGGCTATGCCAGAACATACATGTAATTGTGTGAATGTAACATCAATGTGTAATGAGAATGATCATTGTAATGTAGTAAACGCAGTAACTCGATCTACTGCACAGATGCAAGATCGAATCGATCAAACAGAGGCTTTACAACGAGTAAGTCCTGTTGTAACATCTCCTGAGACAACTAGGGAGACGTTTATAACATCTCAGAAAGCCGATCGATCTCTGCAAAAGTATTTTAAACTTATAGGCCAAAAGCCAAGAGTAGCAAAGAATGCTCAATGGTACTTTGCTCTCAAGAACGGAATTCTAACACGGTATTACACAAAAGGTTCCAGCACTATAGAACAAACAGTGCTACCGTTAGAAAACCGCAAGCAAGCATTGAACATAGCTCATGACATACCCTTTGCAGGACACATGGCTTATGCTAAAACTAGAGCAAGGTTACTTACTCAATTTTATTGGCCAAAGTTTTGCAACGATACCAAACAGTATTGCAGATCGTGTGACATCTGTCAAAAGCTTGTCAAAAAGGGTAAACACCCACAAGCTGAATTGCAAGTTACTGATTTGGCTAGTAGACCGTTTGAAAAGATCTCGGTCGATATAGTTGGTCCTCTGAACCATATAACATCTAAAGGTAATAGATACATTGTAACACGCATTGATCTATGTACTCGTTGGCCAGAAGCGATTCCAATGAAGAACATAACTTCCAACGACATCATGGAAGTGTTCTTTCATATTTTTGCGAGGGTAGGATTCCCTGATACCATCCTTTCAGATCGGGGTAGCCAATTTATTTCCTCGGCTACACAAGCCTTTACCAAAATGTTGGGTGTTAAACAATGCTTCAACAGCCCATATCACCCACAATTGACCGGTATAGTAGAAAAGATTAATGGCGATATGAAACATATGCTCTCGAAGGTAACCCAAGAACATCCTGAAGATTGGGATACTTATCTGCCTGCCATTTTGTTTGCATATAGGGAAGTGCCCCATTCCAGCACTGGGTTCTCACCATTCGAAATGTTATATGGTGCACAACCACGCGGCCCATTATCTCTGTATGAAGCTGTGTTGACTGGAAGTACAACTGTATTTATACCCATTTCACCATATGAACATGTAACATCATTGCGTGATAGAATTATGAAATCATGTATATTAGCCAAAGAAGCTCTCCAAAAATCAGGAGCTATTTACCGACAATATGCCAACAGAGGAAATAGAACTATTACACTGACGCCAGGACAGGACGTGCTTCTTCTTTTGCCAAGTGATAGACATCTCCTAACTGACTCATGGCAAGGACCGTTCAAAGTGCTACGACAAATTTCGACGGTAGATTACGAGATTGCAGTTAGGGACAAACATAAGATTTTTCATATTAACATGCTCAAACCTTATCACCACAGGCAAGACGAACAAGTAGAGACTGCAGCAAGCACCTCCATAGTGGACCAGACGGACGACAACGACACTGACGAGATACCAACACCAGGTCTTGACACGACGACCAACTTACAAGACATTAAGGTAAATCCTAACCTGACACAGACACAGACTAACAGTTGCAGACAACTGATACAAGACTACAGGACTATCTTTTCTGACAGCCCAGGACAGACAGATTTAGTGCAACACCAAATCATCTTAACATCTGACGTTCCTATTAAGTGTAGACCATATTCCATCCCTATACACTATAAAGAAAAACTTCATCAGGAAATCATTGATTTAGAAACAAATCATATTATTCGACGTTCACAATCACATTTCTGTTCACCAATAGTATTGGTACGCAAAAAGGACAACACTATTAGACTCTGTGTGGACTATCGTAAGCTCAACAGCATTACACAGTTGGATTTAGAACCAATGAGCAACTGTGAAGACATCTTGACTGAACTATCTGACTCACGTTATTTTACTAAACTTGACATGACAAAAGGCTACTGGCAGATAGCTGTACATCCTGATAGTATACATCTGACTGCATTTGCCACACCTTGGGGTTTATACGAATGGTGTAAACTACCTTTCGGATTAGTCAATGCACCAGCGACCTTCGTCAGAATGACAAGAATTCTTTTGACAGACATTGCTAACATCATTTGGTACATGGACGACATTTGCATACACACAAAGGACATGACAGAGCACATAACAGCACTACAGCAGACATTTGACAGAATTAGACATCATGGACTGACTGTAAAACCTTCCAAAGTGGATATAGCCTTTCAGGAAATTTCATTTTTGGGCTATAAGATCTCAAATGGCTTTATATCAACTGACGATAACATCATGTCCAGAATTTTGAAATTGTCGCTTCCGACAACTAAGAAACAGTTGCGAAGTGTGTTAGGTTTGTTAAACTATTATAGACAGTTTATTCCTCATTTTGCTGAATTGACCAAATGTTTCACTGATCTACTAACAAATAAACACCCCAATGTGATTGTAAACAGTGAATGTTTAAGGCCAGCATTTACGAAAATTCTTTCTTATTTTTCTAAATCACCTATTTTGAAATTGCCAAATTTGAATATTACTTTTAGATTAAGATGTGATGCGAGCTCCGTAGCCATTGGAGGTGTGCTTCTCCAAGAACACGACCAAATCTTGTACCCAGTATACTACGTCTCTCGAAAACTGAACACCAGCGAACGAAATTACAGTACACCGGAACTCGAGGCTCTTGCCATGGTATTTTCGGTACGTAAACTTTCTAGATGTTTGTTAGGCAAACATTTCATTATTGAAACAGATAATACTCCGCTGACAATTGTTACCAGAGGAACGCCTAGTAACAGCAGGGTGGCAAGATGGTCCCTTCTTCTGCAGGACTATAGCTATGAGGTTAACCACATAAAAGGTTCACAAAACTGTCTTGCAGACCTTTTGTCGAGATGTCCATACAACGAACCTAATACCCAGTCGACACCAGAGCACAGTGCAGAGGGTGTATAAAACTGCAACGTAGATAGTGCTCAGTACCATAGCCAATTGTGACAATGTGTCAGTAACGCTGTGTACACCATTGTGATGGGGAAGATTGTATCTCCCAATGTATATAACTTATGTACATATTGTGATTCTTATTATTATCATGCGAATGAGTGCGTGTATAATTGTGAGATATGTGAAAGAATGAAATCAGTATTATGTAAACTAATGTGTTGTATACCTGTGAGATATGAGAAAGAATATAATTATTATTGTAAATAAATATTTTAACAACCAGACACTACGGAGAAGTGTCACGGGACAACACTAGAGGATCCAAGAAGTTACCAAGCCACTAAAACGTGAGGTAATCCTAAAGTATCCAGACCGAGGTGCCCAAGACGTTTTAACAAGGTACGAAAGATGACTGCGACAGTACAATCCGAGCAGAAGACGGAAGAGATGATCCAACAGCTGATAGTAACAACTACTACTCCGTTTATAGAAGATCCATCCAGAACGGACCAGCTTTGTTTGAATGACATCACAACACATGTAATAGTACAGCTGTATACTTCCGAGTTTTTGCATATTATTAAAAGTATATAAATGTATGACGTTGTATTAAAATGTGATTTAAATTTTTTCCATATACGGAATTGTATATGTTGATTTGTATAGGATGTAATCTCAGCATCGTAACTTGATTGCTTCTTTACAAACGTGACTTTTTGTGCACATTTGTCAATAAGGATCAAATTATGACACTAAGAAACGAGTTTGCAATTGTAATTTATGTCTTGTAAACGACGATAAATTATTGTTCCCAAAAATTTTCTGTATAATAACCATGGGACATTATTCTAAATTGTTGGTGATATGTAAATATGTATTGTAACCATTAACATGTGTGCTTGATAAATAACATGTCAATGTAACATCGTTTAGATATGGACAGTATATTGCCAAAACTGTTGACCTTCATTAGAAACTCTAAATAGAGGTCTGATGGAGGAGTCATCTCAGAGGGAGATGCTCACGGCTTGACCTGATTATTTTAGTATTTTTGTTCTTGGTTGTGAGGTAGGGGCCAGTTTAGCCGATACCTACCGGACTAGCTGGGTCACAGCGAGGTAATGCCCATTAAATAGATTGTACTTGACTGTTGTACTTCATAGTGCAATATAAGTGGTGTATACATATTGTTGACTATTCACCTGTATATATTTATTATAATTGTTAATGTATAATGTTCGACTTTGACATGTTTAATAACACCTAGATATAGATTGTACATGAAAGGAAATCCTTTCATGAAAAAGGGGTGTGGAGAGTGTCAAGGTCTCACACCCGAGGTTGCGACGCGTTGTCTGTACCAACGCCAGACAACATAACAACACGCAACCCTGAGTAATGTGAAACACGGCAGAGAGAACGCGGCGTCGTTACCGACGCCCGGATAGGTAGCCACGCACAGCAATTGAGTTCACCCCGTGAACCGTGCAGGGGACACCAGCTGACGTGTGCGTGTAAGCGTGTAGGAACTGGCAGACGGGCGGAGATCGTTGAAGGGACAGGTCGCAAGGGAATGCGAGTCGAGTTTGAATCTGCCTTGAGAGCTAGCCTGTACGACAGTGGGAGACTGAGTCGAATGCTTGTATAAGTTTAACTGTAAGTGAGATGTTTATTGCTTGCATGTATTATTATGTAGTGTAGTGATCTTGTTCATGTTGAAATGATTGCTATAGATTGTCAGTGCGCGATGTTTGTGCGATAATTAATGCAACGCGTCAATAAAGCGTGTGAATAATACTTTCGGATATTCACTTCGTGTGATTTGATAGTTTGATATTACTTCACACTTGCCAGAAAACGAGCTACTTGTCTTGTGTTATGCAAGACTCTGACAATGGCTCCTGGAAGAAGAGGCTCTTACATGATGATGATACATGAGTGGCAATCATGTCACTGTTATCTATCTGTCATCATGTCACTTTTATCCATCTGTCATCATGTCACATTTATCTAACTGTCATCATGTCACTGTTATCTATCTGTCATCATGTCACTGTTATCTGTCTGTCATCATGTCACTGTTATCTGTCTTTCATCCTGTCACTGTTATTTGTCTGTCATCATGTTACTGTCATCTATCTTTCATCATGTCACTGGTATCTTTCTGTCATCATGTCACTGTTATCTATCTGTCATCATGTCACTGTTATCTATCTGTTATCATATCACAGTTATATGTCTGTCATCATGTCACTGTTATCTTTCTGTCATCATGTCACTGTTATCTATCTGTCATCATGTCAATGTTATCTATGTGTCATCATGTCACTGTCATCTATCTGTCATCATGTCACTGTTATCTTTCTTTCATCATTTCACTGTTATCTGTCTGTCATCATGTCACTGTTATCTATCTGTCATCATGTCACTATTATCTATCTGTCATCATGTCACTGTTATCTATCTGTCATCATGTCACTGTTATCTATCTGTCATCATGTCACTGTTATCTATCTGCCATCAGGTCACTGTTATCTCTCTGCCATCATGTCACTGTTATCTATCTGCCATCATGTCACTGTTATCTATCTGCCACCATGTCACTGTTATCTATCTGCCATCATGTCACTGTTATCTGTCTGTCATCATGTCACTGTTATATGTCTGTCATCATGTCACTGTTATATGTCTGTCATCATGTCACTGTTATCTATCTGTCATCACGTCACTGTTATCTATCTGTCATCATGTCACTGTGATCTGTCTGTCATCATGTCACTGTTATCTATCTGTCATCATGTCACTGTTATCTGTCTGTCATCATGTTACTGTTATCTATATGTCATCATGTCACTGTTATCTATCTGTCATCATGTCACTGTTATCTGTCTGTCATCATGTTACTGTTATCTATCTGTCATCATGTTACTGTTATCTGTCTGTCATCATGTCACTGTTATCTGTCTGTCATCATGTCACTGTTATCTATCTGTCATCATGTCACTGTTATCTATCTGTCATCATGTCACTGTTATCTATGTGTCATCATGTTACTGTTATCTATCTGTCATCATGTCACTGTTATCTATCTGTCATCATGTCACTGTTATCTATCTGTCATCATGTCAATGTTATCTATGTGTCATCATGTCACTGTTATCTATGTGTCATCATGTCACTGTTATCTATCTGTCATCATGTCACTGTTATCTGTCTGTCATCATGTTACTGTTATCTATCTGTCATCATGTCAATGTTATCTATGTGTCATCATGTCACTGTTATCTATGTGTCATCATGTCACTGTTATCTATCTGTCATCATGTCACTGTTATCTATCTGTCATCATGTCACTGTTATCTATCTGTCATCATGTCAATGTTATCTATCTGTCATCATGTCACTGTTAGCTATCTGTCATCATGTCATTGTCATCTGTCTGTCATCATGTTACTGTTATCTATCTGTCATCATGTCACTGTTATCTGTCTGTCATCATGTCAATGTTATCTATGTGTCATCATGTCACTGTTATCTATCTGTCATCATGTCACTGTTATCTGTCTGTCATCATGTCACTGTTATCTATCTGTCATCATGTCACTGTTATCTATCTGTCATCACGTCACTGTTATCTATCTGTCATCATGTCACTGTTATCTGTCTGTCATCATGTCACTGTTATCTGTCTGTCATCATGTCACTGTTATCTATCTGTCATCATGTCACTGTTATCTGTCTGTCATCATGTCACTGTTATCTGTCTTTCATCATGTCACTGTTATCTGTCTGTCATCATGTCACTGTTATCTATCTGTCATCATGTCAATGTTATCTATCTGTCATCATGTCAATGTTATCTATATGTCATCATCTCACTGTTATCTGTCTGTCATCATGTCACTGTTATCTGTCTGTCATCATGTCAATGTTATCTATCTGTCATCATGTCAATGTTATCTATCTGTCATCATGTCACTGTTATCTGTCTGTCATCATGTCACTGTTATCTGTCTGTCATCATGTCACTGTTATCTGTCTGTCATCATGTCACTGTTATCTATCTGTCATCATGTCAATGTTATCTATCTGTCATCATGTCAATGTTATCTATCTGTCATCATGTCAATGTTATCTATCTGTCATCATGTCAATGTTATCTATCTGTCATCATGTCACTGTTATCTGTCTGTCATCATGTCACTGTTATCTGTCTGTCATCATGTCACTGTTATCTATCTGTCATCATGTCACTGTTATCTGTCTGTCATCATGTCACTGTTATCTGTCTGTCATCATGTCACTGTTATCTGTCTGTCATCATGTCACTGTTATCTATCTGTCATCATGTCACTGTTATCTATCTGTCATCATGTCAATGTTATCTATCTATCATCATGTCACTGTTATCTGTCTGTCATCATGTCACTGTTATCTATCTGTCATCATGTCACTGTTATCTGTCTGTCATCATGTCACTGTTATCTGTCTGTCATCATGTCACTGTTATCTGTCTGTCATCATGTCACTGTTATCTATCTGTCATCATGTCAATGTTATCTATCTGTCATCATGTCAATGTTATCTATGTGTCATCATGTCACTGTTATCTATCTGTCATCATGTCACTGTTATCTGTCTGTCATCATGTCACTGTTATCTATCTGTCATCATGTCACTGTTATCTATCTGTCATCACGTCACTGTTATCTATCTGTCATCATGTCACTGTTATCTGTCTGTCAACATGTCACTGTTATCTGTCTGTCATCATGTCACTGTTATCTGTCTGTCATCATGTCACTGTTATCTGTCTGTCATCATGTCACTGTTATCTGTCTGTCATCATGTTACTGTTATCTATCTGTCATCATGTTACTGTTATCTATCTGTCATCATGTCACTGTTAGCTATCTGTCATCATGTCACTGTTAGCTATATGTCATCATGTCACTGTTATCTATCTGTCATCATGTCACTGTTATCTATCTGTCATCATGTCACTGTTATCTATCTGTCATCATGTCACTGTTATCTATCTGTCATCATGTCACTGTTATCTATCTGTCATCATGTCACTGTTATCTATCTGTCATCATGTCACTGTTATCTATCTGTCATCATGTCACTGTTATCTATCTGTCATCATGTCACTGTTATCTATCTGTCATCATGTCACTGTTATCTATCTGTCATCATGTCACTTTTATCTATCTGTCATCATGTCACTGTTATCTATCTGTCATCATTTCACTGCTATCTATCTGTCATCATTATTATTGTTACTGCCGATAATGCACCTCTGTGTATTCGCAGAACAGCGTATTCTCTACCTATTTGCCGCAGAGAAAGATATTTTACAGATGGTTATTGCATAATTATGCATCAGCGGACACTCTTTTGATCAAAGGGCGCACCACAGTTTTGGTTTTAATTGTAGTGTATGTATGATCCATAGCATAAGGCTGGACAAACATGAAGAACTCGGGATTGGTACACTTCTGGCAAACAATTTGAAGAACTGTAGAATGGTCCACTTCAGGAAAACAAATTTAAGATCTGGAGATTGGTTCACTTCAGGCAACCAACTTGAAGAACTGTAGAATGGTCCACTTCAGGAAAACAAATTTAAGAACTGGAGATTGGTTCACTTCAGGCAAACAACTTGAAGAACTGGGGATTGGTTTATTTCTGGCAAACAACTTCAAGAACGAACTGGAGATTGGTTCACTTTTAATAAACAAATTGAAGAACTGAGGATTGGTTCAGTTCCGTTAAAAAGCTTAAAGAACTGGGGATTAGTTTATTTCTGGTAAATAAATTGAAGAATTGGGGATTGGTTCACTTCAGATATAAAAACACGAGGAACAGAGCAATGATTCACTTCGGGTAAACAGCCAGAAGAACTGGGGATGTCTCACAGACTAATGTTAGACCAGGATGTCCCACTGATTAGTGTCTGCCGAGGATGTTCCACTGATTAGTGTCTGCCCAGGATGTTCCACTGATTTGTCTCTGCCCACGATGTTCCACTGATTAGTGTCTGCCCAGGATGTTCCACTGATTAGTGTCTGCCCAGGATGTTCCACTGATTAGTGTCTGTCCAGGATGGTCCACTTATTATTGTCTGTCCAGGATGTTCCACTAATTAGTGTCTGCCCAAGATGTTCCACTGATTAGTGTCTGCCCAGGGTGTCAAGCATAGACTGCAATCTTTGACCCTGTAACATCAGCTAATCTTCCTCCCAATGATGGATCCAACATGATAAATCATAACATAATAGGCAACATTTCATGTACTTGCCCGCACGTCTGCACCCACCCACCTGTTACTTGCCATGAATATTTAGTCAGCTACTACTACTTGCCATACACATTGATAAAGAATGCTACTACTTGCCATACACATTGATAAAGAATGCTACTACTTGCCATACACATTGATAAAGAATGCTACTACTTGCCATACACATTGATAAAGAATGCTACTACTTGCCATACATATTGATAAAGAATGCTACTACTTGCCATACACATTGATAAAGAATGCTACTACTTGCCATACACATTGATAAAGAATGCTACTACTTGCCATACACATTGATAAAGAATGCTACTACTTGCCATACATATTGATAAAGAATGCTACTACTTGCCATACACATTGATAAAGAATGCTACTACTTGCCATACACATTGATAAAGAATGCTACTACTTGCCATACACATTGATAAAGAATGCTACTACTTGCCATACATATTGATAAAGAATGCTACTACTTGCCATACATATTGATAAAGAATGCTACTACTTGCCATACACATTGATAAAGAATGCTACTACTTGCCATACACATTGATAAAGAATGCTACTACTTGCCATACACATTGATAAAGAATGCTACTACTTGCCATACATATTGATAAAGAATGCTACTACTTGCCATACACATTGATAAAGAATGCTACTACTTGCCATACATATTGATAAAGAATGCTACTACTTGCCATACACATTGATAAAGAATGCTACTACTTGCCATACATATTGATAAAGAATGCTACTACTTGCCATACACATTGATAAAGAATGCTACTACTTGCCATACATATTGATAAAGAATGCTACTACTTGCCATACACATTGATAAAGAATGCTACTACTTGCCATACATATTGATAAAGAATGCTACTACTTGCCATACACATTGATAAAGAATGCTACTACTTGCCATACATATTGATAAAGAATGCTACTACTTGCCATACACATTGATAAAGAATGCTACTACTTGCCATACACATTGATAAAGAATGCTACTACTTGCCATACATATTGATAAAGAATGCTACTACTTGCCATACACATTGATAAAGAATGCTACTACTTGCCATACACATTGATAAAGAATTCGGTGAATAACGTAATCATTGAAATAGTTTCTTGTATTTAGAGAAATCATTGGTTAAGTATGGTATGGCTATTAAAATCACTGATGGAGTCAATGGTACGTACAGTAAACATTGTGAATCGTTTTTTTTTTTTTTTTGGCGAATCATAATCACTGGGTACATTATAACATACTTACCAAAATGAGGTCCATGGCAGTTTCCTGCAGTTAGAAGATAGAAGATGGTGAAAGAAGTGTGACGTTTTACATAAAGGCAGACAATCGTGGAGAGACACACTGACATGTACATTAGGTTAAACGGAAACATTATTTACGAACACAAGGATGCATTAGTGATTACATACACCTCAGGCACACACTGGCAAGCAGGCAGACAAAGCCAGGGAGCTGAAAACGAAGCCACACTCAGCATTGGTTTAAGCAAGGCTGTTTAGGCCAGGCAGTGTCTTGTCATCTACTCGTGTCCAGGCAGTGTCATGTCATCTACTCGTAGCCAGTTAGGGAGCTGAACAAGAAGACACACCCAGCATTGGTTTGAGCCAGGTTCTTTAGGCCAGACAGTGTCATGTCATATACTCGTAGCAAGACAGGGAGCTGCTGTGGTGCAGTGGCAAGCACGATTGCCTGTCGGCCCGATGATCATGTGTTCAAATCCCACTGGAGGCGGGAATTGTTTTCACTGACCTAAGCTCCCAGGTTGACCCGACCTAACATTAGTTCCAGGACATGTCTGGGAAGTAAAGCCGGTTTGTGCCTTATTGACCACATCAGCCACCGAGTGCGGGTTGGTCATACTATGGGTTTAGCTCCACATACCCAAACAGACCTCAAGGCGTGAAATGTTTCCCTTTACTGTAGCTTGCCAATACTGTCCAGGCATTGCAGTTCACAACACATCAGTCAACAGTTGTCACAATCAAGGACAAGGACATGCATCGCCGTTTACTTGTAAGAACTACTCGTAGAAATCATTACTAACGGTAAATAAACGTAAAGCGCCCTGCTACATGCGGTAAAACTCATTGGGCATGTGTAAAGGGCCTTGTTACACGCTGTAAGAAGTATTGGGTATTTATAAAGATTAAATGATACTGGTTAAATATCAGGTTGGCGACTTTACTACCCAGACATTGCACATAAATATCAATTGGGGAACACTTTGAAGCCTCTAAGACAGTTCATTAATAAATACATATGTATTTATTTAGCTCTCATGGAAGGAGAAGAAGCAATTAGGTACTAGAGAACGCACTTGACAACAAAGCTTTGAAAGTTACAGTTACCGAAGGTTCTAATCCCGGTCGGTAATTGTAGCTTTCAACTTTTATCTTGTCTAGTGTGTCCTCTAGTCTCTACTTCCTTCTGCTCCTTCCATAATCGCCAAACAATACATGTATGTTTATTTATAGAATAACGAGGTTATAACTGCACGAGGCAGTAATAAGATTAACACTGCTCACCCATATGATACAACGCTTATGGAACGCCTCTCAAGGAATCACACTTTGACACCAATTAGAGCACTGTCTTTCCATGGAATCACACCTTCATAACAATTAGAACACTGCCCTTTCATGGAATCACACTTTGATAATAATTACAGCACTTTCCTCTCATGTAATCACACTTTGATAACAATTAGAGCACTGTCCTCTTTTAGAATTACACTTTGATAACAATTGGAGCCCTTTCTTTCCATGGAATCGCAGTTTTATAGCAATTAGAGCACGGTCCTCTCATGAAATCAAACTTTGATAACAATTAGAGCACTGTCCTCTCATGGAATCACACTTTGATAACAATTAAAGCACTGCCCTCTCATGGAATCACACTTTGATAACAATTAGACCACTCTCATCTCATCTCATCGCATCATGTTCCTCTTGTACCTTGCGGTGTCGAGGTGAAATATAAACAGCTGGAGAGTGCCCGCTAATGGGCTTCGTGTATCGATATTCCCATGGACTCTGTTATTCCCTGCGTCCACCGTTTACGTGGTCAGTCTCTTCCTCTGTTTCCCCCTGATCTGTACATCATTGCTTGTTGTGGTATACTGTTAGCTGGTAACCTACTTGCATGGCCAAACCATTTGACTTGCTGCCTTCTAATCAAATCTAGTGCAGCTATAACCCCTACTTTAGTCCTGATTTCTTCATTTCTGATCGTATCTCTTCTTGATACATTGATTATTCTTCTCAGAAATCTCATTTCTGTTGTTGTGATTTTTCTTTTCTCTATTTCTGTCATTGTCCAGGTTTGGCATTGGTAACACAGAGTTGGTAGGAAGATTGTGTTGTAAAGTGCTTTCTTAGTAGTTATTGATACATGTTTGTTCTTTAGTATTGGTGCCATTTGTCAAATGAGTTGGTTTGCCTTATTGCATCTACTTTCTACTTTCTATCTCGCCTTCTGATTTGCCATTTGATATTATTCTTCCTAGGTACGTGAAACTCTTTACTTGTTTCAAGGGATGTTCGTTAAGGTGAATCGTTGTTGCTTTTTCTTCTTTAGTTATAGCCAATACCTCTGTTTTACTTGTGCTAATTTTCATATTATGTTCCCTACACATTTCGATTAGACTATTCATGTGGTCTCGTAATTCAGCTTCTGATTTTGCTGTTAGTGCTTGGTCGTCGCAAACAGGAGTTCTCTAATGGTTAGATTTGCAGATGGTTCTTTTGTGTTCTCGTCATGCGGTGTTCTTGCGGTCTCCGTTTGGCTGGTTTCTTTACATATGCTGTCTATATATGTTGATTTATTGATTGATTGATCTAGGAACCGACATCACAGCATTCGGGGCATTCCCATAAGCGCTCCGTCCCCATCCTCAGCAGCCAGCGAAGAGTTCCAACACCACAAGTACCAGTAGCAATCTGATTATATGTCCGTCTCGCCTTTCCTCCAAGGGAAAGCCAGATCTCCTCGTCACTCATTGCTGCCTCATTTTTGCCAGACCATGATGATCCATTTGCTCCTCCGAGGTTTACACGTGCTCCCACAAGTCCGCAACCACGTCCGACTTTTCATGCATCAATACTCCACCAAGTTTTGCAAAGTCAGCCAATCTATCCGCCTGTTCATTCCCCAGCACACCGACATGTGCCGGAGAAAAGATCCAGGCGATGCTTGCCATTGGTGACCTCCGAAGCGAAGCAAGCCACTCTGCACGAAGCATGCCTGTCCTCACCTTCCTCAACATGCTTTCTGAGTCAGTTACAATCACGATGTGTGTGTGTGTGTGTGTGTGTGTGTGCATGTGCGTGCGTGCGTGTGTGTGTGTGTGTGTGTGTGTGTGTGTGTGTTTGTGTGTGTGGCATTCTTGATCCAGCGGAAAGCTGCAGTGACCGCCTCCAACTCAATTCTTAAGCTAGATGTTGTGGTATCATATGCCAGGATATCTTGCACCATAAGTCGACCATTAGCTTTTGCTAAGAACCCCCAGGCACTTCTCCTACCTCTCGACACCGAACCATCTGTGTAGATAATCGCATCACCCGAGCGAGCATTATCCTGAATTAGTTGCTGGATTTCCACTTCCGTGGCCTCTGCTGGCCACTCCCTGCACTCCCGGCATAATGTGATTATAACTCTGCACAGGTCTGACAGCTCTGCTGGCACTCTGACCCACTCCTCTCCTAGCTAATGTTCTCCAAGATGCACACATATCTGATAGTATCCTCCGCCTGAGCCATCCATGATTTCCCTTTTATCAGTCGCTGACCCTTAACTGCGTCCAGCGCCTCATGCAACGGGTGATCTGTGTCTACAGCTACTCTGAGGTATGCCTTCGCCTGCATCACCTTGTGCCTACTAGCAACAGTCGGCACACTACTGAGGTGTCTCTGGTGCATCCCAGAATGACCCGCATAGTGTATATATGTTATAAACAAGAGAGGGGACAGTACACAACCTAGTCGTACCCCGGATCTTTTGGTGAAGGGTAATTAGAGCACTGTCCTTTCATATAATCACCCATTAATAGTACACAGGAGCGGTCTCGGTTGGCAAAGATTAGTTTCATCTTCGTGCCAGGGCATGCGGGAGTACAAGGGAATGAGCGGGCTGACAAGCTCGCAGGTAAGGCTACTGTAGAGGGCGGACGCGCCATGGACTAGGCTGACATTCTGAATGCTCTACGAGAAGTAAGACTTGTGCGAGAACCAAGTGATGACTGTGAATCTACAACCATGGTCAAACCGCGAGAACAGCAAATTAAATGAATTGTGGCCAAACAATTTTATAAGAAGATGCCGTTGGAACTACATCGGCCATGTACTCAGAATGGACAAGTCAAGACTCCCCTACCAAGCCCTCATATGGTCACCGGTAGGGAAAAGAAAACGGGGAAGACCAAGAGAGACCCTGCGTAGAACCATCATTACAGAAGGCTCATTCAACGGCCAAGTAAACATCCAAGATCTACAACAGGTAGCGGCGAACAGCCAAGCATGGTGAGCCATGACTTCCGCCCTATGCGCCACCTAGGGCTAAAGACGAAAGACTAACTAACTATCTATATGTTATTAAGTGTTTATTAATTGTGGCAATCTACCCATATATAGAATTAATAGCCGTAATCTGCCTTCAGTATTTTTACTAAAGTTGTAACAGCATTATGTCTCATTCGCTCTAATATTTTCGGTCTTTCTGGCTCAGATCAAAGTGTAATATTGCCAAATACTGCCTTTGGTCTAGCCAAAGGCCCCATTAAATAACATTATTCCTCTTTTGGTGTGAATATTGGCGGCCCCCCTCTCTGAGTGGCAAAGGCTAATATCCGGGGTTGGCGCCCCTCACATCGGCCTACCCTGTACACACACACACACACACACACACATACACTGGGACTCAAACACTGGTGCCCGGTGCATATTTGGACTACTTATCCATTTGAGTAATCCATATGCCCGGGCTTGCATCGCTGTATTCGAGCGGTCCCGGGACTGTCGGGCTGCCGGCGGAGGCATCTGGAGATGGGACACCAGGGGACGGGGGCACCCTTGGACCGGAAGTTGTCAACCAGAAGTAGTCAACCGGAGGTACCACCGGAAGTGACAACGGATGTACCAACAAAGCCCGCCAAATTCAAATATATGGGTCATTTGGGGGTCCGTTTTTAGGGGATTCGCTGGGGGCGGGATAACAATCATATAAGGAAATACGACTGGCGGACCCCCGTCGCGGACCTCATTTACTTACCCATTACCACGTTCCTTACTACACAGTTGAACAATACCCGTGATTTTGTGTTTTAAATAACTCTGCCTAAGTAGAGTTCATTTATTAACTTAATATATATGATATGTACACCACTATACATCTAAAGAGTTCTGGCGAAATATGCCAGGCAATGAATCCTGTAATATATTGTTTGTGGCTTTTGTGCTTAACATCTAGTTAAAGTCGAGTTATATCTGAACCTAACTGTCATGTGGCAACAATTTCACTCTTTAGACATACAAGGGTCTTCTCATAAGTTTTTAGCCTGACCATGAAAGAGTAGGCGGAGAAAATTGAAATTTGGCACAATGCTTATTCCTTCTCAATGTAGCCACTACTTGAATTTATGCATTTCTGCCATCTCTGTGTGACCTTGAAAAGACCTTCAGAGTAAAACAACATATTTTTTGAACTAAACTAGTTATCACAAGCCAGTATGACATCTTCGTCACTGCCAAAACAATTTCCTTTCAGTTGCTTTTTGAGATTTAGGAAAAGAAAAAAGTCTGATTGAGCCAAATCTGGAGAATTTGGTGGGTGTGGAAGAATTTCAATATTCAAATCGTTGGCACTTTGCAGTACACGCCGTGCTTTATGGGAAGGCGCGTTGTCTTGAAGCAAAGGCAGAATTTTCGTACGCGCTATCCCTCGTTTTCTGGTCACAGCCTTTCTTAGTTTGATAAGGAGATCTGCAGAGTACTGCCCATTAACCGTGTTGTCATGAAGCATGTAATCTTTCAATATGACACATTTGACGTCCCAAAAACAGTCAGCATCACTTATTTTTTTTTTTGCAGATTTGTGTGCTCTCCGTTTGACATGTGTTGATGAGTCCGGAGTTTTTCACTGCATTCTGGCAATTTTGGATTCTGGGTCATAATGGTGAATCCAAATCTCATCTACCTTCACCATGGTCGTCAGCATGTTTTTCGACCGCCACATGTTGAGCAACTGGCCATAGCAGTCAACCCGTGTTTGTTTCTGTTCACATGTCAGTTCTGTGACAATCTTTATGAGACTATTTGAAAAGTTTAATAGCTTACCTTAATTATATCTCTCGCACAAACTGTTTCATTCCATGTGTAGCCTTCTTTGCAAAAACACCTGTAGATGAAATAATATTAGACACAGGAGGTCAAATGTAAAGTTTAAAACATTTGTGTAGACACACTAACACTAGGCTGACAAGGTCAAATGCAATGTTTCAGACAAAACTGTAAGTGAAATAATTTTAGGTACTTATCTCATCTCACCTTGTCGTGATGGGGGAGCTTGAGTTTCTCAATGACCCTGAGAGCTATGCCGGCGGTAGCGTAGCTACCAGCAGGGCCTCCCAAGCCGGACAGGTCAAAGGGTAGAGAACAGACAAAGAGAAACACCCTGGTCCTCCAGGTTGGGGGTTGAAGCGTGGGGTTAACATCCCCACCTTTGTAAAAACCTTTCTTTGTTACGAAACAAATACAAAAAAGTGGCCAGTATGGAAAGCCTACATACAACTTCAAATGATAATGGATGGAGAGTCATCAACCTGGCAGAAGCCAAAGGACTGCAGATTAGCAGTACCAGACTACAAAGAAAGGATATACACAAACAAACTTCGAAATCATGTGACAAGAGAACCTATAATCAAATAGATCACATTTTAATTAACAACAGAAATGCATCAAACATACAGCAAGTCAGAAGTTATAGAGGAGCTGAGTGCCACAGTGACCACTTCCTCGTTGGAGCAAAATTTAAAATAAAACTTAAGAGAGCTTTCTATACTAAATTACAAAGATTACACCCAACATATAACAGAGAAAAACTGCAAGACATTACAGTCAAAGAGAAATTTACAGATGAAATAAAATGTAAACTTGAAACTCTGCAAAACCCTTTGGAGGAAAGCATTGACCAAACTTGGTTGAACATCAAGAATACAATTCAGTCTACCGCAGAAGAATGTCTCGGTGTGTTAACCACGCATAGAAAGAACAGATGGTTCAATCAAAAATGTGAAGAAGCAGTCATTAGGAAGAAGAATGCCAGACATGTATGGTTAAATGACATCGATAACATCCAAAAGGAAGAGCATTATAGAAATGAATGTAAAGAGGCTACAAAAATAGTCAGACAGCAGAAGCGAGAATATATGAGTAATATAATCAAAGATATGGAAACTAATCACCAGAAAAATGAATCCAGAAAATTTTTTAAAGAACTGAAGTCAATGAAACGAGGGCACCAACAAAACACATATGGTTTAAAAGACAAAAATGGGAATATGATAAATACCAATGAGGAATTGTGCAACACATGGAAAGAATATTTTATTGAATTACTAAATTGTGAAGCTCCAAGTAACATTTTCTAACAGGAAGAGGTTCTAACATGCGAACCACAAATTGAAGAACCTACATTTGAAGAAATCCTATATGTAATCACACGACTTAAAAACAATAAGGCAACTGGGACTGATGGAATTGCTGCTGAATTTATAAAGGCAGGTGGCCATGCATTACATCTAAAGCTATACGAACTAATAATAAAAATCTGGAGGACAGAAGAATTACCCCATGACTGGAAAGAGTCATTATTGATACCTATCTTTAAGAAAGGAGACAAGTTCCAATGTGGAAATTATAGAGGAATATCACTACTGTCCACAAGCTATAAGATACTATCCGCAGTATTACTAAATAGACTAAAACTATATTCAGAAGACATATTAGGTGACTACCAGGCGGGTTTTAGACAAAACAGATCAACAATAGATCAGATATTTATCTTACGACAAATAGCCGAGAAACATTGGGAATATAAAAGAGATCTCCATAACATTTTTGTGGATTTTAAAAAGGCTTATGATAGTGTCCATAGGAATAGTCTATGGAATGCTATGCAGGAATTTGGAATACCAAGGAAGTTAATCAACATGACCAGACTATGCATGGAAGATACTTATAATATAGTAACATATAAAGGCAGGAAATCAGACCCCTTCCAAATAACATCTGGCTTGAAACAGGGTGATGCACTATCGCCGCTACTCATCAATCTGGCTCTAGAGAAAGTTGTAAGGAAGGTAAAGGAGGAATGTGATATTGGAGGAACATCCAAGCTGCTTGGTTATGCAGATGATATAGATATTATAGGGCAAAGTGAACAAAAGACATTGGAAATATTGACTCACTTAAAGGGAAAAGCCCAACAGATGGGGCTGGTTATCAACCAAGATAAGACAGAATATATGGTAATTTCATGAGACGGAATGGCTAAAAACTCTGGCCACATACAAATAGATAATATGACCATTAAAAGAACGGAAACATACAAATACCTGGGTACAATCTTCAACTGCTCCAACATCATAAGGGAAGAAATAAAAACTAGAATCAACTCTGGAAATAAGATATACTATGCACTACAACATCTACTAAAATCAAAGGCGCTATCTCGTAACACCAAAATCACAATATACAAAACACTGATCAGACCAGTTGTGCTGTATGGCTCTGAAACCTGGAGTACAACGAAAGGAGACGAAGCCTTGTTACAAACCTTTGAGAACAAAATTTTAAGACGCATCTTTGGACCCATTAGGGATACACAAAGTGGAGAGTGGAAAAGAAGAAGTAACAAAGACATTTATGATCTGTTTAAGTCCCCGCTAATCACTGGTATCATGAAGGCTAATAGACTACAATGGCTGGGGCATATAGAAAGAATGGAAGATAATAGGGAAACAAAACTCGCTTACACTCAGGAAATAAATGACCGTAGACCCCGAGGTAGACCAAGAAGGCGGTGGAGAGATAATACATGTACAGACCTACAAGCACTTGGAATCAACGACTGGCAAGAGAAGGTCCACCAGAGAGACGAATGGAGACGGATTGTATTTGCAGCAAAGAACCTCAATGGCTCGGAACGCTGAAGAAGAAGATCTCATCTCAACTTGTTCCTCTTGTACGTTGAGATGTCAAGGTGATGCATAAACATCTGGAGAGTGCCCGTTTATAAGGTTCATATATCGAGATTCCCACGATTCTGTTATTCTTTCTGTCCATAATTTACACGATTGCCCGCTTCTTCTGATTCCATTTGGTCTGTATACTGTTAGTTATATGGCCGAAACATTTAACATGCTGTTTTCTAATGAAATCAAGCATAGCTATAACCCTCAGTTTAGTCCTAATGTATTCCATTCTTATTTTCTCTCTTCTTGATCCTTTGAGTATTCTCTCAGGAATCTCATTTCCGTTGTGTTAATGTTTCTTTTCTTTTGTTCCGTCATTGTCCAGGTTTGGTATTGGTAGCATAGAGTTGGTAGGAAGATTGTGTTGTGGAGTGTGTATACTTAAAGTATCTATTGATACGGGTTGGTTCTTTAGTATTGGTGCCATTTATCCAGTGAGTTGGCTTGCTTTATTACATCTATTTTCGATCTCGTCTTCTGATTTTCCATTTGATGATATTACACTTCCTAAGTACTTGAAGCTCTTTACTTGTTTCAAGGGGTATTCTGTTAGGTTATTTGTTGTTTTTTTTCTCTTTGTATTAGGTACAGGAGATGAAATGTAATGTTTTAAACAAAACGGTGTGTGGAATATTAGACACACCAATTTAAATGTAATGTTTCAGACACAAATGTATGTGAAATACAGTGTCGCAGTGGCTAATAGGTTATACACATGGATAGTTATTTAGACCGACAGACAGGCAAGCAGGCAGGTAGACATATAGATAGATAGACGGACAAACACATACATCGACAATAACATAGACAGAATGTAATACAATGAACCAGGTCTGAGTCCAGTTATGGATGATTGTCTAGTAATACATAATTTGAAGATGTTAATCACACCTCTAACACTTTGGAAGTGGATGTTCATATAGCCGTCTCAGATAAGGGCATAGAAGGGCTCATGCTCATGCTAAAAACATTAAATATTGCGCGGCAGTGGGAAGAATAAAGTGTAGGCAAAGCTGGCTGCTACCAGTGCTAACGTTCACACTTAGAACAGACAAACAGCCTAGCCACATTAGAACAGACAAACAGTCTAGCCACATTAGAACAGACAAACAGTCTAGCCACATTAGAACAGACAAACAGTCTAGCCACATTAGAACAGACAAACAGTCTAGCCACATTAGAACAGACAAACAGTCTAGCCACATTAGAACAGACAAACAGTCTAGCCACATTAGAACAGACAAACAGTCTAGCCACATTAGAACAGACAAACAGTCTAGCCACATTAGAACAGACAAACAGTCTAGCCACATTAGAACAGACAAACAGTCTAGCCACATTAGAACAGACAAACAGTCTAGCCACATTAGAACAGACAAACAGTCTAGCCACATTAGAACAGACAAACAGTCTAGCCACATTAGAACAGACAAACAGTCTAGCCACATTAGAACAGACAAACAGCCTAGCCACATTAGAACAGACAAACAGCCTAGCCACATTAGAACAGACAAACAGCCTAGCCACATTAGAACAGACAAACAGCCTAGCCACATTAGAACAGACAAACAGCCTAGCCACATTAGAACAGACAAACAGTCTAGCCACATTAGAACAGACAAACAGTCTAGCCACATTAGAACAGATAAACAGATTAGCCACATTAGAACAGACAAACAGCCTAGCCACATTAGAACAGACAAACAGCCTAGCCACATTAGAACAGACAAACAGCCTAGCCACATTAGAACAGACAAACAGCCTAGCCACATTAGAACAGACAAACAGCCTAGCCACATTAGAACAGACAAACAGCCTAGCCACATTAGAACAGACAAACAGCCTAGCCACATTAGAACAGACAAACAGCCTAGCCACATTAGAACAGACAAACAGCCTAGCCACATTAGAACAAACAAACAGCCTAGCCACATTAGAACAGACAAACAGCCTAGCCACATTAGAACAGACAAAAAGCCTAGCCACATTAGAGCAGACAAACAGCCTAGCCACATTAGAACAGACAAACAGCCTACCACATTAGAACAGACAAACAGCCTAGCCACATTAGAGCAGACAAACAGCCTAGCCACATTAGAACAGACAAACAGCCTAGCCACATTAGAACAGACAAACAGCCTAGCCACATTAGAACAGACAAACAGCCTAGCCACATTAGGACAGACAAACAGCCTAGCCACATTAGAACAGACAAACAGCCTAGCCACATTAGAACAGACAAACAGCCTAGCCACATTAGAACATACAAACAGCCTAGCCACATTAGAGCAGACAAACAGCCTAGCCACATTAGAACAGACAAACAGCCTAGCCACATTAGAACAGACAAACAGCCTAGCCACATTAGAACAGACAAACAGCCTTGCCACATTAGAACAGACAAACAGCCTAGCCACATTAGACCAGACAAACAGCCTAGCCACATTAGAGCAGACAAACAGCCTAGCCACATTAGAACAGACAAACAGCCTAGCCACATTAGAACAGACAAACAGACTAGCCACATTAGAGCAGACAAACAGCCTAGCCACATTAGAGCAGACAAACAGCCTAGCCACATTAGAACAGACAAACAGCCTAGCCACATTAGAACAGACAAACAGCCTAGCCACTTTAGAACAGACAAACAGCCTAGCCACATTAGAATCTGTGTGATGGTGGGCTGTAGTTTGTTTGTTTATTCGCTGGTTTTGAATTGGAGCGTTGTCCACACACTTGCTTTAGCTCGGGAATGCACTGTACACATGCTGAGTGAGGGATAGCTTTTCCTATGCACTGTACACATGTTGAGTGAGGGTTAGCTTTCCCTATCACCAGTGTCCCTCGCCATCACTTCGATTTCTGAGGTACTTGTAAACTATGTCCGCAAGTCAAGAAATCAACATTTTAAGAACAACTGACCTTTCGTGGGGAAAGAGTCCACTAAGCCGTAGTCATTAGAACGAACGAACGAAGAAACCTTTTATTTCTTCAAAGAAATAAGAATTGTGCACCCGGACCCTTTTGACATGCCGCCCTTCTTATCTCCCTGCTTTCATACATTATTGTGGGGGTTGGGGGGGGGGGGGGGGGAGACATTGCTGTGTGGTCTCCAGGTATGGTGTCCACATCGAGGTCCAGGAATTTTTTCACGTTGACTTCTAGTAACAAAATTCCCCCTGGTCTCAGGGTAGTGAGATAGGACGCCCGTGTGTATTGTTGCGCACGTAAAATATCCCTTGGCAGTTAAAAATTGAACAAGAGTAGCCTAACGGCGCTGCCCGGGCAAAATTTCGAGTTTAAAATCTCCCCAAAGTATTTCAGGATCCTCGCCGGTGCTACGGAGTTTATGCACTGAGCTGAGATTCTCCAGACTCAGGCTTGAGTTACGAGGGAGTAGAACGGAGCACTTATTGGTTATAGCCGTATGCCGGGATGTTGATCCGTCGACTAAACTAAACTAAACATTCATACATTATTTCATTCATATAGCAGCTATCAAACTAATTTTTTACAACGATAACAACAGAAACTATATATGCATTATAAAGGCAAGGAAAATGTGCAATAATCAATAATACATGACTCACTAAAGCTAATTTGCGACATATATTATTATTACTGCGCGAGAATCGGTAGCGGTTCTCGCCGCATTGGTAACGAAGGGGTATGTGAGCCGGCCGCTTAGAAAGCAATAGCAAACTACTGAGCGTAATCTGTAATAATAATACCTAAGCCTACCGCTTAGAGCAGCTGAAAAATACTGATGTTGACTGCTACGTCCTGTAAGGGATATGCTACCCAAAAAATTATAATTTACTAAAGGCAGATGCAGAGAACGTTTAAGCGCGTTACACTTCTCATTTACACCATTTCCATGCTGTGGTGCATCTACCGGAACTCTAAGCGGTAGGCCGGATTTCTTGCACTGTGTTATGTTATTTAGGAGAGAAAACAAGCTACAGAAGTGTGTAGTGACAGTGAACTTATGCAAATCTCAAAACCAGGACAAACATGGGAGACACTCTAGGTGGGTATACCTGTAGCTATACGGTACTTGGGTCTTACAGACAGTATTAGAGCCACAATAACCTGGGCTGCACGTGTCCTTGATTGTGCAACGTTTGTCGGGGTCTCCTTCATAACCATCCTTGCATAGACATTTGTGCTGCATTGTGATATATAAAATGAAATATTTTGTATGTAATTATTGCAGACACAATTATTACACTACAGTGGATTTTAAAAAAAAAAAAAAACAGACATTCTAAAATATGTAACTGTCACTAATTTGGCTCAAGTAGCTCTTTTGTGGGTAACCACTCAGCCAAAATCCTTTTCTCCGACTGGTGTTTAGTTCTGGGTGCAGTTTGAGGTCCCTTAACTCTGTCAGTACGGACTAATTACCACCCCAGACCCCAGAATGTATGTTATGCTGATTAAAGACACCGTCCATGGATACTCAAGAAAACAACCAAGAATTGGGTCGTTGAAGAGATAGATTTAGCTGTTCTTGGTATCACTAGTAGTGAGAAGAGGGAATTAAGATATGTAGGATAAGCCTGTTACTTAAGGTCTGCATTGGAAAGGTATCTCCCTGACATAATCTACTCCTGGACTATATGTGTTTGGAAGCCATTCGATTAGAATGAAAGTAAAACCAATAATGTTTTAGATTAGCTTAGTCTGTGAGCCTGTTTCCCAAGAAGAGTTGATAAGTCAATGTGTTGTAAACCACAGTGAGTCTCCTATACTCCCGTTCGAACAACTTATTTAATGTGTAAGCATTCGACCAAAGTTGTACATTTTATTTTTTAAGCAGTTAAACTCAATCAGCAGTTATTTAGAAGTTGGTGAGTAACTAAAGATTTAGAAGGCTAAGAATACTTAGTGCAGTGGTAAGACAACTATTTTTAATGTGCAAACACTGGTAAGACAAATTAGGGAATTGTGTAATAGTCAAGTAGATTTTTATTTTACATGAGCACATGGGAAGTCAAGTAGTTCCTTTTTTTTTCCATGAGCATATGAAGCCAAATATATTTCTATATGTATCATGATTTTGTGGGGTGGGTTAAAGCACCCATGTGGTGAGTCAAATGCATTTTCATTTGTGTTAACATGTGGATTTATAATTTGTGAGACACATAATGACACCTAATCACCCGCTATGCAAGTGTGGTTATGATGCATGATGAAAAAATGTGCATTGGGTATATCACATAAATATATGTATTTGATGAGAGCATGTTGGGATCCATGTGTAATTTCATTAGTGCTAAACAGAAGGAATCATCCTTTTTGAATATCATAAGTATGCCTAATGATAGCATAAGTCTATGCTATTGAAGAGAGAATGCCTGTGGTGAGTCATGTGTGATTTCATTATTGTTAAACAGATGGGAATGTATCATTTGTGAACCACATTAGTTTGACTGATTGTCATCCATACATATATGATTGTGTCTGATGAATGATGGGGGAATGATTGAGATTCCAGTGTAATGCCATTGTTTTGAATCTGTGAATTTATCATGTGTAAAGCACATGCGCATGCTTAATTGTCATCCATACATATATGATTACGTCTTGAGAATGATTGGGAAATGATTGAGATTTCATTGTGATGTCAATGGTGTTAAAATTTAAAGTTATCATTGGGAAATTACATAAGTATAATTACTTATCCTACATGCTTGTATGAGAATGATTTCTGATGAAAAAGCGAAATGATCATCCATGCACATGTGAATATTATGTCTGATGAATGAGGACATTGAGTGCGATGAAGCAGCATGCTGAGAAGGAGTATAAGATGGCAATCAATCTCATGATAAAAGGCAGCTGTGATGTGTAATGTCCTGTCTATCAGCAGAGAATATGTTCAGCATAGCCCATACACTAACTAATACATTAGTGCACTCCGACGCATGACACCACTTTGTATTAAATATCACTTATGGTACCATCATCTGGTTTTGTGCCCTAAGCACAACACAAACCATATTACACATCACGCATACTACAACACATTGTACTATAGACCACTCATGTTACAACATATAGGCTAGTGTCTTGATGAGTGTAATGATAATTAGATGATGATTGTAATAACAATAATGATGATGATGATTGCAATGAAGATGATGATTGTAATGAAGATGATGATTGTAATGAAGATGATGATGTTAATGATAACGATGACGATGATAATGATATAATGATAAGAATGAGAATGATGATGATTATTGTAATAACAATGATGATGATGATAATGAGAATGATGATGATGATAATAAATGAAGTACGCGAATATTAGTGTTACCGACGCGGTGAAGAGGAGGAAATATACTCGCCTTGAAAATTTTGATTAGAAAAGAATTCACCTGAATACTATACAGGAATTGATACAATGATGTACTTATATTGTTTATAAGCAACTACTCATTGCAATGGGGAATGATGTTAAAACCCCTTAATGTATGAGACCCCTTTCCTTTAATGGAAGGGGATGTAGAGAAGATAACTGGGTAGAGAAGAGGATGGAGAACATAGTTGTCAAATTCAAAATGAATCAATGTATTTCTCAACCTGTAGATAAATATGACAGGCATAGGTGAAGATGAAACTGCACATCTGCTAGTCTAAACCTTGAACACCTTGTAATGGAAGATTGGATGGAGAGCAAACAATTATGTTGGTGATAACAAATCGAGAACACCAAGATTATCTTTCTCCTTTGTTTATTTTTCTGGAGGAACAAGATTCATTTTATTGATTTCACTTGTTGGTTACTAGAGAGTTTACAGCATTGCATTTCTAATGTCATATTGAGGATGTGATTAGATGTATGTTGATTGCTGAAATTGCAGGTAGTGTCTATAACCATATAGATCCAAACCTGACTTTGGTGATAGAAGCAACTTTGCTAAATGCTCTGTGAGAGAGTGGGTCAGAAACCTCTCCACCTGAAAAAATTTCCATTTTACTTAAAGGAGAGGTAACATTTATTTCGCATAATTTACCTGCCAAAATGGAAAATCTAGATCCAACTAAATGATTAACTAAAGGATGCACAGATGCCATTTTTGCTCTTAGACAACTTATAGAAAGATCAACCGAATTCAATAAAACACTCTACTTAGCCTTTGTCGACCAAGAAAAGGCATTTGATAGAGTAGATAGAAACGAGCTGTGGGAAATCCTTAAACAATATGGAGTGAGTACACATCTAACAAAGCTACGTAGAAGCGTATACAACAACAGTGAATGCATAGTGAGAGCAACTGGAGGGCACTCAGAACCCTTCACCATAAGATCCGGAGTACGACAAGGTTGTGTCCTGTCCCCTCTCTTGTTTATAACATATATAGACAACATATGTAAAGAAATCAGCCAAACATAAACCGCAAGAACACCGCACGACGAGAACACAGAAGAAGAACCATCTGCAAATCTAACCATTAGGGGACTCCTGTTTGCAGACGACCAAGCACTAATAGCAAAATCAGAAGCCGAATTACAAGACTACATGAATAGTCTAAACGAAATGTGTAGGGAACATAACATGAAAATTAGCACAAGTAAAACAGAGGTATTGACTATAACTAAAGAAGATAAAACAACAATGACCCACCTAAACGAACATCCCTTGAAACAAGTAAAGAGTTTCAAGTACCTAGGAAGTATACTATCATCTAATGGCAAATCAGTAGACGAGATCGAAAATAGATGCAATAAGGCATACCAACTCATTGGACAAATCGCACCAATACTAAAGAACAAACGTGTATCGATAACTACTAAGAAAGCACTTTATAACACAATCTTCCTACAACTCTGTATATATATATATATATATATATATATATATATATATATATATATATATATATATATATCAGTGACTGCTTGGAGCAGGAATCCATAACACACAAATCAAGACAAGGGAGGGCAGACCAATTTTTCTGTTTCAGATTTACTACCACAGAGGATCTGTAGGAAAATTACCTGTGAAATTACCTGTAGTCTTAATCCTATGTGAGGAGGGGAGTCACTGCTGAAAATATAATTAAGTCTAAAGATCTTCATGTAAATGAACTTCTGTTTTTTTTTAATGTATATATTTGATATAATAGAATTGATTGTTTCAAAAACATTACTGTTCATTATTAACTGTATAGTTAATAAATTATGGGGAAAAAAGGAGGTCATTTCCTCTCGTGGGTGTATTATTTACTTGTCATAGTCAATTAGTTTAATCAAAACAACCCTAGATAAAATTAGGTTAACTGAGAGAGGAGTGGCAAGGAACCACCAAAAGGAGATTTTGAGTATTAAGGGGAAAATCTTGTAAATGTTTTCCTTGAGGTATCCCTGGTTTTCTGAGACTATGTATGGACTCAAGCAACTGATTCATTAAAGGTTAACATAATAAAACGGCAGGATCATACTGGGAAAGAGGAACTTAGAATCCTTTCTCTCTTTGGGGTTGAGCCATCAACCATACATCCGACAACGCCCTATCTCCCAGGCGCGATGAAGTGTTCGGTATCTGTCATATTCCGTCAGCAGTATTGTAAACTAACATGTCGTTCTCCGCTGACTGGCTCCGCGATGTCTGGTAGATAAGAACTTCAAAGTGAAGATTCTTCAGATGTAGAAACCAGACGTTGCCTTGATCTATGATCTACCATCGCAATCTAGCGGTATAGAAATTATAGCGCTGACTCTCTGTGACTATGCATGTTTCTCTTGTATTCAATCCTTGTTAGTTTGTCCTTAGTCCTGTACATTGAAATGAGCGATACATTTGGGACTGCCGTGGCGCCTCGTTACAGTAACATTTAAGAAAGCCATCTTGTAATCAGAATCGTGATTTAGAAACTGATGTATGTCAGCGACATCAAACCTCCCATGGGTTTAAACCGGACAATAATGGAAGGGCGGCTTACTGGAAGATAGGGAATGAGGCGTCCAGTACGACAGTGGACACATGAAAATGCACAAGGTAGGGAAGCTATCAATGGATCAAGAGTACTTCCAGCAGGCCATGAGGCCATCTACGATCTGCAAAGTGCTTGCTTTACTACATCATTTAGTAAGTAAAGAACCCCTTGGAACTTATACCTGTATAAACCACTCGGCACTCGGCGGGCTATGTGGTCGGTATAAAGCCGGCCGTCATTACTTGCCGAGACAGATCTTGATTACCATTTTAGGCTGGCTCAACCTAGGAGCTCAGGTCTATTTTAAATATCTGAATCCACCACGATACGGATCGAACCCGTGACCACCGGGCCGACAGGCTAGTGTCTAGTCACTACGTCACCGCCGCACCTGGTGGACTGGGTGTGTATATAGTGTAACTACACATTATGTTACCGCGGTTCCTGGTGGGCTAGATGTGTATATAGTCTAACTCCACACTACGTTACGACAGCTACTGCTAGACTACGTGCGTATATAGTGTCACTACTGCTAGATTAGATGTGTATATAGTAAAACTACACACTATGTCACCGAGGTTCCTGCTGGACTAGATGTATCATCATCATCAAGTGCCCTGCCAGCTGGCGTAGGCGTTCATGGCTCTCCACAGATCTCGGTCTTTGGTTTTCTGGATCAACTCTGCTGCTGATATTCCTCCGTGCCACCCTCTCAGTCCATCCAGCATCATTTCTCTTGGTCTGCCTCTGCCTCTATTCCCCTCGATCTTTCCAGTTGTCACCATGTTCTCCAATGCCCTTCTTCTCATTACATGACCAAAGAAAGCTGTTTGTCTCTTTCTTATTGTTGTATATAGTGTTCTAGTTTCATTAGCCTGTTTCAGGCAGTCGTCGTTAGTTACTCTGGCAGTCCAAAGAATTCTCAACATTCGTCTCAGGAACCACATCTCTGTTGCTTCTAATTTCCTCTTAATTTGTTCATTTACATTCCAAGGTTCACTGCCATACAGCAAAACTGGTTCTACATAGCATTTCAGCACTCTCTTTCTTACACTCAGTGATAGTGACCTATTGCACAAGATACTCTTCATTTTCTGAAATGCGGCATTTGCCTGCCCTATTCTGACCTTAATCTCTGTTGTACATCTTCCATCTGATGTTATAAATGTCCCTAGGTATCTAAAATTATTCACTTGGTTAAGAATGTTTCCTTCTATTTCTATGTCACATTTTGGTGTCACCATTTTCTTTGATTTCACCATTGTTACTGTTTTCTTGATATTCAAGGAGAGTCCTTTCCTTGCACTCTCTGTTACTACAGTGTCCAACAATTGTTGTAGGTCTGTTGATTTATCTGCCACCAATACTCTGTCATCTGCATAGCTTATATTATTTATATTATAACCTCCAACTAGTATTCCTGGCATCTCTTTGATCTCTTTCATTATTACTTCGCTATATAGGGAGAAGAGATCGAGTGACAAGACACACCTCTGTCGTACTCCTAGCTTTATCTGTTCGTAACTACCCTCTTTATTTCCAGTTTTAATTGCTGCTACTTGGTTCCAGTAAATATTCTTTATTATTCTTAAATCTTTCCCATCAATGTTGATATCTTCCAACATTTTAATCAGCTCATCATGTTTTACTTACCCCAGAGGTCACTTCCCATCAGCCTTTAAAATCGCTAAAGTGTATCCTCATTTAAAAGCTGGTCCTCTAGACGATCGTCTCATGAGTAATTATAGACCAATTTCCATATTATCCTCATTATCCAAACCGCTAGAAAAGCACATCTACAAAACAACACTAGATCACTTAGTTCGCCATAAACTGATAGTTGACAGTCAGTCAGGATTTCGGCCAAAATATTCTTGCCATACGGCACTAACAAACATGATAGAAAACTGGCATCAAAATATTAACAACAATACTCTATGTGGAGCGGTGTTTATAGACTTTAGGAAAGCATTCGATATGATAGATCATACTATTCTAATTAAAAAACTAGAAACAATGAAAGTAAGTTTTAATATAGTGACATTAATAAAATCATTCTTATTAGACAGAAAGCAAGTAGTATCACACAATAAAGTTTTATCTCAAGCCATTACCATTAATATTGGAGTACCTCAGGGGTCTATTCTTGGCCCTCTATTATTTGCCATTTATATAAATGATCTTCCATTAAATCTGTCGTCGTCCTGCGATCTATTTGCTGATGACTGCACAGTATATACAAACGCTGTTGATCGTAATGTGCTAGAATTATCCTTGCAACAGGAAATAAATAGTGTAGTTAACTGGAGTCATGCAAACCGCATGCAAATTAACATTACTAAAACAAAGTCTATGTTAATAGGAACCAGGCAAAGACTTCACACTCTAAACTCGCAGAGAACTCTTCAGCTGCACATTGGCAGCACGCCTGTAGAAAGTGTCACCGAGCACAAGACACTGGGTGTTATCATAGATCAAAATCTAACTTTTAACTCACATGTTCATGCTCTAGTTAAACAAATAGCCAAAAACTATACCAACTTGCCAAAATTAAAAATTTCCTTGACGAAAACACAAGAAAGATATTCTATACTTCTCATATACAAACACATATTGATTACTGCTCCACAGTCTGGGATGGATGCTCCAAATCAATAACAAAACGCCTATATTCACTCCAGAAAAGGGCAGTGCGTTTAATTAATGGTGAAAAGCTTACCGACAATTCTAACCTATATAAACGTCTCCGGTTACTGCCACTCCACAAGCGCCTGCTTTTTAATAAAACCAAACTAATTCACAAAATCCTATTTCAAAATGCTCCAAGCTACCTTTGGCCATTGTTTAAATATAACGCTAGACATAGCGAACGACTAAATATACTTCATGTCCCTAAACCTAGGATAGACTTATATAAAACAAGCTTAGCATACTCTGCCGCTCAGTTGTGGAACAATCTTCCACAAGAAATCAAAGACACCACCAATCATGATACATACATTCGCAACCTGTTTGAACACTACCTTAGTACAGACTACATGCCCCCATAACAAACAACACAAAAAAGACAATAATGGTAACTTATCTCAAACGACAACTAGCCAAAAAACATTCCCTTATGTATGGCACGTTACACCCTCCTTAGGTATTTATAATGCCCATGTTAAACACTGCTTCAGTGAGTCATTTGTTATTGATTATTTTTCATGCGTTTTAATGTTCTTTTGTTGTCAAAAGTTGCTTCATAAGTGATGTTGAATGAAAGAATGTATGAGAGGAAATAGAGAAGAAGGGCAGAATGTCAGACGGGCCTGCGTGCCCAATTCTTAACCCTTTGAAAATAAAGACTTATTATTATTATTATTATTATTATTATTATTATTATTATTATTATTACTTTATCAAATGAATTAGTATAATCTATGAAGCATAAATATATGTCTTTCTGTTTCTATATTGACCTTTCTATTAGTGTCCGTAATGTATATATTGCATTGTTTGTGCCCTTTCCCTCCACAAATCCATACTGTTCTTCACTAATTTCCATTTTTATTTTCTTTCTGGTTCTTCTCATTATGATTCTGAGCAGAAGCTTAGTTATATGGTTTATGAGGTTAATTGTGCGAAAATCTTCACATTCAATTGCTCCTGGTCTTTTTGGTATAGCTATAAATACAGATTTCAGCGTATCACTGGGTAGATATCCATTGCTGTAAATATCATTTTACATTTTGGTTAATATATCTACTCCAAATTCTCCCAATACTTCTAATTCTTCTATTATGATTTTATCTGGTCCGGCTGTTTTTCCTTTCTTCATATATTTTATAGCATCAGCGACTTCTTCTTTTAGAATAGGTGGACCTTCTAAGTTACTTTCTTCTGTTAATTCTTCCCTTTCCCAATCATATAATTCTTTTATATACTCATTCCACCTCTTCATTATATCATCTTCCTCCAATAATATCTTTCCTGTTTTTGATTTCAAACACCCTGCATTTATTCTTATTTTTCTTCCCGTGAGCTCACTGATTTGTCTGTGCATACTTTTTTGTATCTTTAATGGCATTTAATTCAATTTTTTTGCACTGCTCATTTAACCAACTTTCTTTTGCCTTCCAACATTATCTTTTATTTCTTTATTTATCTTAGCGTATTCTTGTTTGTCATTTTTACTCTGTTTTCTTTTGTCCATCAGCATTAAGATTTCTTCATTCATCCATTTTTTCTTAGCTATTTGACTTCTCTCCGGTAATATTTCTTTGCTAGTTTGATGAATGGAGTCCCTTAACATTTCCCGTTGTTCATTTATACTCTGTATTGTAGCTATTGCATTGTAACTATTTTTCACAGTCACTTATCATTGTTCTTGTTATTGTTCTTTATTTCTTTATCGACTTTCAGAACGTTTTTATTAAGTCTCATATTCCTAACCATTTGTTTCCCTCTCTTTAATCTTACTTTTATTTGTCCACATAGTGATACATAATCACTATTACAGTCGGCGCCAGGCATTGTTTTTACATTAATTAGAGCATTTCTAAATCTTTCATTAACTAGTATGTAGTCAATTTGATTGCGTATTTTCTTATCAGGGCTTTTCCATGTGTACAGTCGTCTTTTATGGTGTTTAAACCATGTGTTTCCAATTATCATATCATTGATATTTGCCCATTCTATTAGCTTTTCCCCTCTTTCATTTCTTCTCCCTAAACCATAATTCCCCACCACATCGTCCATTTTCCCCTTTCCTACTTTCGCATTAAAATCTCCAAGTATTATTTTTAATTCCTGTGATCCAATTTGAGCCATCGCCATTTCTATTTCTTCGTAAAAGTGTTGTATTTATTCATCACTACTGCTTGTTGTTGGTGCATATACTTGTATAATATTTATATCTATTGGTTTGCCTTTGATTTTAACCAAAATAACTCTATCTGAAATACACCAGTATCTATTAAGTGACTTGGCTGTTTCTTCGTCAAGAATTATTCCTACACCTTTCATGTGTATCCCCTCCAGAATAAATTATTGTGTGGTTGTCAGCTATAATTTTGCCCGATCCCTTCCATCTCATCTCACTAATGCCTAGTATATTCATATTCATGCTATCCATTTCTCTTAGAACATTGTTCAACTTTCCTAGCTCATTTAATGTCCTAACATTCCGTCTTCCTACTCTAAATTTATTTATTTTATTTATGATTTTGCCATCAGTAGCTGGATGACGGTCTGGTGTCACCTGTGGCTCATGACTGTCCCTACCGGACGAGGATGTCCTAAGACAGCCATTAACGTCGTTCACTAACTCTGATATGTGTTTTGCCATGGAGTCTTGGGAAGATAATGTGGTGGTTTCCCCCTGCCTTCCACATTCACATGGTGGTCTTTTACCTCTGCCTTTAACAGCCATTTCCGACTGTAAGGACACGTGAGTGCCCTGCTCTGCTCAGCTGCAGAGTTGTCCACTTATTCCGGTGTATATATATATATATATATATATATATATATATATATATATATATATATATATATATATATATATATATATAAATATATCGTAATTACACATTACGTCATCACGGATCCTGCTGGACTAGGTGTGTATATATTGTAATTGCACACTTCGTCACACTACGGCTACTGCTGGACAAGTTGTAAATATAGTGTCACTACACACAACGTTACCACGGCTACTGCTGGACAAGTTGTATATATAGTGTCACTACACACTACGTTACCACGGATCCTGTTTGACTGGATGTGTATATAGTGTCACTACACACTACGTTACCGCGGATCTTGTTTGACTGGATGTGTATATAGTGTCACTACACACTACGTTACCGCAGCTCCTGTTGGACTAGGTGTGCATATAATGTCACTACACACTACGTTACTACAGCTACTGCTGGACTAGATGTGTATATAGTGTAACTACACACTACCTTACCGCGACTATATCGTGTAAGAACACACTACTTCATCACGTCTCCTGTTGCACTAAATGTGTATATAGTGTAATTACAAACATGTCAAGCCCATAACGAGGACACAGATGACCAACCTGTATGTATATATATATACATGGACAGTTTTTTGTTTTATGTAATTGTATCAGTGCTTGCTGTTTGTATGTCGACAAAGAATTTAGCAGCAATATCCATCGTGTCACTTGTGATCGTGTTATTTTCAAGCTAATCCATTCTGATTCTCGTTTATTTTGATTCCCTCATCTTCTTATATATAAAAAAGGATCTCCGTCCAAATGTATGTCCTTTATGCGTTCGCGAACGGCCCATCCGATTGAGATGAAATTTTCTACACGCCTTCCTTTCAATCCAGCGCTGCCAACTGTGATATTTTGTTAGTGTGAAATCGCCTGCTTACTCAGTATTATTTCATTTTTCATTTTTCATCATAATTTCATATATCTCAGGGGACCTAACTCTGTAAAAGTTATTTCAAGGGGCATAACTTTTCTGTATAACTTATAGTCATATTGTGGCATCGTTTTCAAAGATTTATAAACTCTTTGTCCATAGTTATGTACCGGCATATGAGTTATAATAAATAATGATACAATCTGTAAGGCATTTTCAAAGTTTTCATAAAAATAATGCACAATGCATAACATTGTAACTCATCTTTTTTTGCTTAAGAAGTTACTGTAGTCATGCAGGTGATTAGAAAGAGTTTTCATTAAAAAATAATGGATGGTGTGTGGAAGGACATTCTTTTAAGTTACTTTTTTTTGTTGTATGAATTTAATGAGAACTTATATGACTACTTATATGAATTAAATGAGATGCTCCACACCAGGGACTGGGCGAAGCCCGGCAGGGTCAGGCAGACAGATAGACAGACAGACAGACAGATAGAGAGTCGGGAACGGGAACTTATATGACTACTTATATGAATTAAATGAGATGCTCCACACCAGGAGCTGAGCAATGCCGGGCCGGGTCAGACAGACAGACAGACAGACAGACAGACAGACAGACAGACAGACAGACAGATAGTCGGGAACGGGAACTTATATGACTACTTATATGAATTAAATGAGATGCTCCCCACCAGGGACTGGGCGAAGCCGGGCAGGGTCAGGCAGACAGATAGACAGACAGATAGACAGACAGATAGACAGTCGGGAACGGGAACTTATATGAATTAAATGAGATGCTCCACACCAGGAGCTGGGCAATGCCGGGCCAGGTCAGACAGACAGACAGACAGACAGACAGACAGACAGACAGACAGTCAGTCGGTAACGGGAACGAGAACTTATATGACTACTTATATGAATTAAATGAGATGCTCCCCACCAGGGTCTGGGCGAAGCCGGGCAGGGTCAGCTAGTTGCATATAAAGTAGTCATGTTGCTTCCTGCAGAAGTGATGGCTAGCAACACCATGGAGAGTTGTCAGGTTAACATTTGAAAGAATAATGTACGAGATCATGCCCTCAATGGTGTCGTGTGGACTGATGGGCGTAGGGTTTGGCTGGATGGTTGGTTTGTTGGTTAATTGTTTGATTTGTTAGTTGATTTGTTAATTGGATTGTTGTTTAGCTGGCTGGTTTATTTAATGGTTGGTTGCTTGTATGATTTGTTGTTGATTGATTTGATGTTTTGTTGGTTGGTTGTTTGGTTGGCTTACTTGTTGGTTGGATGGTTTGTTGGATGATTTCTTAGTAAACTTGAAGTAACTTGAAGATGCCCGATACGGTCTAATTTACGGACATCCCATATGGTTTAACTTATGGATACCCGATTTATTTTAACCTATGGGTACCTGATTTGGTGTAACTGATGTATACCTGATATGGTCTAATTTAGATATGCCCTACTTAGTCTAATTTATGAATACCTGATTTGGTCCCATGTAGACACAGTGTGTTGTGACATGACAACCACCATTGTTATTCTGGCAAGGGTTTATGGGAGCACACTCTGCTCCATCTCCAGCATTGCCGTCATGAAAGGCACACCTGTATTTGCCTGGACCTGTGTAAATGCACTGACTGTTGTTTCCACACGGGGACACGGAACTCCGACACGGGTTGTCTCCTGCATACACGAGGCACATGTTTCACATCTTACAGAATTACACACTATTCGGTGAAATTGTTTCGTGGTGCCAGTTGTTACAGATTTTATTTAAGAACTTTCAATAAATATAATAAAAAGTATTGATTTTATTATTGTTAATGTAAGGTCTGCTGACAGACAAAAAAAAAGTAAAGTTAAAGAAAGTCAATTCAACATAGAAGTACAGAACAGATTTGATGTATTGTCTGATCTAGAGATACTATTTCAAGATGTGGATGATCAATGGGAAATGTTGAAGAATTCAATAAGTTTTGGCTGCAGAAACAACTATTCAAACATTAAAGAAGTTGGGTTGTAAGAAATGGATGACTGGAGAAATCTTACAACTAGTTGAAACAAAAATAATCCTGCCCAATACGAAGAAATTCACAGATAGGTCAGAATATTATTTAATGAGACAAAATAAAGCTTGACAAAAATTGCATAGAAATTGAGAAACAACACAACAGTCAAAATACCAAATTAGTGCACAAAAGAATTCAGGAATCTGCTAAACAAAAAAGAACAAGAACATCAGCAGTCTGTCTAAAAACTAAAGATGGCAAAATCATAACAGAAAAAGGTCAGATTCTAAATGAATGGTCATATTATGTGAAAAACCTTTATGTTGATAACAGAGATGAACAGTTTGATATTCTATTTAATATTGAAGTACCCAGCTTGATGGAATAACGAAGTTAAAGATAGCATATTCAAAAAGAAGGTAGCGTTCAAAAATGGATCACAACCAAATCTGAACAAGATTATGTTACTTATAGAATAGCACGACGTAATGCCAAACGAACAATTAGAGCATCTAAAGATGAATCCTGGAGAATCTACGGTGAACAGATGGCGACCCTTAGCAAAGACTACCCAAGAGAATTTTATAAACGTATCAATGCAATGAGAAACAGAGATGCATGCTACAACCCAACCACCATCATAAACAGCAAAAGAGGTATACCAGTATTTAATCCACAACAAAGACTAGCAAGGTGGACAGAATCCTTCCAAGAACTACTCAACACCAGACAAAACATGGAAAATCTAACTTTTGTACCTAAAAGTCTTGGACAACAAGAACCAAATTTTATACCTGCAGAAGTCAAAGCAGTGATACAGAAATGTTCTCAAAACAAATCGCCGGGTCCAGATGGAATAACCACAGAAGCTATTCAGGCCTGTGGAAATACAGGAGTTAAATGGCTAACAAGACTGTTCAATATAGCATGGGAAGAAAGAAAAGTCCCAGATGATTGGCAACAGGCAATAATAGTACCAATATGCAAAAAGAAAGGCAATATGAGAGGGTATGAAACATACAGAGGTATTACACTCCTGAGCCATATGGGTAAATGTACGAAAAACTATTGGAACAAAGAGCTAGACCCATAGTCGAACAACAGTTAAGCAAAGTACAATTCTGTTTTCGGAAAGGTAAAAGTTGCACTGATGCACTATTTACACTTAGAGAAATATGTGCAAAAACTATCGAATGTATTGACCAGCAGAATATTGTGTATGTAGATCAGGAAAAGGCTATCGATAGCGTAGACAGATACAAATTATGGACCATCCTTGAAGACTATGAGATACAAGGGCAATTGCTAGAAAACAACATAGCCATGTACCACTCGAGCCGAAGTGCAGTAAGAACGCAAGAAGGAATATCATATATGTTCACAGTCAATACAGGAGTGAGACAGTGATGTGTGCTCTCTCCTCTGCTATTTAATGTCTACATGGACAGAATATCCAAAGAAGCAAGTCTTGACAGAACAGATTCAGCAGATTTAGAACTCTTTACTCCAGATGAAACAACTGACCCACAGGGAATAAATGAACTTCTATTTGCAGACGATTAGTGCCTGTTTTACAGCGATGAGGGCAGACTACAACATCATATTAATAATCTGGGTTCAACCTGCAGCAGATACAAACAATATGAGTATCAACACAGCCAAAACCGAAGTAATGCAAGTTAGCAGATCGCCGGACCCATTAAGTATACAGATAAATAGCACAACTCTGAAACAAGTTAAAGAATTCAGTTATCTTGGAAGAATGATCACAGAAGATGGCAGAATGGACAGAGAAATCGAAATCAGATGTCAAAACGCTAGTGGACTTACATATCAACTATCACCCTTACTGAAACAACCAAATATACCCATGTCCGCAAAACAACAAATAATAAACAGCATATTCACACCAACCCTAGCTACTAATCTCAAACCTGGACTTTATCCAAATCACACCTTCGCAAAATCAACACCTGCGAGATGAGATGCCAGAGGAGAGCTGCCAACCTAACAATCCGTGATCGAATAAGAAATGCTGTTATCAGACAGACTGTGGGATCAACACCTTGTGCCACATTTATTGAAAGATAGAAGATCAAGTGGTTTGGCCATGTCGTTAGAATGCAACACCAGCAACTACCATCACTGGCCTTACATCAAAGATCATCTGTGACAAGACCAAGAGGACGTCCAAGAAGAAAATGGATTGACGATATCAAAGACATTGTACAATCACACGGAATGACACTATCAAGTGCCGCCCACCGGGCGCTGGGACGCAAATTATTCCTCCCCACGACGCTTGACGGCAGAAGTGGAAGATGATGATGATGATGAATGAAGTACCACTAATTTTTAAGATAGAGGTTCGGGATGTTGTTAAACATATGAAAGCTAGGAAACCCCCCCCCCCCCCCCCGGTTCAGATAACATCACAACAGAAATTATTAAAGCTTTAGAAGAATACGGAATAGATCAAGTCACCCGACTGCTGAACACATTATATGATACCGAAGATATACCTGCTGAATGCGGAAATGACCACGTGTTCACATGCACCCACTGTGAACGGACATTTACAGCGCAAATTGGCCTTATCAGTCACATTCGCTACCGCCATAGGTAAAAGTTATTATGCCTTTTTAAAGCACAAACTATCGTCTGTCAAGACGGCAAGGTGCCAATGATGATGACCTGCTGAATTATGTAATTCTGTATTTATTGCAATCTCAAAGAAATCAGGAGCCTTGGAATGTGATCAGCATAGAACAATTAATATAATGAGTCACATAACGAAGAGGACTTGAGGACTTAGAGCCTGGCGAGGAGTGGGTACAATTGCCAACAGATTTCTGTACGTCCTTTTCTGTTTGCATCCAGCTAGACTGAAAATGCAGACAAGAAAATCAAGCTGCTGTGGAGGCGGAAGTACAAGCGTTAATCTTCGAGAATTCATTAGACGGTGATGCTGTCATGTACACAAATGGGTCGGTTGTCCGACATGTGAGAAGCTCATGGGCTTTTACGGCTCAGGCCGGAGGAAGAATTGTGAAGGAGGACTCTGGTGCTTTTTTTAAGACCACAAGTAGCCTGACTATGGAAGTCATGGCAATAAGTAAAGCAGTAACATGGCTCGAGACACAGACATTCACTAGGGTATGTTTCCTTAGCGACTATGTAAAAAATCCCTTGGCAGTTGGAAATCGAAAAAGAGTAGCCTAACGGCGCTGCCCGGGCAAAATTTCGAGTTAAAAATCTACCCAAAGTATTTCAGGATCCTCGCCGGTGCTACGGAGATCGTGCACTGAGCTGAGTTACTCAGGTTTGAGGAAGGAGGAGAACGGAGCACTAATGGGTTACAGCCGTGTGCCGTGATGCTGATCCATCGACTACACTAAATTAAACTCTTTAAGGACTCAATGGGCATGCTCAAGGGGATAGAGATGGGGTGGATCCGAAGAGAGTGGTTGCTGTCTCTGGAGCGGTCTCGACTGGCAACGATTAGTTGTATCTTCGTGCCAGGGCATGCGGGAGTACAAGGAAATGAGCGGGCTGACAAGCTCGCACGTAAGGCTACAGTGTAAGGCCGACGCGCCATCGACCAGGCTGACATTCTGAATGCTCTACGAGAAGTAAGACTTGCGAGAACCAAGTGATGACTGTGAATCTACAACCATGGTCAGACTGCGAGAACAGCAAATTAAAAGAGGTGTGGCCAAATAAGAACACTACGCAGGAAGCCAAAGAAGATTGATAAACCAACACAGAACTGGTGTCGTTAGCCGCTACACGCTGCGGCATTTGCTGAGGAGGGGATCCGAGCACTTATGGACTGATTGGTTCGATGTGCAACGAGGATGATCTGTCAACTAACTAACCAACTAACATCACGAAGATTTTGCTACTAATTATCATTCAAAGAGTGAGGAAGAAAATACAACCTGAAATAGGAGAAGAACAATGTGGCTTTGTAGAAGGAAAGGGTACAGTAAATGATGTGTATATGCTGTGATCAGTTATTGAACTCTCTATAGAAGTAAAGAAAGATATAAATCTTTGCTTTATTAACTACACAATGGTTTTCGATAGAGTAAGACATGTCAACATGGTAGATATGCTAGCAGATCTACAAATTGATGGGAAAGACATTAGACTTATTTTTTGAAAAAATATATTGGAAATAACAAGCTGCCACAAGGATTCATACTGAAGTGGGACAATATCAGCCTGTTAAGAGAGGTGTGAGACATGGATGTGTAATGTCTCCAAATCTTGTTTCCCTATACAGTGAAAATATTTTCAGAAATGTAGAAGATATAAATGGAATCATCATTGAAGGAAGAGGCATCAATAACATTAGATATGCAGGTGATACAGTTTTGATTGCAGACAAAGAGCAGTATCTGCAACAATTAGTAGATGCGGTTGTTGCACACAGTGAACAACTGGGGTTAGAATTAAATTGTAAAAAGACAGATTATGGTCGTCACTAGGAACAAAGAAATACCGCAATGTAATATACAAGTAAATGGGAATATTCTTCAACAAGTGAATCGGTACAATTATCTCGGAACAGTCATAACATCTGAGGGAGATGCCTTGAAGAGGTTAGAACAAGAATGGCCATGGCGAAAGTACCCTTTAGCAAGATGAAAAATATACTGACCAATAAAACGATGTCATTTAAAACGAGAAAAAGAGTGTTGAGGGGATACATAGAGCCGGTACTTTTGTATGGATGTGAAATTTGGACAGTGAGCAGTCAAGCTGAAACTCATCCTTTGGCTGTAGAAATGTGGTTTCTGATGAGAATGCAAAGAATACCATGGACAGACAGAAAAACCAATGACCAAGTACTACAGGAGACAAATGAAAATCGTAAAATGATTAGAGAAATTAGATGTAGACAGTCAACATTTTTGGACCTGTTATGAGAAGAAATTAATTGGAGAACTTGGTGACAACTGGAAAGATCGAAGGGAATAGACCAAGGGTAAGACCGAGAAGTAAATACTTGGATGGCTTGGCCACATGGCATGGTCGAGATAGGAACACTAAGCTGATTCACGACTCTGGTGATCGCGTGAAATGGTGAGTCATGACCGCCCACGCTTTCCAGCATGGCACGTGATGGATGGAAGGTCTGCTTCTTATAGTCTGTGTAGTATGGCGTTGCGCATCGAGTATATCTACGGCCTTCTGTCTCGTGTACCGTTAATCTTTTCTGATATTGATGTCCCTCAATACCATGACGTCAAACTGCCCGGAATCGTCTCCCACTGTGTGGAAGAAAAGAGAGACGCGGGTGTGGGGAAAGGGCGCGGGCGGGGGGTCTTTCTTTCGCTGCAATTTTCATTCTCATGGCATGCCCACAGAATAGGGTCTGTCTTCGTCTGGTGCTAGTAACATGTTTTCTATGTGAATTAACTTATTTCCCCAAAATAAACATTGTTAACACAAAATCCTCGCAGTACATGGATTTATATTATGATATAAAATGGAAACAAGTTTGGTAAGTGTGACTCCTACGAAATATAATGAGATAACAAACACAAACATGCATACCTTGTACATACCTTACAACACAGTTAAACCAAGTCAAAGACATCATAGGGAGAAAAATAACAATCATAATAATACTAAATTAACCTAAAATGATGAAATAAAGACAAAACCACAACACAACAAATCCGGCGTTTGGATCTTAGTGGTCTTCTTAAGGAAATACGGAATAACAGATCTGTACGAATAAACATTAAAATGTAAAATAAAAATAAAAATGTAAAAAACAAAATGAATGAATATAGCACATCCTCCCTGCCATATACCGATGTTATACCCACTAGGGTATGTGTGTGTGTTAGTTCTCAGCTAAGTCCTCCTGTATGGCAACACACTTGGACCAACTTTCTACTAGCTTCTTCATGTCTACTAGGAACAAGCTTGTATGTAGCCATAGAACATAGACCAATATTGCAACGCCTTCCTTACCTCGTTGACATCTGAACTCGAAAATTTTCTTTCAAGGGTCCAAACAAGTGAAAGTGCGATGCACTCAAATCTGGACTGTATGCTTTGTTTCAAGGCCTCTCTACCTTCAGAGCATGTAGTGCATCCACTATATGTGCAGCAGTAGGAGGGTGGACATTGTGGTGAGGCAACAGTACTCCTTTCAAGAGATGTCCCCGGCGTTTCGATCATATCGCGGGTTTTGGTTTGTTCACATGCACGTCACGGTACTAGAAATTGGTCAGTTTCACCCCTTTCCTGGAAATGCACCAGAATAGGGCCCTTGATATCTCTATTTACCCCCTGCTCCCCTCCCCAGTGTTTGCTGAAATCTTGAGGAATAAATATGTGTTCCGTGTGTGATTTTAACATCAGAATATTCAAATGAGAACAAACCTACGACAGGTCCAATTAACGAAAGCGAATGTATTTGTTATATATTACTGCTCAAGAATTATTGAGGAAAGTGAAAGAAAAGCGTGACTCTATCAGTGCTCTCATCGGAAAGACGTCAAACAAATGAACACCAACAGCTACAGTACGAAACGGACAGGACATATTTGGGAATTGGAATGTTAGCGGATCTTGAAAAAAAAAAAGAAAACATCAAACATCCAAATATTAGGACTTGCGGATACGAGGACAACGTGATAAAACACACAATGCATTCATGACATTTACATTCTGATATGGACTGGTGTCGATCAGCGAGCAAAGGCTAATTAAGGAGTGCGCTTTATATAACGTCCTAATTAAAGCGAAAGGCATTATTCACTCTGAATGTATATTAAAAAAAGAACAATATTCAGGCAGGTTAACAACAACAACTATTACGCATGCGTACCTCACATGTAATAGCGATGAAGACAAAGACTCACGTGCGCACAAGCCATCACCATGGATTCCATTATTGCATTTACCATCCTCACACTTGCAATCTAGAGATGGGAGGAAACAAATGAGTTCTCTACTCAACAAGAGTGTCAATGAATATTTACGGACTCTTCTTCATTGACTAAAATGTAATTTGCTTACAATAAACGTGCTTGCAATGAAATTTCTTCTTCTTCTTCTTCTTCTTCTTCTTCTTCTTCTTCTTCTTCTTCTTCTTCTTCTTCTTCTTCTTCTACTACTTCTTCTTCTTCTTCTTCTTCTTCTTCTTCTTCTTCTTCTTCTTCTTCTTCTTCTTCTTCTTCTTCTTTCTTCTTCTTCTTCTTCTTCTTCTTCTTCTTCTTCTTCTTCTTCTTCTTCTTCTTCTTCTTCTTCTTCTTCTTCTTCTTCTTCTTCTTCTTATTATTATTATTATTATTATTATTATTATTATTATTATTATTATTATTATTATTATTATTATTATTATGCTTTTTCTTACCCCTGTCAAGCCCACAAAAGACTTATTAAAGATTTCTCCTTAAACAATCATATTTTTTAAAACAGATCTGCCTGCAGTGAGAATTACCTAGAACATTACGACCACAACACAACCAAGTTGATGATATAAACGAGTTTGAGGTGTCATCGTAGTCTGTCCTTCATGAAACACGTCAATTAAGTGATAACACAAACTCGAAAAGGTCTTTCAGAAATGACAATTATGGAAACTCCCAATATCGAGGAAATGCGGTTAATAATTATGTTTTATGGACTGGTACTTCACAGGCTGGAAGACTTAAAAAGATATGCAATGAAGCCGTGCTTATTAATTTAGGGTGTACGAGAGATACCTCCTGTGCAGCAATGAGGTATATCCTTGACTTTCCAGCCATAATCAACAGGATCAAGATATGAAAATAAGTGCGCATGGGAAGCACATTTTGCATCAAGCTCTATTCAGAGAAAAGGATGTCAGGCTAAAGAGAGGCAAATCATGGATGAGTCAGCGGAAGATGTTATCAGGCAGGTCTGCAGTCTTACCAATAACCCCTACAGGGAATAGGTGCCTTTCCTCCAGCATTTAACTACACCTTCTCCTGCATATTCACGCTTGACAGGACGTGCAGAGCGCAAGTCCTTTCTTCTGTCAATGCATATGTCAACAATCTCATCAGTGAACACTGGGACGATTCCGGTGTGTTTAACTATACAGATGGATCTGTTATACAGCAGGGGAAAAGTGCGTGGGGATTCACGGCCCGATCAGCTGGCTGAACCATTCAAGAGACCAGTGGTGCCCACTCATCATTACTAGCAACATTAGGATGGAGTTGATGGCAGTGACACTGGTTGTCATATGGCTGGAATCACAGAATTATACAAATGGTTATGTCCCGAGAGATTCAATAAACCTCATCCAAAAGATCGAGACGGGGTCTACAAGCATACAGTGGATTGAATCGCCGCGGAGGTCTTCTGTTAGTAGAATCACCTTCATTTTGTATCCCCCCCCCCCCCACTCGCCTATCCTGTTACAGGACGTCGCTGTCGACACCAGCATTTTACCGCTGTTGTTGAATACGCTCAGTAATCTCTGTTCTGTCAGTTCACATGCAGGTGCGAGTCTGCCTACATTGGCAGAACAGAGAGGCAGATACACACTAGGATTGTTGAACACATACCAAACTGGAATGACAAGAAACTACACACAAGCGATGGGATCACGGGAAGTGTGACAAGCCACAATTATAAACTTCCGTCGTCGTCCATTGCACGTCATGTCTTGGAAACCGGTCATGTCATTGATAGAGACAGCGCTTTTCGCGTGTTGTGTCATACATAAAATAGTTGTTTGTTAAAGTTTGCGGAAGCGATAATGATTCATCTGCACAAGCCAGTTTTGTGCAAACATAAAGACATGATAGTCAATTTAAAACTACCATGATAAACAACTGATATTACTGTGTGAACATGTGTATATTTCAGCTTGAACGACGAATCTAATTATTTTACTCTACGTTGCGTGACATCTGCAGTAAGTACCTGGCAAGATGCAGCGAAATGTGCCAGGCAATAAATCGTACTATATATGATTTGTGACTTCGTTATTCAAATTATCCACTGGTCATGGTTTTCGGCCGGCGCTTTGGCGATGGGGTTACGAACTCAAATCGCAATTTCGCATTGTGCGTTCGAAACACAGCTGTGGGCGATTTTAAGACATATCCCCTTGCGTTGGTTTTCATACAATGGTATAAGTGATGGTCGTTCAGGAAATAAAGGCAAACAATTGAATGTAAATTTCCTCCAAAACATCGCAAACAACCAAATATGCTGGGGTTGAGTGCAATTTCTAACATGGTTTTCAGACAAACAATTTGAAGTATGTTCCTCAGGAGGGCTGAAGGATGCCAATTTGGGCATTTCTTTGTACACAACTCTTAACCATCATGTTACACAGGTACAGTAATGTTCCATGTCTTTTTAAATCGATGGTTGTACTGTAAATTGGAAGATGTCCAAATAATATGTAGTTTATTAATTACAACAATTGATATCATTGTTTTGGTACTGCGAGTAATGCTGCTAATACCTTGGATTGTCAGAGTAACTAACAACGACTGCTTGGAAAAGGCTAATCAACGTAAATCAGTTACACAAGTTTAAGAAAGAGACAAAATGTTCATTGCCAATGTGATGAGAAAAGAATCTTTAGAAAGCATTATAACAAATGAAAGCATCAGTGGTAGAAGAGGCAGAGGATGACAGATGGACATTATGTTGCATGGTTTCAGTCGGTGGCAGGAGGATTATCCTCAGTAGAATGCTGGATGGTTTCAGTCGGTGGCATGGGGGAGTATCATCAATAGAATGTATCCATAACACCAGATTCACAGATCTGTGGGGATACATGGACGCCTATGCCAGTCGGCAGGGCATGTGTTGATGACTATGATGTATAAACTAAGATTTTTGAAATCAAGCACGCAAGTCTATTTCCAACTGGCACAAACACGTCTTAGGTCACTCACCCAGTGAACAGTTTGGTCCATATTTGGTTATATTCGTGCACTGTTCACATGCTGTTCCTTCAAATCCAGGCTGTGTGGAATACATTAATTCGCATTTACAAATCTCTCCTCATTAAAACTTTGGGTAAGTACAGTGCATTTTAAATGTTAAACATGTAGACATAAAACCATAAAACAAACAACTACCTCATCATCATCATCATCATCATCATCATCATCATCATCATCATCATCATCATCATCATCATCATCATCATCATCAGCATCATCATCATCATCATCATCATCAAATATTTTGTCGCCCGGCGTGGACGATCACGCTTCTAGACAAATTGCGATCTCGGACTTTATGGATCATTGAATTCATGTGTTGACTGCACTCCGTGCCATGACAAACGACTGTCAATAATGCTCTCTCGCTGGTTTCCAACATGACTCTGTTCACTATTTTGCAACCACTTTGTCTAACATTTCCTGTAGCTCCTTCTGGTATGTTACTATACAGTCGGTGTCATCACCGCAACAAGAGTTTGTCAATGTGATGTCCACCAACCAGGATCCCTGGCATATTGCCTGAATATCTCATCAAACATTCACTGTACAATAAACACAATTCACTAGACATGACACAAGCTTGTCTGAAGCCCTTTCATATCACCTGGCACAGACTTTAAACTCAGTAAGTGTGAAACTGCGTTCACCAACCTTCAGCTACATTCTCCGATAAGCAATATTTAAGTAGAACTAAAGTCAATTTGTGAGAGCTGTATTTGTGAAGTGTAGCATGGAATTTTACAACGATTTAACCAAAGATTAAACTTCTACCTATTTCATAGAAGATGATAATCAGTATAAACATTCACAACTATATTACAGACAGAATATGGTAATATATAATATATGGCAATATGGAATGTGGTAAGTCTATTTTCACAAATATCTGAATAAACAGGCACTCCGCCTGCCGCAAATGTGTCCCGTAGACTAGCGGAGGGAAGGGACCATCTTACATCTCTTGTGATAGTGGGTACACTACCACGCCAATGGCGACCCTCACTACAAAGCAGTAATGAAGATGAACTAGTGTGAAACCCCAGGACCTGGCTGGAGCATCGCAACACCACACAAGCCTAATGCCTGTGTGTTTTCAGCATGCATGATTATCGAATTCAAATACTCACTTGACAATAACACTGCCCATTTATTCTATTGCATTCCCCATGGCCATTGCAGGGATTCCGACTGCCACCTGGACATTCTGGTACATAAGATGGATCATAGGGTTAATGTCATCTTATGTAGGATCTGTCATAAGGGCTTGAAATGTCAGATCATCAAATATACAATTTCATGATGTCAACCTCTTCTTCGTGTGTCTGGTATTTTGGAATTGCCCAGACATAATTAGCCATTTCCTGACAATCGTTGTTAGCTTCTGAATTGAGAAGAATTAAAAAAAATACCTCGCAGCACCCATGATATTCGCACAAGATATACGTGCTCTGTCCGAAACTTCAACAGCCAGCAACAAGCCCAGTAGTAATGATAACAGACGCAGTCTGATTGTGTGTCTGTCTGGTCTTTCCTTGGAGAACTGAGTGTCGGCCATAAATGAATCACCAAAAAGACGAGAAGTAGATTGTGAGCTTTACTAGAACACGATTATAAGAAACACAATGGACGTTATGGCCAAAGCTTTCATCAGCACAGAACAAACAAATAATAAACCGACACACTACACGAAAACCACTACATGAAAATATTAAAGTTACTTATCTGTATCTTTCTTTGGCTGAAAACGTTTTTTAGCAACTATCAGTGGATGGAATTAACCGGATGTGTGGTTGTTCAGGCGGTCACTGGATGTAAGGCCAATAACGCCAGAAGCTCAGTGATTGGCTTAGCCTCCCCGTGGGGGACATGGGGGGACAACCGCTGTGGGGGGGGGGGGACGATGAGAGGAGCGATGACGGGTACAAAGGTAAGCGACAGGTAAACATTGGGATTAGTAGAGCACTGTAGCCCACCATGTGGGGAACGTGTCATGGACGCAACTCGCAATTACGCATCCAATGCTCGAAACACAGCTGCAAGCGATTTTAATGCAGACCGCCCTGCAGACCCGTACCACATGCCATTTTAACTTCCTGCATTACTGCCTACGGCTTCATATCACCCCACGCGGCTTCACCTCTAGATGTCAACCTTCGGCTGGCCGTCTTCATGACAGTTGTAGTTAACGTCTATCTAAAGTTGAGTTTAAATGTGCTACGCGTCGCATGCGGTGTATTGCCGACAACCACTCGAGACAATTGTCTGATCTTAGCTCAAGTAGTACTATCCTCGATCAACGACTTAAACATCTCACCTCAGGTAACTATTTCTTGTATTGCGTGATATGCTGTATCATCAACAGCACCAACCGCCACTTATATAGGAGTCTTTCCACGGCTAAAAACACCAAGTTAGCTAAATTTCGTGCCCCTATCCCTACCCCTAACCTCTCCGGCCTCATCATACCATCGGCTCAGATAATTTAGTTGTGTGCATACCTCCAGATCTCCCCCTACCGCCACCGGAGAAATTGACCCTCAGCAAATGGCTCCGGTTCATACTGTTTGCGTCCCTCTGGCGACAAATACGCGCTACTCCAGGACGTCCATGGACATGGTTTCCATCGCACTCTCAGGTTGAAATATCACTTCATTCGTCACGCTCTTGACCTGGGTGTTGTTGCTAACCGTCCCATCTTGTGGCCGTGGTCTGTAAAAAGTTGCATCCCCAAGTTGTGTCTTGCCTTACTGTATATACAAGTCTTTCCTCCATACCACTAACGCTCCTCCCTTGTCGACAGGCTTGATAACTATAATCTCACGACGTTTCAAAAGTGTGAGCGCGTGTGAGCGTGTTGAAAGGTTGGAGTGCCGTAGTGGCTTGAATTTTAATTGCTGTATCTCGAAAAGTGTGTATTTGTTTTCGATATACAGATCCAGGGCTTTGGATTGCATATTCTTTACAGATTGTCGCAGTTTGCCCAATCAATTTTTGTGCTGTTTGTGATTTATTGGCACGTTTGCGTTCAGTGGATTGTCATTGTTTTTTGAGCAACCGGCGTTCATACTATTTTATGAAAAAAACGCAGGGCGGTCTGCACCAAAATCGCTCACAACTGTGTTTCTAGCACTGGATGCGTAATTGCGAACTGCGTCCATGACACCTTAGCCACATAGCCGGCTATAGTGCTCTAGTAATCCTATTTTTACCTGTCGCTCACCTGGGCGCTCGCCTCCCCATAATCCTCCTCCCCCACAGAAGGTGTTCCCCTCCCCCCCTCCCCCCCCCCTACTGGGAGGCTAAGTCAATCACTGAACTTCTGTCGTAATTTGCCTTAAGTCCAGTGACCACCTGAAGCAACACACATCAGGTTATTTTCATCCACTGATAATTGCTCACAGACGTTTTCAGCTAAAGGATACATATAAGTAACTTTAATATTTTCAAGTAGTGTTTTTCGTGTATTGTGTCAGTTTACGTTTCTTTATTCTGTGCTGACGAAGGCTTTGGCCGCAACGTTCCTTTTAAAACTTATAATCGTGTTCTAGTAACGCCCACAATCTACTTCTCGTTTTTTGGGTGATTCATGCATTGCCTTTTAAAGCTTTACTGCAGTACCCCTTACACTTGTTAACTGAGTGTCGACCAGAGCTTCTGCTCACTCCCTATTGCACCATTCTTCCCAGGCTATGATTATGTCTACGTTCTTCCTCACTATTCACATGATCTCAAATGACATTGACTACATAGGCCTGATCGTGCACCAATATCAAACACAGTGTTGCCAAACCAACCATTCTGTCTGCCTGCTCGTTTCCCCACCACATCAGACAATCCTGGACAAAGAACTGAACTGTGCATACAAAGCAAGCTTAACGTCACTCCTCTTAGCATGCTCTGTGAGTCCGTTACAATCGCGATATATGTGTATTTTTTTTATCCTATAGACATCTGAACACAGCAGAGGCTGCCTCCACCTCCATTCTCAGAATGTGAAAAGGCTTTGCTTTAAGAAACACCGCCCATTAACCTCAGCGGACACTACTTATGGCTCTTACCACAGGCCATCCATGTCGATGACGACATCGCCTGGTCTCAACTTGTGTGCATTAGTTATTGCACCTCCCTTTCAGCGCAACCTGCTAACCAGTTCCTGCACTCACGATTCAATGTGATTAATCCCTGTATAGGTCTGACTTTTCCTATGATATTCAGGTCCACTCCACTTCTCTCCCAGTGTTCTCAAGCAAACAAACTTCTCTGATTGTATCCTCTGTCTGAGCCATCCATGATGTTCCTCTCTTATCAACCTGTCACCCTTATCTGTGTCCACGGCTTCATGCAGGGAGTGTTCATTGTTTGCTGGCAGTTCAATGTATGCTCAACATCCATCTCAGCAACAACATCTCCGTTGCTTCTAAGCTATTCTTAATTTGTTTGAAGAAGAAGAAGAAGAAGAAGAAGAAGAAGAAGAAGAAGAAGAAGAAGAAGAAGAAGAAGAAGAAGAAGAAGAAGAAGAAGAAGAAGAAGAAGAAGAAGAAGAAGAAGAAGAAGAAGAAGAAAAATGATGAGAACATGGGGACAGCATGGGTCAGTACCCATGTCAGAGCAACTTGATCTACGTAAGAGCTACTCTTAATTGTGTTTATTTTTTTACCTTTTTAAAGCTTTTTATCTTGTTTTTTCTTCATACATTTTTATCTGTTCTTTACCTTGTAGTGGGACACCGGATAAATTAATAAATACACATAGCCTTTTATTATATAAGATTACATTTTGGTGCCAGCAAAAAAATAGAAGACATGGTTAAGTCAGTCGTTACTAAGAAGAAAGGGAATGTGGACACCAATAAATGGGCTAATGATTGGATCGCCTTTTCTAAGTCTGTTGTTCCAGCTGTTATTTCATTCAGCAAGGATTTAAATCTTTCTTATGAATCATCTGCTGTACGTAAAGTAGCAGGAATGTTAGAACAAAAGCCGAAAAGTGATTTTGACTTATTTTGTGATCCTCCACCTAACAAAGCACTTAACTTAACTTAAGTTTGATGACCCCAGAAACAAATGCCTTGAGATGAAGTCACCGTGTTTAAACATTTACGGCAACCAACTTCACAACCATTAAATTGTTGGGAAAATGAACATAGGTTTCCACTGCTAAATTCAAGTGCGAAAATTGTTTTTGCCATACAAGTTGTTTACTTACTACTTACGGTGATATGTGAACCGGTCGCTCAGAAATCAATGGCAAACTACTGGGCGTAATCTTGCCAAGATATCAACAACAGCGGTAAGATGCTGGTGTTGACAGCGATGTTCTATAAATAGGATATGCGAAAAATAAGGTGTCATCAGCAGCAGTAGAGCGCTTATTTAGTGCAGCTGGATTGTTGTTGAGTAAGTTACGAAAACCGATGTTATCAGCTCTCGTTATAAACTCTGTGCATATCAGATTTGCATGTAAGATGAGAATTGTGGAAATAGTTTAGGGATTACCTGGATTAATTGAATTATTGGAAACAGTTGATCAGAAGGAAATTGATAATGTTCTGAATGAGCAGAGTGACTCAGAAACAGAATGAGAGTGTCAGTCAGAATGAAACTGAATTGTCATATTTAGTTTAAACATTTTTAAAAATAAAATACTCTTGAATATTAAATTTAATAAATTCTGTCGTTTTACATGTCTCTTTGTACATATAGTCCTATTTTGTAGACACTAAACCTAAACTTTCATAAATTGTATAATTTTATTTGAACTGTATTACATATTAATATTATAGTGAGAATCCCATGGGATGGGATGGGATTGGACGGGCATACATTGCCATGGGATGGGATGGGATGGGACAGAAAAATATGTCCCATGGATAAGCCTGGTAATTACTCCGTTCCAGTGCTCAACTCAGAGTACAGAGGTTTGAAATGTGTATGTTTCAAGATGCAATACATTATAGCAATGGTACCGCGTGAATGTGTGCACAAAGTGTCACTGACCTTGAATGCAGCCATCTCCCCAAAATCCGTGACAGCAGTATACTGGTGTATACTTCTCAAAACACACGAAACGGCAAGTCCCGCCATCTGAACAATGTTCAAATGACCCTGGAACAAATTTGTAGGTGTACATGTATATTGTAGTGGACATTAGACATAAATAGTGTAAATTTGTGGTGGAAAAAGAGAGAACGATGCAATAGTTTCAGGAACATTTGACAGAAAGATTAACCTTTTAGTTATCATTATAATGAAAAAGAGAAGCATGTTTAAAGGGGTAATAGACAGAAATATGATTGTATGAGGGTCGAAATGATATAAATAAACATAGGTTATTGGATATTACAAAGATTTATTTTAATTTGCCTTGTTTAGAGAAATCATTTGTCTGTCACGACTCTGCCATTATCTCTGGCATCAGTTATTGTAATGAAGTTGACGATACTTAGATTATTATTTGTTGTCCATCTGCTTTATCTTTCAGGTTCATCTCTCAATGTCTTTCGCTGCTTTTTTGCCTAGTATCCCCCTACACTTCATTTGCTCTTTCTGTTCCATTCTGATCAATGATAATGTATCCTCTCTTCCAGTTCTAATACAGAAAAGGAACAATGCCAGAGTAAAATAAAAAAAACCTTGTTGACGAACAATGACAAATGCTAAAGGAGTAAATACAACAGACAACAAAGGAAATTATACCATTAAAACGAATACAACGAAGAAGAAATGGATGACAGAGGACATGTTGCTATTAATGAACAAAATAAAAAGTAAAGACAATCAAGACGAATATAAAATAGCAGCTAGAGAGATGGTACAAACATGTAATACAGCAAAACAAGTCTGGCTTATTAATCAGTGCAAGGAGACGGGTTTAACAAGAAGAGGTAGCATATATGTACAAGTAATATCAATTGAAAACAAGTGTAAATAAAATATTAATGATTTATTTGGTTGTTTCGGGATTTGAGATTTAAATATTGAGCACAACCCACTACTGGCAACGCTGATCCTATTCTGGTATGAACCTAAGGCCTATCCACGTCAATGTGGAACCACTAAATCCACATATATATATATATATATCCACATATATATATATATATATATATATATATATATATATATATATATATATATATATAGCCGACTCAGTGGCCAAGGCGATACAGACTCAGTTCGTAATCCCGCATACCACGTTCGAAACACAGCTGTGGGACATTTTGCAACAGACTGCCTTTCGTTGTTGCTTTAATGAAAATAGATATTGTTGTATGTACAGCAAAGCAGCCGTGTGCGTGGCGAAGGTGTTACGCATGCAGTTCGTAATCCCGAATACCGCTTTCAGTTCACAGCTGCGGGCGATTTGGAAGCAGACCGCCTTGCGTTGGTTCTCATGCAAAGGTATGAGTGCCGATCGTTCAGACAGCAATGGATAACTACTGAACGTAAACCTGCCAAGAAATCACAAATAGCCAAATACCGCCGGAGTTGACTGCTTTGTCCTGTAAAATATATGCAACTAAATGTTTCTTTAACAACCTAACATGCAACATATTCATCATCGCCACACGTGAAATGTTCGACACCGCAGGCAATGACGTATCTCCATAGACATTTGTCACTTAATTTCCTGGTAAGTTTGGCCTCTGGTTTCCTTCCCTGTCACTCTGTCAATCTACCTACAGTGTTACCCCGAAATTAAGACCTATCTCTAAAATACGCCCTAGTTAAGATCGTAAGATAGAATGCAGTTATTAAACGTGCACTTGCATTCAGTTACTCTGTTCATGGCATCTACTTTTCTATATACCAACCCTCCAACATGATGCATCTGTGGTGTTTATGGGCATAGGATCTGAAACAACAATTGATTATACGGAATTCTCAATTTGGAGAGTTATGACGATGTTCCAGAAGAACATGAACTGACTTCTCCTTCTTCTTCTTCTTCTTCTTCTTCTTCTTCTTCTTCTTCTTCTTCTTCTTCTTCTTCTTCTTCTTCTTCTTCTTCTTCTTCTTCTTCTTCTTCTTCTTCTTCTTCTTCTTCTTCTTCTTCTCCCTCTGCTTCTTCCTCTTCTTCTTCTTCTTCTTCTTCTTCTTCTTCTTCTTCTTCTTCTTCTTCTTCTTCTTCTTCTTCTTCTTCTTCTTCTTCTTCTTCTTCTTCTTCTTCTTCAGCGTTCCGAGCCATTGAGGTTCTTTGCTGCAGATACAATCCGTCTCCATTCGTCTCTCTGGTTGACCTTCCCTTGCCAGTCGTTGATTCCAAGTGCTTGTAGGTCTGTATATATATTATCTCTCCACCGCCTTCTTTGTCTACCTCGGGGTCTACGGTCATTTATTTCCTGAGTGTAAGCGAGTTTTGTTTCCCTATTATCTTCCATTCTTTCTATATGCCCCAGCCATTGCAGTCTATTAGCCTTCGTGATACCAGTGATTAGCGGGGACTTAAACAGATCATAAATGTCTTTGTAACTCTTCCTTTCCACTCTCCACTTTGTGTATCCCTAATGGGTCCAAGGATATGTCTTAAAATTTTGTTCTCATAGGTTTGTAACAAGGCTTCATCTCCTTTCGTTGTACTCCAGGTTTCAGAGCCATACAGCACAACTGGTCTGATCAGTGTTTTGTATATTGTGATTTTGGTGTTACGAGATAGCGCATTTGATTTTAGTAGATGTTGTAGTGCATAGTATATCTTATTTCCAGAGTTGATTCTAGTTTGTATTTCTTCCCTTATGATGTTGGAGCAGTTGAAGATTGTTCCCAGGTATTTGTATGTTTCCGTTCTTTTAATGGTCATATTATCTATTTGTATGTGGCCAGAGTTTGTAGCCGTTCCTTCTCTTGAAATTACCATATATTCTGTCTTATCCTGGTTGATAACCAGCCCCATCTGTTGGGCTTTTTCCTTTAAGTGAGTCAATATTTCCAATGTCTTTTGTTCATTTCCTCCAATAATATATCATCTGCATATCCAAGCAGCTTGGATGTTCCTCCAATATCAAATTCCACCTTTGCCTTCCTTACAACTTTCTCTAGAGTCAGATTAAGAGTAGCGGCGATAGTGCATCACCCTGTTTCAAGCCAGATGTTATTTGGAAAGGATCTGATTTCCTGCCTTTATATGTTACTATATTATAAGTATCTTCCATGCATAGTCTGGTCATGTTGATTAACTTCCTTGGTATTCCAAATTCCTGCATAGCATTCCATAGACTATTCCTATGGACACTATCATAAGCCTTTTTAAAATCCACAAAAATGTTATGGAGATCTCTATTATATTCCCAATGTTTCTCTGCTATTTGTCGTAAGATAAATATCTGATCTATTGTTGATCTGTTTTGTCGAAAACCCGCCTGGTAGTCACCTAATATGTCTTCTGAATATGGTTTTAGTCTATTTAGTAATACTGCGGATAGTATCTTATAGCTTGTGGACAGTAGTGATATTCCTCTATAATATCCACATTGGAACTTGTCTCCTTTCTTAAAGATAGGTATCAATAATGACTCTTTCCAGTCATGGGGTAATTCTTCTGTCCTCCAGATTTTTATTATTAGTTCGTATAGCTTTAAATGTAATGCATGGCCACCTGCCTTTATAAATTCAGCAGCAATTCCATCAGCCCCAGTTGCCTTATTGTTTTTAAGTCGTGTGATTACATATATGATTTTTTCAAATGCAGGTTCTTCAATTTGTGGTTCACACGTTAGAACCTCTTCCTGTGGGAAAGTGTTACTTGGAGCTGCACAATTTAGTAATTCAACAAAATATTCTTTCCATGTGTTGCACATATCCTCATTGGTATTTACCATATTCCCATTTTTGTCTTTTAAATCACATGTGTTGTGTTGGTGCCCTCGTTTCATTGACTTCGGTTCTTTAAAAAAAACTTTAAAAAATCTTTTAAAAACTGTCTGGATTCGTTTTTCTGGTGATTAGTTTCCATATCTTTGATTATAATACTCATATATATTCTCGCTTCTGCTGTCGAACTATTTTTGTAGCCTCTTTACATTCATTTCTATACTGCTCTTCCTTTTAAAATGAAATGACTGCATTTGAAAAAAAAATTTCATAAATTCGGATATTATTGAATTTCAATAAATGCAGATTTTTGTATCTGAAAAGAAAATACGCCCTAGTACATTTTTCGAAGCCAAAATAATTGATATAAGACATGGTTTTATTTTCAGGACAACACGTTAGTATTTACTGCTTCCGTCTGCATTGTCTCTGACAGACTTCATCATTCCGACTGGCACATCCTTCTTTCGACCTTTGTATATAAAATCGTGCTCCAAAAACGACAGTTGTAATGTCCTGTAGTGGGTAATTACTAGTCTGCGTGGGCTGGGCTTGTATAGAATTTGATGGCAGGAATTCGTAGTTGTCCTTGGTATTCTTAGTATCCTAGGTAGAAACCACATCTGTGTGGCCTCCAATAACCATATGTGTCATTCAACAAACACTTTAGAAACTAGATTTACGAGTGAAAGCGAGAAGATGGAACCATTACTTTACCATCAACACTTCCTGGAAGACATGGTGAATCTTTAAATATGCAGGGATAACATTCTGTCTGGTACTTTCGTTGGTATGTCTGCTTGCAAAACCTCTCGGGTTGAGCTGCGGTGGTCATGCTTGCCTCAGTAGACGCTGACATTGCAACCTCTGTGGTAATAGAGTGGTCAGTCTGTGCTTTAATATCATTATCTCATATACAGCAAGTATGCTTACCAATCCCACAGTAAATATCAGCTTCCTTAGATTCTCATACCAGAGATGTGGATTCTTCGTAACCATGTCAAGCCCACAAAAGCACCCATTACATATTTCTCCTTAAACAATCATATTTTTAAATCAAATCTGCCTGGAGTGAGAATAGACGGAAACATTATGACAAAAACCCAGAGACGACATACATGGGTGTGGAGTTTGATAGTAGTCTGTCATTCAAAGACTGTGTGGATCACGTGATAACAAAACTCGAAAAGGCCTTTCAGAAATGAGAACTACCAATTTCGAAGAAAGACTGTTATTTCTCCTGATCACCCATTTAGTATGCCCTGGTCATCCTCATGTTCATCCCTATGCAGATTGGAATACTTGAAAAGATATGCAATGAAGACGAGCGGCTTATCTTGGGGTGTACGAGAGTAAACCCCTGTGCATCAATGAGGTACGTCTTTGATTTTCCAACAATGAACAACAGGATCAAGATTTGAAAATACGTATCTTCTGCATCAAGTTCTATTCAGAGAAAACGATGACAGGCTAAAGACAGGCAATGCATGGATGAGTCAGGCGGATGATGTTGGCAAGCAGGTCTGCAGTCTTACCAGTATCAACCCCGAGAGGGAATGGGTGTCTGTGTCTCTGACGTTTAACTGCGCCTTCTCCTTCACATTCACGCTTGAATGAAGGTGCAGAGAGAAGATCCCTACAGCTGTCACTGCATATATCAACAATATGATCAGTGAACACTGAGACAATTCCGGTGTGTTTATCTGTACAGGTTGATCTGTTATACATCAGGAGAAATGTGCTCGGGCATTCACGGCACGCTTAGCGGGATGAACCATTCAAGAGACCAGTGGTGCCCACTCTATGACTACTAGCAGCGCAAACACTGGACTGAATCCACGCGGGGACCTGCTGTTCGTAGAATCACATTCAGTTGCAGTTATAGTTGTACCAATATCTTCTCACTTACTCCTAGTGTGCTATAGTTGTACTAATATCTTCTGGCTTGCTCCTAGTGTGTTATAGTTGTACTAATATCTTCTGGCTTGCTCCTAGTGTGCTATAGTTGTACTAATATCTCCTCGCTTGCTCCTAGTGTGCTATAGTTGTACTAATATCTCCTCGCTTGCTCCTAGTGTGCTATAGTTGTACTAATATCTCCTCGCTTGCTCCTAGTGTGTTATAGTTGTACTAATATCTCCTCGCTTGCTCCTAGTGTGCTATAGTTGTACTAATATCTCCTCGCTTGCTCCTAGTGTGCTATAGTTATACTAATATCTCCTCGCTTGCTCCTAGTGTGCTATAGTTATACTAATATCTCCTCGCTTGCTCCTAGTATGTTATAGTTGTACTAATATCTTCTCGCTTGCTCCTAGTGTGTTATAGTTGTACTAATATCTTCTGGCTTGCTCCTAGTGTGCTATAGTTATACTAATATCTCCTCGCTTGCTCCTAGTGTGTTATAGTTGTACTAAAATCTTCTCGCTTGCCCCTAGTGTGTTATAGTTGTACTAAAATCTTCTCGCTTGCCCCTAGTGTGCTATAGTTGTACTAATATCTTCTGGCTTGCTCCTAGTGTGTTATAGTTGTACTAATATCTCCTCGCTTGCTCCTAGTGTGTTATAGTTGTACTAATATCTTCTCACTTGCCCCTAGTGTGTTATAGTTGTACTAATATCTTATCGCTTGCTCCCAGTGTGTTATAGTTGTACTAATATCTTCTGGCTTGCTCCCAGTGTGTTATAGTTGTACTAATATCTTCTGGCTTGCTCCTAGTGTGTTATAGTTGTACTAATATCTTCTGGCTTGCTCCTAGTGTGCTATAGTTGTACTAATATCTCCTCGCTTGCTCCTAGTGTGCTATAGTTGTACTATTATCTCCTCGCTTGCTCCTAGTGTGCTATAGTTGTACTAATATCTCCTCGCTTGCTCCTAGTGTGTTATAGTTGTACTAATATATCCTCGCTTGCTCCTAGTGTGCTATAGTTGTACTAATATCTCCTCGCTTGCTCCTAGTGTGCTATAGTTATACTAATATCTCCTCGCTTGCTCCTAGTGTGCTATAGTTATACTAATATCTCCTCGCTTGCTCCTAGTATGTTATAGTTGTACTAATATCTTCTCGCTTGCTCCTAGTGTGTTATAGTTGTACTAATAACTTCTCTCTTGCTCCTAGTGTGTTATAGTTGTACAAATATCTCCTCGCTTGCTCCTAGTGTGTTATAGTTGTACTAATATCTTCTGGCTTGCTCCTAGTGTGTTATAGTTGTACTAATATCTTCTGGCTTGCTCCTAGTGTGCTATAGTTATACTAATATCTCCTCGCTTGCTCCTAGTGTGCTATAGTTGTACAAATATCTCCTCGCTTGCTCCTAGTGTGTTATAGTTGTACTAAAATCTTCTCTCTTGCCTCTAGTGTGCTATAGTTGTACTAATATCTTATCGCTTGCTCCCAGTGTGTTATAGTTGTACTAATATCTTCTGGCTTGCTCCCAGTGTGTTATAGTTGTACTAATATCTTCTGGCTTGCTCCTAGTGTGTTATAGTTGTACTAATATCTTCTCGCTTGCTCCTAGTGTGTTATAGTTGTACTAATATCTTCTCACGTGCCCCTAGTGTGTTATAGTTGTACTAATATCTTCTGGCTTGCTCTTAGTGTGCTATAGTTGTACTAATATCTTCTCACTTGCCCCTAGTGTGTTATAGTTGTACTAATATCTTCTGGCTTGCTCCTAGTGTGCTATAGTTGTACTAATATCTTCTCACTTGCCCCTAGTAAGCGCTTAAATTTATTACAGCTTCCTAAGCCTAGATTGGACTTATACAAAACTTGTTTCGCATATTCTGGTGCTCACTTGTGGAATAGCCTTCCACCAGAACTGAAAACACCAATGAGTCCCTACACATTCAACCGTGAACTCTTTCAATACTTACTTCATACCGACTATATGCCTCCATAAGTCACCTACTAGTATAATTTTTCCACTATCATTCTTCACTGTATGTGTGTGAACGAGACAGTGGGTGAGAGAGTGAGTGAGAAAGAGTGTGAGTGGAAGAATTAGTATGAGTGAGAGTGAGAGAGTATGCATGCGCGTGTGCCTGAGTGAGTGTAAAAGTGAGTGAGTGTGTGGACATATGTGTGAGAGATTTAGTTAGAGAATGAGTGAATCTGAGAGAGTGGGTGTGTTGTGTGTCTGCCTGTCTGTGTGATAGAGTGTGAAAGTGAGTGAGTGTGAGTTAGAGAGTCATCGAGTAAATGAGTGAGTAAGGGAGCGTGAGTGAGTGAGAGAGAATTTGTGGGTATGCGTGTATGTGCGCGAATGAGTGAGTGTGAGAGCGAGTGAGTGTGTAAAAGAGAGAGAGAGAGAGCGTGGCTGAATGAGAGAGTGCATGAGAAAGTGTGATGTATGTGTGCATGTCTGGATGGGTGTATATGTGTGTACATGTGTGTATCTGTGCGTGACTCTGTGTATATGTCTGTACGTGTGTTAAGGTGTGCGTTCATGTGTTTATATGCGTTTATATGCATGTGCGTGTGTGTATGTGTGTATGGATGAGTGTGTGTGTGTGTGCTCGTGTATGTATTGTATATCTTTGTATGTGTAAGTGTGCATGCATGCAGTGTATGCGAGGGAGTGTATATTCGGGTGTTATGTGAGTACGTGTGAGTAAGTATATGGATGTGTGCAGGTGTGTGTATTGCGTGGGTATGATGTGTGTGGGTGTGTGTATGTACATGTGTGTGAGAGAGAAGAGAGAGAGAGAGAGAGAGAGAGAGTTGAGCGCACGCATGTCATCTAACATGCTGATCCATATGTTTTGTGTATTCTCATTTTTTCTTTCATATTATCAATTTGATGCACTTGATTTTAACATGCATAAAATGAATTCATGTAAATTACTGTAAAGCAAGTGAGAGAGTTAGTGAGTGTAAGTGAGAGAGAGAGAGAGAGTGAATGAGTGTGAGAGTGTGTGTATGTAAAGAGAGAGAGAGAGAGAGAGAGAGAGAGAGAGAGAGAGAGAGTTGAGCCCACGCATGTCATGTAACATGCTATTCCATATTTTTTATGTATTCTCATCTTTCATATTACAAGGTATCGTTTAATGCCACCTGATTGTCCTGTAACATGCCATTCCATATTTAATTTTTTTTAAAATTCTCATCTTATCATTTTGAATGCCACTTGATTTTATCATGTATAATACAACATTACTGTGATGTGAGTGAGAGAGTTAGTGAGAGAGAGAGAGAGAGAGAGAGAGAGAGAGAGAGAGAGAGAGCGCAAGAGAGAGAGAGAGGGAGAGAGAAAAAAGAGTTGAATTGCATCACTAATTTTTACGCTACATAATGTATATGTACAATTTTTCCTCCACTTCTTGCAATGGCGAGAATTCTCACGACAATCGTCAGTGTCTCAATTGTGTGTAAAGTGTGGGAGTTTGTTCTTATTAGTTTCAGTTATCATGTGAGGCATCATGTATTTGTCTAGATGTGAGGATGTATGTATGGGTGTGTATGTGAGGGATATGTGTGTGTGTGTGGGGAGGGAGGAATGTGTGTGTGCCTGTGTAAGAGAGAGAGAGAGAGAGAGAGAGAGAGAGAGAGAGAGAGAGAGAGAGAGAGAGAGAGAGAGAGAGAGAGAGAGAGAGAGAGAGAGAGAGAGAGAGAGAGAATTCAGTGCTCGCATGTCCTGTAACATGCCATTCCATATTTTTTGTGTATTTTCATCTTTCACATTATCATTTTGTATGTATGACACTTGATTTTATCATGTATAATATAACATTACTGTAATGTGAGTGAGAGCGTTAGTGAGAGAGAGAGACGTGGGGAGGGAGAGAGAGAGAGAGAGAGACGGGGGGAGGGAGAGAGAGAGAGAGAGAGAGAGAGAGAGAGAGAGAGAGAGAGAGAGAGAGAGAGAGAGAGAGAGAGAGTTGAATTGCATCACTAATTTTTAAGTTACAAAATGTATATGTACAATTTTTCTCCATTTTCTTTACAATTTTACGACAATGCTCACGACAATCGTCACTGTATGTGTGTGTAAAGTGTGGGAGTTTGATCATAATAGTAGATTGGGGGGATCGGGGGATGTGTGTGTGGGTGGATTCGTGATGTGTGTGGGTGGGCTCAGGATGTGTGGGTGGACGGGGTGGGTTTGTGTGGGTGGGTGGGGGATTTGTGTGTGGTTGGGTGTGGGATTTGTGTGTGGGTGCGTGCGGGATGTATGGGTGTATGGGGAGATGTGTTTTTGGGTGGGGATGTGTGTTTGTCTAGGTGGTTGTGGGTGAGTGGGTGGAGGAGGTTATGTTGGTGGATGATTGATGGTGGGTTATGGGATGGGTGGGGGTATATGTGTGGGTGGGGAGATATGTGGTGGGTGGCAGATGTGTGCAGGTGGGGGTGGTTGTGGGTTTGGGGATGTGTGTGTGGGTGAGGGATGTGTATGGGTGTGGGATGTTTGGGAGGATGGGTGGGGAGTGTGTGTGGGTGAGAGATGTGTGGGTGAATGTGTGTGGGGGATGTGTGTGGGTTGGGGGAGGGTGCGTGATGGGTGTGGGTGATGGATTTGGAGATGTGTGTGTGGGTTGGGGATATGTCTGGCTGGGTGTGGGTGTGTGTGGCTGGATGGAGGATGTATGTGTGGGTAGTGAGGGTGATTGTAGTTGGGGGATGTGTGGATGGGTAAGAGATGTGTGGATAGATGTGTGTGTGGGTGAGGGATGTATTTTTGGGATGTGTGTGGGTGTGGTATTGTGTGGGAGGGGAGCTGGGTGTGGATAAATGATGTTTGTGTGGGTGGGTGCAGGTGTGGTTGGGTTTGTGGGTGGGTGAAGGATGTGTGTGAGGGTGGGGGATGGGTGGTTAGGATGTGTGAGTGTGGGTGGGTAGATAGGAGATGTATGTGTTGATGAGTGGGAAAGGGATGTGTGGGTGTTAGTGGTTGAGGGATAAGTACGTGTGTCTAGGGATGTGTGAGGGGATGAATGTATGGGTTGTGTGTGCGTGGATGGGAGGTGTGTGTTTGTGAATGGGGAATGTGTTGGTGGGTGGGGATGTGTGTGAGGGATGTTTGTATGGGTGGGGAGATTGTGCGTGGGTGGGGATGTGTGTGTATATGGGTAGGGGTGTGTGGTTAAGGGATGTGTGGCTGGGGGAATGGGTGGATGGAGGATGTGTGGTTGGGTGGATGATGTGTGGTTGGGTAGAGGATGTGTGGGTGGGTGATTGTATATGAGTAAGGGTGTGTGGTTAAGGGATGTTGGTTGGGGGATGGGTGGGTAGAGGATGTGTGGGTGGGTAGAGGATATGTGGGTGGGTGAGTGTGTGCAGGTTAGGAGATGGTGGGGGATGTTTGCAGGTGTGGGCTCGGGATCTGTGAGTGGGCTGGGGGAGATGGGAGATTATGTGGGTGAGTGCGGAATTTGTGTGTGGGTAGGTGCGGAATATGTGAGTTGACGGGGAGATGTGTGTGTGGCTGAGGTATATGTGTTTGGTTGAGTGGTTGGAGGTGTGTGGGTGGAGGAGGATATTGGATGAGTGATTGTTGGTGGGAAATGGGACGGGTAGAGGATATGTGAGTGGGTGGGGAGATGTGTGTAGGTGGGGGATGTGTGGGTTATTGAATGTATGTGTGCTTGGGGTGTGGGTGGATGGGATGTGTGGTGGGTGAGAGGTGTGTGTGGGCGGGGAGATGTGTAGGTGTAGGGATGTGGTGGATGGGTGGGGAAATGTATTGTATGTGTGTGTGGTTGGGTGGGGGAGTTGGAGTGAATGGGGGGTGTGTGGGTGGGTGGTGGATGTGTCTCATAACATAGTAATATGCATTGTTTATGTTTACAAAATTCACGTGACAATGTTTTTTTCCTATGCACTGTTGATGAAAGAAAGATGAGTGATTGGAAGGGCCGAATGTAAGACGGGCCTGCGTGCCCAATTTGTTACCCTTTGAAAATAAAGTCTGTTCGTTCGTTCGTTCGTTCGTTCGCTTGCCCCTAGTGTGTTATAGTTGTACTAAAATCTTCTCACTTGCCCCTAGTGTGCTATAGTTGTACTAATATCTTCTCACTTGCCCCTAGTGTGTTATAGTTGTACTAATATCTTCTGGCTTAGTGTGTTATAGTGGTACTAATATCTTCTCGCTTGCTCCTAGTGTGTTATTGTTGTACTAATATCTTCTCGCTTGCCCCTAGTGTGTTATAGTTGTACTAATATCTTCTGGCTTAGTGTGTTATAGTTGTACTAATATCTTCTCGCTTGCTCCTAGTGTGTTATAGTTGTACTAATATCTTCTGGCTTAGTGTGTTATAGTTGTACTAATATCTTCTCGTTTGCTTCTAGGGTGTTATAGTGGCACTAATATCCTCTGGCTTGCTCCTAGTGTGTTATAGTTGTACTAATATCTTCTCACTTGCCCCTAGTGTGTTATAGTTGTACTAATATCTTCTGGCTTGCTCCTAGTGTGCTATAGTTGTACTAATATTTTCTCACTTGCCCCTAGTGTGTTATAGTTGTACTAATATCTTCTGGCTTGCCCCTAGTGTGCTATAGTTGTACTAATATCTTCTCACTTGCCCCTAGTGTGTTATAGTTGTACTAATATCTTCTGGCTTGCTCCTAGTGTGCTATAGTTGTACTAATATCTTCTCACTTGCCCCTAGTGTGTAATAGTTGTACTAATATCTTCTGGCTTGCTCCTAGTGTGCTATAGTTGTACTAATATCTTCTCACTTGCCCCTAGTGTGTTATAGTTGTACTAATATCTTCTGGCTTGCTCTTAGTGTGCTATAGTTGTACTAATATATTCTCTCTTGCTCCTAGTGTGTTATAGTTATACTAATATCTTCTGGCTTGCTCCTAGTGTGTTATAGTTGTACTAATATCTTCTGGCTTGCTCCTAGTGTGCTATAGTTGTAATAATATCTCCTCGCTTGCTCCTAGTGTGCTATAGTTGTACTAATATCTCCTCGCTTGCTCCTAGTGTGCTATAGTTGTACTAATATCTCCTCGCTTGATCCTAGTGTGCTATAGTTGTAAAAATATCTCCTCGCTTGCTCCTAGTGTGTTATAGTTGTACTAATATCTCCTCGCTTGTTCCTAGTGAGCTATAGTTGTACAAATATCTCCTAGTGCTCCTAGTGTGTTATAGTTGTACTAATATGCGCATTATTCTTGGATGTACAAAAGATACAGCATGCAGGGCGATGCGCTACCTTCTTGATTTTCCAACCATTGAAGAGAGAATGCAAGTTTGCAGGGCACGCGCCTACCTCAGAATTAACGCAAACACACAGCATCCACTGCATAGTGAAATTAGGAAGGTGAAGGGCAGCAGGTTAAAAAGAGGACGGTCGTGGATGGGTCAAGCCGAGGACATTCTTCAACAGGTGTGTTCACTTGAGGACTTAGAACCTGGCGAGGAGTGGGTGCAAGTGCCAACAGACTTCTGCACATCCTTTTCAGTTTGCATCCAACTAGATAGAAAATGCAGACAAGAAAATCCGGCTGCTGTTGAGGCTGAAGTACAAGCGTTGATTTTCGAGAATTCGCTAGACAGTGACGCGGTCATCTACACAGATGGGTCGGTCATCCGACATGTGAGAAGCTCATGGGCCTTTACAGCTCGGGCCGGAGGGAGAATTGTGAAGGAGGACTCTGGTGCTTTCACTGAAACCACAAGTAGCCTGACCATGGAAGTCATGGCAGTAAGTAAAGCAATAACATGGCTCGAGACACAGACATTCACTAGGGCTTGTTTCCTTAGCGACTCAATGAACATGATCAAGAGGATAGAGGAGGGGTCGATCCGAAGAGAATGGTTGCTGCCTCTGAAGCGGTCTCGGCTGGCAAAGATTAGTTTCATCTTCGTGCCAGGGCATGCGGGAGTACAAGGAAATGAGCGGGCTGACAAGCTCGCAGGTGAGGCTACTGTTGAGGGCGGACGCGCCATGGACCAGGCTGACATTCTGAATGCTCTACGAGAAGTGAGACTTTTGCAAGAACCAAGTGATGACTGTGAATCTACAACAATGGCCAGACTGCGAGAGCAGCAAATTAAAAGAGGGGTGGCCAAACAAGAACACTACGCAGGAAGCCAAAGAAGATTGATAAACCAACACAGAACTGGCGTCGTTAGCCGCTACACGCTGCGGGATTTGCTGAGGAGGGGATCCGAGCACTTATGGACTGAATGGTCCGATGTGCAACGAGGATGATCTGTCGACTAACTAACTAACTAAATATCTCCTCGCTTGCTCCTAGTGTGTTATAGTTGTACTAATATCTTCTGGCTTGCTCCTAGTGTGCTATAGTTGTACTAATATCTCCTCGCTTGCTCCTAGTGTGCTATAGTTGTACTAATACCTCCTCGCTTGCCCCTAGTGTGCTATAGTTGTACTAATATCTCCTCGCTTGCTCCTAGTGTGTTATAGTTGTACTAATATCTCCTCGCTTGCTCCTAGTGTGCTATAGTTGTACTAATATCTCCTCGCTTGCTCCTAGTGTGCTATAGTTGTACTAATATCTCTTCACTTGATCCTAGTGTGCTATAGTTGTACTAATATCTCCTCGCTTGCTCCTAGTGTGTTATAGTTGTACTAATATCTCCTCGCTTGCTCATAGTGTGTTATAGTTGTACTAATATCTTCTGGCTTGCTCCTAGTGTGCTATAGTTGTACTAATATCTCCTCGCTTGCTCCTAGTGTGCTATAGTTGTACTAATATCTCCTCGCTTGCTCCTAGTGTGCTATAGTTGTACTAATATCTCCTCGCTTGCTCCTAGTGTGCTATAGTTGTACTAATATCTCCTCGATTGCTCCTAGTGTGTTATAGTTGTACTAATATCTCCTCGCTTGCTCCTAGTGTCTTATAGTTGTACTAAAATCTTCTGGCTTGCCCCTAGTGTGTTATAGTTGTACTAAAATCTTCTCACTTGCCCCTAGTGTGCTATAGTTGTGCAAATATCTCCTCGCTTGCTCCTAGTGTGTTATAGTTGTACTAATATCTTCTCGCTTGCCCCTAGTGTGTTATAGTTGTACTAATATATTCTCACTTGCCCCTAGTGTGTTATAATTGTACTAATATATTCTCACTTGCCCCTAGTGTGTTATAGTTGTACTAATATCTTCTGGCTTAGTGTGTTATAGTGGTACTAATATCTTCTCGCTTGCTCCTAGTGTGTTATAGTTGTATTAATATCTTCTCGCTTGCTCCTAGTGTGCTATAGTTGTACTAATATCTCCTCGCTTGCTCCTAGTGTGTTATAGTTGTACTAATATCTCCTCGCTTGCTCCTAGTGTGCTATAGTTGTACTAATGTCTCCTCGCTTGCTCCTAGTGTGCTATAGTTGTACTAATATCTCCTCGCTTGCTCCTAGTGTGTTATAGTTGTACTAATATCTCCTCGCTTGCTCCTAGTGTGCTATAGTTGTACTAATATCTCCTCGCTTGCTCCTAGTGTGCTTCAGTTGTACTAATATCTCCTCGCTTGCTCCTAGTGTGCTATAGTTGTAGTAATATCTCCTCGCTTGCTCCTAGTGTGTTATAGTTGTACTAATATCTCCTCGCTTGCTCCTAGTGTGTTATAGTTGTACTAATATCTCCTCGCTTGCTCCTAGTGTGTTATAGTTGTACTAAAATCTTCTCGCTTGCCCCTAGTGTGTTATAGTTGTACTAATATCTCCTCGCTTGCTCCTAGTGTGCTATAGTTGTACTAATATCTCCTCGCTTGCTCCTAGTGTGCTATAGTTGTACTAATATCTCCTCGCTTGCTCCTAGTGTGCTATAGTTGTACTAATATCTCCTCGCTTGCCCCTAGTGTGCTATAGTTGTACTAATATCTCCTCGCTTGCTCCTAGTGTGCTATAGTTGTACTAATATCTCCTCGCTTGCTCCTAGTGTGCTATAGTTGTACTAATATCTCCTCGCTTGCTCCTAGTATGCTATAATTGTACTAATATCTCCTCGCTTGCTCCTAGTGTGTTATAGTTGTACTAAAATCTTCTCACTTGCCCCTAGTGTGTTATAGTTGTACTAATATCTTCTCGCTTGCTCCTAGTGTGCTATAGTTGTACTAATATCTTCTCACTTGCCCCTAGTGTGTTATAGTTGTACTAATATCTCCTCGCTTGCACCTAGTGTGCTATAGTTGTACTAATATCTCCTCGCTTGCTCCTAGTGTGTTATAGTTGTACTAATATCTCCTCGCTTGCTCCTAGTGTGCTATAGTTGTAATAATATCTCCTCGCTTGCTCTTAGTGTGCTATAGTTGTACTAAAATCTTCTCACTTGCCCCTAGTGTGTTATAGTTGTACTAATATCTTCTGGCTTGCTCCTAGTGTGCTATAGTTGTACTAATATCTTCTCACTTGCCCCTAGTGTGTTATAGTTGTACTAATATCTTCTGGCTTGCTCCTAGTGTGCTATAGTTGTACTAATATATTCTCGCTTGCTCCTAGTGTGTTATAGTTATACTAATATCTTCTGGCTTGCTCCTAGTGTGTTATAGTTGTACTAATATCTTCTGGCTTGCTCCTAGTGTGCTATAGTTGTACTAATATCTCCTCGCTTGCTCCTAGTGTGCTATAGTTGTACTAATATCTCCTCGCTTCCTCCTAGTGTGCAATAGTTGTACTAATATCTCCTCGCTTGATCCTAGTGTGCTATAGTTGTACTAATATCTCCTCGCTTGCTCCTAGTGTGTTATAGTTGTACTAATATCTCCTCGCTTGCTCCTAGTGAGCTATAGTTGTACAAATATCTCCTCGCTTGCTCCTAGTGTGTTATAGTTGTACTAATATCTTCTGGCTTGCTCCTAGTGTGCTATAGTTGTACTAATATCTCCTCGCTTGCTCCTAGTGTGCTATAGTTGTACTAATATCTCCTCGCTTGCTCCTAGTGTGCTATAGTTGTACTAATATCTCCTCGCTTGCTCCTAGTGTGCTACAGTAGTACTAATATCTCCTCGCTTGCTCCTTGTGTGCTATAGTTGTACTAATATCTCCTCGCTTGCTCCTAGTGTGCTACAGTTGTACTAATATCTCCTCGCTTGCTCCTTGTGTGTTATAGTTGTAATAATATCTCCTCGCTTGATCCTTGTGTGTTATAGTTGTACTAATATCTCCTCGCTTGCTCCTTGTGTGTTATAGTTGTACTAATATCTCCTCGCTTGATCCTAGTGTGTTATAGTTGTACTAATATCTCCTCGCTTGCTCCTTGTGTGCTATAGTTGTACTAATATCTCCTCGCTTGCTCCTAGTGTGCTATAGTTGTACTAATATCTCCTCGCTTGCTCCTAGTGTGCTACAGTAGTACTAATATCTCCTCGCTTGCTCCTAGTGTGCTACAGTAGTACTAATATCTCCTCGCTTGCTCCTAGTGTGCTATAGTTGTACTAATATCTCCTCGCTTGCTCCTAGTGTGCTACAGTAGTACTAATATCTCCTCGCTTGCTCTTAGTGTGCTATAGTTGTACTAATATCTCCTCGCTTGCTCCTAGTGTGCTACAGTAGTACTAATATCTCCTCGCTTGCTCCTAGTGTGCTACAGTAGTACTAATATCTCCTCGCTTGCTCCTAGTGTGCTACAGTAGTACTAATATCTCCTCGCTTGCTCCTAGTGTGCTACAGTAGTACTAATATCTCCTCGCTTGCTCCTAGTGTGCTATAGTTGTACTAATATCTCCTCGCTTGCTCCTAGTGTGCTACAGTAGTACTAATATCTCCTCGCTTGCTCCTTGTGTGCTATAGTTGTACTAATATCTCCTCGCTTGCTCCTAGTGTGCTACAGTTGTACTAATATCTCCTCGCTTGCTCCTTGTGTGTTATAGTTGTACTAATATCTCCTCGCTTGATCCTTGTGTGTTATAGTTGTACTAATATCTCCTCGCTTGCTCCTAGTGTGCTACATATGTACTAATATCTCCTCGCTTGCTCCTAGTGTGTTATAGTTGTACTAATATCTCCTCGCTTGATCCTTGTGTGTTATAGTTGTACTAATATCTCCTCGCTTGCACCTAGTGTGTTATAGTTGTACTAATATCTCCTCGCTTGATCCTAGTGTGTTATAGTTGTACTAATATCTTCTCGTTTGCTCCTAGTGTGTTATAGTTGTACTAATATCTTCTCGCTTGCTCCTAGTGTGTTATAGTTGTACTAATATCTTCTCTCTTGCTCCTAGTGTGTTATAGTTGTACTAATATCTCCTCGCTTGCTCCTTGTGTGTTATAGTTGTACTAATATCTCCTCGCTTGCTCCTTGTGTGTTATAGTTGTACTAATATCTCCTCGCTTGCTCCTTGTGTGTTATAGTTGTACTAATATCTTCTGGCTTGCCCCTAGTGTGCTACATTTGTACTAATATCTCCTCGCTTGCTCCTTGTGTGTTATAGTTGTACTAATATCTCCTCGCTTGCTCCTTGTGTGTTATAGTTGTACTAATATCTCCTCGCTTGCTCCTTGTGTGCTACAGTTGTACTAATATCTCCTCGCTTGCTCCTTGTGTGTTATAGTTGTACTAATATCTCCTCGCTTGCTCCTAGTGTGCTATAGTTGTACTAATATCTCTTCGCTTGCTCCTAGTGTGCTAGAGTTGTACTAATATCTCCTCGCTTGCTCCTAGTGTGCTATAGTTGTACTAATATCTCCTCGCTTGCTCCTTGTGTGCTACAGTTGTACTAATATCTTCTCGCTTGCTCCTAGTGTGCTATAGTTGTACTAATATCTTCTCGCTTGCTCCTTGTGTGTTATAGTTGTACTAATATCTCCTCGCTTGCCCCTAGTGTGTTATAGTTGTACTAATATCTCCTCGCTTGCTCCTAGTGTGCTATAGTTGTACTAATATCTCCTCGCTTGCTCCTTGTGTGCTACAGTTGTACTAATATCTTCTCGCTTGCTCCTAGTGTGCTATAGTTGTACTAATATCTTCTCGCTTGCTCCTTGTGTGTTATAGTTGTACTAATATCTCCTCGCTTGCTCCTAGTGTGTTATAGTTGTACTAATATCTTCTCTCTTGCTCCTAGTGTGTTATAGTTGTACTAATATCTTCTCTCTTGCTCCTAGTGTGTTATAGTGGTACTAATATCTTCTGCCTTGCTCCTAGTGTGTTATAGTTGTACTAATATCTTCTGCCTTGCTCCTAGTGTTATAGTTGTACTAATATCTTCTCTCTTGCTCCTAGTGTGATATAGTTGTACCAATATCTTCTGCCTTGCTCCTAGTGTGTTATAGTTGTACTAATATCTTCTCTCTTGCTCCTAGTGTGTTATAGTTGTACTAATATCTTCTCTCTTGCTCCTAGTGTGTTATAGTGGTACTAATATCTTCTGCCTTGCTCCTAGTGTGTTATAGTTGTACTAATATCTTCTCTCTTGCTCCTAGTGTGATATAGTTGTACCAATATCTTCTGCCTTGCTCCTAGTGTGTTATAGTTGTACTAATATCTTCTCTCTTGCTCCTAGTGTGTTATAGTTGTACTAATATCTTCTCTCTTGCTCCTAGTGTGTTATAGTGGTACTAATATCTTCTGCCTTGCTCCTAGTGTGTTATAGTTGTACTAATATCTTCTGCCTTGCTCCTAGTGTGTTATAGTTGTACTAATATCTTCTCTCTTGCTCCTAGTGTGTTATAGTGGTACTAATATCTTCTCTCTTGCTCCTAGTGTGTTATAGTGGTACTAATATCTTCTGCCTTGCTCCTAGTGTGTTATAGTTGTACTAATATCTTCTCTCTTGCTCCTAGTGTGTTATAGTTGTACTAATATCTCCTCGCTTGCTCCTAGTGTGTTATAGTTGTACTAATATCTTCTGCCTTGCTCCTAGTGTGTTATAGTTGTACTAATATCTCCTCGCTTGCTCCTAGTGTGTTATAGTTGTACTAATATCTCCTCGCTTGCTCCTAGTGTGTTATACTGGTACTAATATCTTCTCTCTTGCTCCTAGTGTGTTATAGTGGTACTAATATCTTCTGCCTTGCTCCTAGTGTGTTATAGTTGTACTAATATCTTCTCTCTTGCTCCTAGTGTGTTATAGTTGTACTAATATCTCCTCGCTTGCTCCTAGTGTGTTATAGTTGTACTAATATCTTCTCTCTTGCTCCTAGTGTGTTATAGTTGTACTAATATCTTCTCTCTTGCTCCTAGTGTGTTATAGTGGTACTAATATCTTCTGGCTTGCTCCTAGTGTGTTATAGTGGTACTAATATCTTCTGCCTTGCTCCTAGTGTGTTATAGTTGTACTAATATCTTCTGCCTTGCTCCTAGTGTGTTATAGTGGTACTAATATCTTCTGCCTTGCTCCTAGTGTGTTATAGTTGTACTAATATCTTCTGCCTTGCTCCTAGTGTGTTATAGTTGTACTAATATCTTCTCTCTTGCTCCTAGTGTGTTATAGTGGTACTAATATCTTCTCTCTTGCTCCTAGTGTGTTATAGTGGTACTAATATCTTCTGCCTTGCTCCTAGTGTGTTATAGTTGTACTAATATCTTCTCTCTTGCTCCTAGTGTGTTATAGTTGTACTAATATCTTCTCTCTTGCTCCTAGTGTGTTATAGTGGTACTAATATCTTCTGCCTTGCTCCTAGTGTGTTATAGTTGTACTAATATCTTCTGCCTTGCTCCTAGTGTGTTATAGTTGTACTAATATCTTCTCTCTTGCTCCTAGTGTGTTATAGTTGTACCAATATCTTCTGCCTTGCTCCTAGTGTGTTATAGTTGTACTAATATCTTCTCTCTTGCTCCTAGTGTGTTATAGTTGTACTAATATCTTCTCGCTTGCTCCTAGTGTGATATAGTTGTACCAATATCTTCTGCCTTGCTCCTAGTGTGTTATAGTTGTACTAATATCTTCTGGCTTGCTCCTAGTGTGTTATAGTTGTACTAATATCTTCTGCCTTGCTCCTAGTGTGATATAGTTGTACCAATATCTTCTGGCTTGCTCCTAGTGTGTTATAGTTGTACTAATATCTCCTCGCTTGCTCCTAGTGTGTTATAGTTGTACTAATATCTCCTCGCTTGCTCCTTGTGTGTTATAGTTGTACTAATATCTCCTCGCTTGCTCCTAGTGTGTTATAGTTGTACTAATATCTTCTCTCTTGCTCCTAGTGTGTTATAGTGGTACTAATATCTTCTGCCTTGCTCCTAGTGTGTTATAGTTGTACTAATATCTTCTCTCTTGCTCCTAGTGTGATATAGTTGTACCAATATCTTCTGCCTTGCTCCTAGTGTGTTATAGTTGTACTAATATCTTCTCTCTTGCTCCTAGTGTGTTATAGTTGTACTAATATCTTCTCTCTTGCTCCTAGTGTGTTATAGTGGTACTAATATCTTCTGCCTTGCTCCTAGTGTGTTATAGTTGTACTAATATCTTCTGCCTTGCTCCTAGTGTGTTATAGTTGTACTAATATCTTCTCTCTTGCTCCTAGTGTGTTATAGTGGTACTAATATCTTCTCTCTTGCTCCTAGTGTGTTATAGTGGTACTAATATCTTCTGCCTTGCTCCTAGTGTGTTATAGTTGTACTAATATCTTCTCTCTTGCTCCTAGTGTGTTATAGTTGTACTAATATCTCCTCGCTTGCTCCTAGTGTGTTATAGTTGTACTAATATCTTCTGCCTTGCTCCTAGTGTGTTATAGTTGTACTAATATCTCCTCGCTTGCTCCTAGTGTGTTATAGTTGTACTAATATCTCCTCGCTTGCTCCTAGTGTGTTATACTGGTACTAATATCTTCTCTCTTGCTCCTAGTGTGTTATAGTGGTACTAATATCTTCTGCCTTGCTCCTAGTGTGTTATAGTTGTACTAATATCTTCTCTCTTGCTCCTAGTGTGTTATAGTTGTACTAATATCTCCTCGCTTGCTCCTAGTGTGTTATAGTTGTACTAATATCTTCTCTCTTGCTCCTAGTGTGTTATAGTTGTACTAATATCTCCTCGCTTGCTCCTAGTGTGTTATAGTTGTACTAATATCTTCTGGCTTGCTCCTAGTGTGTTATAGTGGTACTAATATCTTCTGCCTTGCTCCTAGTGTGTTATAGTTGTACTAATATCTTCTGCCTTGCTCCTAGTGTGTTATAGTGGTACTAATATCTTCTGCCTTGCTCCTAGTGTGTTATAGTTGTACTAATATCTTCTGCCTTGCTCCTAGTGTGTTATAGTTGTACTAATATCTTCTCTCTTGCTCCTAGTGTGTTATAGTGGTACTAATATCTTCTCTCTTGCTCCTAGTGTGTTATAGTGGTACTAATATCTTCTGCCTTGCTCCTAGTGTGTTATAGTTGTACTAATATCTTCTCTCTTGCTCCTAGTGTGTTATAGTTGTACTAATATCTTCTCTCTTGCTCCTTGTGTGTTATAGTGGTACTAATATCTTCTGCCTTGCTCCTAGTGTGTTATAGTTGTACTAATATCTTCTGCCTTGCTCCTAGTGTGTTATAGTTGTACTAATATCTTCTCTCTTGCTCCTAGTGTGTTATAGTTGTACCAATATCTTCTGCCTTGCTCCTAGTGTGTTATAGTTG